>CM077225.1:38476978-38856978 GCA_039654775.1 Spinibarbus caldwelli | reverse complement strand
CCTCATATTGACCACAAAATCAGGCAGATGCAATATTCTTGATAATCAAGCGAATGCAAACAGTCCACACATGTCCTCTTGAGATGTGTCGAAAGTTAATCACACCACTGTGAAAATCGCATCTATAGCACCATGGAAAAGACATGTCAAAGTTACCTCTCTGTTTGCAGAGCTGAATTGTTTGTGTTCTGAATTGACTAATAAAAACATTGAGTTGTTCTCACGGGCTGCACACAAAAACAAACACAGCGTGACTAGAATAGTCCGATTCACAGACAAATGACTCTTAAATGGAGTGTGTTGTCTTTAGGGAATCAAAAATATGCCATACATCCGATCCGAGTCAAATAACTCATACGAGTCGGTTCTTTGTAGTGAATCAAAAATATACAAGTCAAGTCAAGTCAAGTCACCTTTATTTATATAGCGCTTTTAACAATACAGATTGTGTCAAAGCACTTAACAGTATCAAATTGGAGGATAGAGTGTCAGTAATGTATAATAATAAGATTATACACTCAATTTTCAGTTAAAGGCATTTCATTATTGAATTCAGAGATGTCATTGTCTAGCTCAGTTTAGTTTAAATAGTATCTATGAAATCAAATTGACGATAATCGTTAGAAATTAAGTGTCCCCAACTGAGCAAGCCAGAGGCGACAGCGGCAAGGAACCAAAACTCCCTCTGTGACAGAATGGAGAAAAAAACCTTGGGAGAAACCAGGCTCAGTCGGGGGGCCAGTTCTCCTCTGGCCAGGATATTATTATTTATTTTTTTACTTATTGTATTAATTAAATTTTAAATGTATAAATGTATTATATTTCTATTTTTATATTGTTGCAATTTCTAACAATAATAGTATTATGTAGTTAGGTATTTTATTATATTATAGTTATTTTGTTTAATTTTAAGTTTTATTGTATTTAAGTCGAGGTCTTCACTGGGGATATGTCCCCGGGGCTCATCCAGGTGTCCGGCCTCCGCCGACGATCAGGGTCGCAGACATCATCTCCCGGCGCCATCTGATCCGGACACGGACTGAGAAACAGAATAATAAAGAAACAGACAAATATTAGCGTAGATGCCATTCTTCTTACGATGTAACGAGTACATCGTGTGTTATGAGGAGTGTTCCCGGTTCCGGTTGATCTAATTAATGCAGCCTAACAATCCTTTAACGGATTTGAATAATAGAAGTGTATTAGTGTGTTATGTGTAAGCCAGGTTAAAGAAATGTGTCTTTAATCTAGATTTAAACTGACAGAGTGTGTCTGCCTCCTGAACAGTGTTAGGTAGATTGTTCCAGAGTTTGGGTGCTAAATAGGAAAAGGATCTGCCGCCCGCAGTCGATTTTGATATTCTAGGTATTATCAAACGGCCAGAGTTTTGAGAACGCAGCAGACGTGAAGGACTATAATGTGATAAGAGCTCGCTCAAGTACTGAGGAGCTAAGCCATTCAGGGCTTTATAAGTAATTAACAAGATTTTAAAATCTCTCCGATGTTTGACAACCAGTGTAGTCCAGTTGAAATGACTCTACAAGTCGGCTCTTTTTAGTAAACTGAAAACATTCCACAGTACTAGTGTAGTCCAATCCATATGACTCTTATGAGTCAGTTCTTTTTAGTGAATCTAAAACACCACACAACTAGTGTAGTCCGATTCAAATGACTCTTACGAGTCAGTTCTTTTAAATGAACTGATAACATAACAGAAAACTAGTGTAGTCCAGTTCAAATGATTCTAATGGGCCAGATCACTTAGCGAACCATTCAAAAAGAATCATAAGGTACCGGTTTGTAGAATCTTTCACTGAATGAACACTGTTACTGAATGAACAACATCAACTTTATGCATTATCACTAGATCTTCTATTGGAAGGAGGACACTTAAAGTTCTAATGTGTTAATTCTGCCTGATGTGACTGGAACTTCATTAAAGAGTTTAATATGGCTTGACAGGAGAGTTTTTGGGATGGATGGAAGAATTTATTTATTTTCAATAGATTTGGATTTCTTTAGATAATTATACAGATCTTGTTTTTTTCTTTTTCTTTGTCAGGTCTGTTCCTGGTGTCTAGAGAATCTCATAATTGTAAAATTGGATTTGAAAGAAGAAACAGCAGCTGCGTTGGTAATGAGCACATTAAGATTTTGTGTAACTGTAGTTCTCCTCTAACTTTGTAATGACGTTTCCTTCCTGATTGTCTTGCAGATGAGGATGAGTGTGCACCACGGAATCAGTGTGGTGATCACGCTCAGTGTTTCAATACACATGGGAGTTACTACTGCATCTGTGATGAAGGATTTCAGTCAGCAACACCCAACTTCACAGCAGAAACGGGACATTGTAGGGGTACGAGAGAGGATTATGGGACATAAGAGTCCACTACTATGATTTAAATGCTATAACTAATATCAACTGCTTCCTCCAACAGATATCAATGAGTGTCTCGAGGAAACATTAAAATGCTCAGGTGATATAGAGTGTAAAAACACCATCGGCTCCTACATGTGCATCTGTCCATCTGGATTTCATGAAACAAGAACAGACTCAGGATGTGAAGGTGAGCTGCTTCCCTCATAGCTTTCCATTCAGCTGTTAATCAAACCAAAGAACATCATTGCAATTCATAAATTAGCTTTTTTTATTAAAGGTCAATGTTTGCCTTCCAGAAAAGAGGCTTGTTTACCACTATGGGGTATTTATAGTGTCATCTAGTTAAAATTGTGTTTAAATCCATAACTAAATAGGCCTAGATGTGTATTAGATAACAGATAAAAACACTGGGATTTTTGTAATTGTTGTTGGCTTTTCCCCCAAAGCCCTGATTAATTTCTGACCCTGATTATAACCATCCACGATCCATTTTTAAGCATATTATATAAGTTCACAGAATCAGTTCTTGCCACCAGCTCAGAGGAAGAAATAGCAGCTTACGGTATGCAATGATACGCCATGAAACTATAGTATGCTACTTCTCCACATGATTTCAATATGACTTTGCATGTAGGCACCGTTAATTTATCACCTAGCAAATGAAAACATTACATTTGCCTTTGCAAAACATGTAAAAACATCTGATAGAAAGGATGGTTCATTTGACACTGGAAATAGATCAAGTTGAGTTGCATTGTGACATATCGTGTCTCATGCAATGAGCTCTGATGTTTGCTGCACATTTGACGAATGTTTTAGATTATCTTGGGTTTTCCATACAAAAAGAAACTTTGCAGAACAGTACGAGTTGCTATTTATAATACTAGCAGCAGTCGATTAGGAAGCCCTGCTTTCATCCAGAAGCACAGAGAAATTTGTTGGCATAACCTCATTTAGTTTGGCTGATGCAATCATTAACAAAGTTCACTTAGACGCTTCCACATGAAGCTGATTAACATGTTTTCCAGCGTAAGACAGCTGTCATTGTCTCTTTAACCTCTGTCATTTAACTACTTTATGTGTGATCCTGTGCTTGTGTCTAAATGAAACACTCGTCTCTCTGTGTGTGTGTGTGTGTGTGTGTCCTCTGCAGATGTGAATGAGTGTTTGTCCTCAGTGTGTGGAGTTCACAGCAGCTGCTTTAACACACTTGGCAGTTTCTTCTGCAGCTGTTCTCCAGGGTTTCTCACACATGAGAACGGCACGTGTACAGGTGAGCACTGTGTCCTGCTGCTGCTGCTAATAACAATACTGACGCCAGTGTGTTTGAGTGCTGATCACAGTCATCATAACACGCTGTGTGTGTCTGCTGTCATGTCCATCTATAACAGCTCATTGAATGACATTTTAATCATAATCGTTATGTGTATGTCAAAAGTTTGGAGCCAGTGAGATTTTTTAATGTTTATGAAAGAAGGGTAACACTTTATTTTAGGGTCTCTTAACTAGTTGCTTATTAGTATGCATATTACTAGAATATTAGCCATTTATTAGTAGTAATTGAGCATATATTAATGTCTTATTCTACATGACTTTATTCTACATCCTTAATCCTACCCAATACCTAAATTTAACAACTACCTTACTAACTATTAATAAGCAGCAAATTAGGAATTTATTGAGGGTAAAGTCGTAGTTAATAGTGAATAACTGTTCCCTATTCTAAAGTGTTACCGAAAGAAGTCTCTTCTGCTCACCAAGGCTGCATTTATTTAAACAAAAATAAAGTAAAAACAGTAATATTGTGAAATATTATTAGAGTTTAAATAGCTGTTGTCTATGTGAATATCTGTTAAAATGTAATTTATTTCTTTGATGCGCAGCTGAATTTTCAGCATCGTTACTCCAGTCTTCAGTGTCACATGATCCTTCAGAAATAATTCTAATATGCTGATTTGCTGCTCAAGAAACATTTCTGATTATCATCAATGTTGAAAACAGTTGTGCTGCCCAGTATTTTTGTGGAAACAGTGATATATTTTATTTTTCAGGATTCACAGATGAATAGAAATTTCAAAAGAACAGCATTTCTTTGAAATAGAAATTGTTTGCAACATTATAAATGTCTTTACTGGCACTTTTGATCAATTCAATGCATCCGTAATGCATAAAAGTATTTCTTCACTTTTGATTTCTAGTATGTATCTGTCTGTATCGGTCTATCTAAATGATAGCAATATTATTAAATAAAAATATTATCATGGGAATTCACATTCTTCTCTCTGTCACAGACATCAATGAGTGTTCAGATCCAGATGTTTGTGGCACAAACGCCGACTGCAACAATCATGCAGGCAGCTATAGCTGCAAATGCCATGAGGGTTACAGTAATTATGGAAACAACCAGTCAAAATGCATCGGTGAGCGTTCAGTTTGCATGTGCGTGTCTGTGTTCATGGTGTAGCTGCTAATGTGCAAAACAATTAACTGTGTTTTGTTGCTGTGTGCAGAGGTGAGCTGTGACCACTTTGAAATAGAGTCTGACATGAAGGACGCGCCTGTAAAGGTAGAATGACTCATCGTGATTATTGTGGTAGTATTGGGTGAATAATCAGTAATCAGACTTTGATTTCTGTTCTAGTTGAAGCATTTACTGACGCTGTTGAGGAGCAGCTGTGAGTCTCTGCGTGATCCAAATGGTGGCCGTAAGAAGGGAGAGGAGTTACTGGAGGTGAAACAAACAGCCTTCTTCCTCCTGTTTTCTTCTGCTTTTCTGTGCGTGTTGACAGAGCAGTCTGACCTGGAATATTCCTCCAAATCTCACTTCGTTTGACAGAATGTGTTCACTTCCTCTGACGAGCTGCTGTCTGAAGGAAATATCGCTGACGGCGAGACGCTGAGTCAGTTTCTGGACGCGGTGGAGAACAGCATGCGTCTGATCGGACCTCAGCTGAAAGAGCCTGTGACCAGGATGGAGACGCACAGCACCTGTGAGAAACTGCACACATTTACAGTTCAGACACAGTCGCAATGTGTTCAAGCGTGTCTTTAAAAGTCTTAATTCCCCCTTCCACAGGTCTTAAATCAGTTAAAAAAAAATGAATACCTTCCTCTTTTTCAAATATCTAAACATCCTTAAGTAAAATACTTAATTTGAGATGCAAAATTAGGATATGAAGTCTCGTTTTCCGAGAAAATTAACAAAATGAAGTGAGTTTATGTTTAAAACAAGAACAAATATCTGCCAATGGGGAATTAAATTAGTTTTCCTTTTGAATTAAGTAGATTTTTTTGAACCCATTGACAAATATTTGTTCTTGTTTTAATCATAAATTCACTTCATATTGAACCGTTTTTCAGGAAATAAGACTTTCTTATCTTAAGTAAATGTATGTTGATTTAGGAATCTTTAAATGTTTGTACTGGATTTTCTTTATTTGCTCTTTAAAAAGTCTTCGTAAAACCTGCAGAAACTGATTACTGAACAGAAATACTGTTGTGAAAAACTGATTTTATTATAAACACAGATTGACACACATTCATTGGTAATTGTTGTTTAAGACTGAAAGCAGTTGTTCTGTGTGATCATGTGACTGACAGCTGCTGAGGTTGCAGTCGTGCGGGGTCAGACTCCGCCCAGTGGGCGTGTCACTCTGAGCACAGACTCCGCCCTCTTCAACTCCAGCTGGGAAACAGTTGTAGGGAAATCATATCCAGGTACAAATAAACACACGCATGTATATGTACTTACGAAACCATTAGCTCTTTCATGACAAGATGTAACTCTCGTTTTTCTTTAGGTTTTGCGTTTGCGGCTCTGGTCAGTTATAAAGATCTGAACTCATCCAGCGATCTGCTCCACAAGATGAGAAGAGAGGTATCAGACGATAAAGAGAGAAGCGTCACTCATCAACTCAACTCTAAAGTGGTGACGGCCGTCGTCAGTAATGCAGAAACCAAACAGCTGTCAGAGCCGGTGATGCTCGTCTTTAAACACGTGGAGGTGAAGATACTGACATATCAGCTTATGACCAGCACAAGATCTCACTGGAGACACATATTTCATGTACAGAAAATCAAACATGCATGTATTTTTCCCTTCATTCTTCTTCAGGAGAAGGCGGAGTCTGTGGGCGTGGCTTACTCCTGTGTGTACTGGAGTGAGGCTGAGGGGGCGTGGTCTGAGGAGGGCTGTGAGAAGGCGTGGTCTAACAACACTCATACAGCATGCTCCTGCTCTCATCTCAGTAGTTTCGCTGTGTTAATGGCTCTCTATCCTGTCCAGGTACATCTGTGAGCCAGAAAAACTGGGATTTAACATATTTAATTCAGATTCTAGATGAAATTGTGATGATTTTTCCTCTTCTTCTCCTCCAGGACTCGTTTGCGTTGACGTTGATCACTCGTGTGGGTTTAGTTCTGTCTCTGGTCTGTTTGTTTCTCTGTATCCTGACGTTCAAGCTCTGCCGCTCCATCCGTGGAACCCGAACCAGCATTCATCTTCATCTGAGCATCTGTCTCTTCATCGCAGACCTCGTCTTCCTCTGCGGGATCTCCAGCACTCAGAATGAGGTGTGTGTCTTATATCTTACGTATATGGGGGCCTTAAAGTCAAAAAGGCAGAGAATCACAAGCAGTGTTTACTGTTTATTATGCTGCCTTGACAAAGCCAAGATGCTGACCTACTATTTAAGCTTCTATTTCTGAGGCTAAATTTGGACTGTATCTCCTCCTAGAGTTTTTAAGTTACAACCAGCAAACTCAGGCTGGTCTGACTTGGGTCTAGTGTTAATTTCGTTAATGAAAACTATGATGAAAAATGTTCATTGACAAGCTTTTTTCCCATGACTAAGACGAGACGAAGATGAGATGACAATAAGGTCAATAAATGATAACTAAGACTATATCAACATGCAATTTCGTTGAAGAAATAAGACGAGACTAAAATGTATTCAAAAAGATAAAAACTTTACCAAAAACCCCTTTTTATTTGTCAAAAAAAAAAGGAGACAAAATGTTATTGCGGACTGCTCAGCACACCTCTACTACAAGAGCTTTCATTAGTGTGGTTGCCAGATATCAAAAGTTCAAATCCCGAATCAGAGCTTCGCTGTTATAAGGATACATTTTCTGCCCGGGTGTGCCTCACATGTCCTGAAAAGTGAAGCTGCGGGATCTTTGATCGCCCCTGGTTGCTGCCTGCAGTACAGGTCATAAACCCCGCCCTCTCCATGTAAATGAATAGGACTTCAGTCAAAATAAAAAAAAATAAATAAATTACACTTCCAATACAATTTTCCGAAATATGGTTTTGGTCATTTAAGGTAGTTGTTATCATGCTGATATGTGTTCAACTGCTCATTTTTATGATAAGTTTGATTTTAGCTATTAATTTGATGCTATAAAAATGGGGCGTGTCGTTATGGTTGATTAGATCTGCAGGAGTTTGATACCGCAGCTCCACCTCACGACACTACTGCGCAGACTCGGGCTCCAAACGAATCTCTACTGCACAGACTCTGGCTCCAAACGAATCTCTACTGCGCAGACTCGGGCTCCTAACGAATCTCTACTGCGTAGACTCGGGCTCCAAACGAATCTCTACTGCACAGGCTCGGGCTCCAAACTAATCTCTACTGCGCAGACTCGGGCTCCTAACGAATCTCTACTGCGCAGACTCGGGCTCCAAACGAATCTCTACTGCGCAGACTCGGGCTCCAAACGAATCTCTACTGCGCAGACTCGGGCTCCAAACGAATCTCTACTGCGCAGACTCGGGCTCCTAACGAATCTCTACTGCACAGGCTCTGGCTCCAAACGAATTTCTACTGCACAGACTCGGGCTCCAAAATGACATCATTTTCACAAGATGGCAACGGCCATACTGAGATGAATTGGCTTCAATTCCCTATAGTGGAAGGAAGTGGAGACCTTTTTGTTTACTTCTTGTAAGAATGAGACCATTGTACCAGACACACAGAGACAATTCAAATGATACCAAACATGACTGTGAATACCACTTGAATTCATGTAGAACATTATATTCTACTATTGACCATTCTGAGTGAACCAAGTGGAGGGAGGATGGGTGAGGGGAAGGAAGGGGATGAAAAGGAACCTATGCATATGTGAGAGAGGCGTTTTCCCGCATTTTCTCTCAGTGGGATGTTGAAACAGATGTCTAGATGTTAATGCACTGTGTGTATTGTCCATCTCAGAAGGTTAAAGTGTCTGAGGTTCTTGTAATTCTTGCAATAAAAAGCCTATAATAAATCAGTACACTATATGAGGTAAAATACACCATGTATGAGTCCACATTCTATTGATTTGTGCTTACTGGTGAAAGTGCAATACCTGAAATGCAAAAGTAAATTTCTCAAATGACAACAATTATTACGATTATAATTTTGAGCAAAAATAATTTTGATCAGTTTAACCATTATACAGCGTGACGAAAATTTGACTAAAACCTGACTAAAATGCTCATACATTTAACTGACTTAAACTTGACTAAACAAAAAACAGGACAAGGTTAACTAAATATGATATCTAAAATGTACATTTGAGTAAGACTAAGACTAAATAAAAAAATGGCTGCCAAAATTAATACTGCTGTATAGTTAATTAAAAATAATCTTATTGCTAAAATGGCAAGTTTTCATTGACTAAAACTAGACTAAAATGTTGAGAAAACTAGACTACAATGTCGGCTAAAACTTGACTAAAACGAAATAGGATAAGGTTGACTAAAACTAACAAGGACATTTAAAATGGGACTAGGACTAAGACTAAAATTGAAAATAGCTGACAAAATTAACACTACTTGGGTCGCTGTATCTTTTTCTCACTATTCTAACTTACGGTTTTTGTAAACCACACGATCCAAAGTGCCACAAATCCGTAAGTTTTCATTGAGGGTGGCTCTTAAAGAGGGGGTGAAAACTTTTGTCCAATTTTTGACATGTAGAGTATTTAAGCTGTCTATCGCTAGCAAAGCTTAATGAATATCCTAGTACAACATGCTAAATCATGCTAGCAACATGCTAAAACATGTTAGTAAAATGTTAAAACATGCTAACAATGTGTTAAATCATGCTAACAATGTGTTAAATCATTATAAAACGTTAGCAACAAGCTAAAACGTTACAACATGCTAGCAACATGGTGAATCATGCTAGCAATATGTTAAAACGTTAGCTACAAGCTAAAACATTTTAGCAATGCGCTAGAACATATTAGTAACACTTTATTGTCCTAGTGTAAAATCTTCAAACAAGGCTTTGTCAAGCCAACATCAAGGTTTGTTTACAAACTTTACTCATGTAGTTGTGCTGTTTCTCTTCGTGTCTCTCAGGTAGCGTGTGCGATTGTGGCCAGTCTGCTTCATTTCTTCTTCTTGTCTGCGTTCTGCTGGATGCTGCTGGAGGGGGTTCAGCTCTACCGGATGGTTGTGCTGGTGTTTCACACCACATTAAAACATCTTTACATGTATTTGGTGGGATACGGAGTCCCTCTCGTCATCGTCATCATCTCTGCCATAGCCTATCCAAAGGGATACGGCACCGAAAGACAGTGAGTTTGTGTGAATTTGCGTGAAGCGCTATTTGTGTTTGACAGGCTCTAAATCACAGTGTTATCTGAGTGCTTTCCAGCAGTTTTGATGATTATTTTGTGTTTGTGCTCCAGCTGTTGGCTCTCTCTTCACCGTAATTTCATATGGAGCTTCTTTGCGCCAGTCTGCATCATCGTCGTCCTCAACAGCTTTGTCTTCCTCATCACTGTGTGGAAACTGGCCGAAAAGTTCTCTAGCCTCAATCCAGATCTCTCCAAACTCCGCAACATCAGGTGAGTGTTTGTTATATGAGCCCAAAATAGATTCAATCATTCTGTCTAACCCATTTCTGGTGACTTTCAGGGGGTTTACGGTGACTGCTGTGGCTCAGTTGTGTATTCTTGGAGGGATGTGGGTTTTCGGCTGCTTCCTTTTCCAGGAGAAAGGAACTCAGGTTGCGTTGTACCTCTTCACCATCTTAAACAGCCTGCAGGGGGCACTGATCTTCATCATGCATTGCCTCCTGTCCAAACCGGTACTTACACACAAATGCATGCACTAAAAACGAAAACACAGTATGGTCTGGATTTAAACCAAATTTCAAAGATTTCATCAACTCCTAGTCAAACAGACAGACTTTTGACTCCCTCATAAAGCATTTCACTGTATTCTAGCCGAGAGCCTGCAGTGTGTTTTCAGTGTGTTTTGTGTCACACCTTTCAGGTCAGAGACGAGTATTGCAAGCTGATTAGCAGGATCTGCTCACTTAAGGAGAAGAAATATTCAGCATTCAGCACCAACCAGTCCAGCAACAGTCAGGTAAATTTGCATGGCAAAGACATCATCGCTGAATATGTTAACTTTAATGTTTTGTAAATGCTAAGAGAAAACATTCTAACAGCATTCTCAGAATTTCCTTATGATGTTATTGCCATTTCCAGAATGCTTACGCTAATGTTCTTGGAATATTACAAATAAATGTTCAAAGAATGTTAGATTAAAATAAGGTTAGGAGAATGTTGTATTAACATTATCGTAACATTTTAATAATACTCTAATCACAAGAAAACTGGATATTTTAATGTTTTAAAAACATTACAAATAATTGTTCCCACAATGTTTTTCAAACCTAAATTTGTCAGCTAGGGTATGTGAAGCATCGAAATGTTGTCCACAAAAAATTATTAGCATTTTGACTGTTTTTGTCTATTTTGTGTCGCAATGTGGATAAACTACAACAGGTCAACATGTCAGCTGCGTGGACGCTGGTGCTACATTAGCAATATTGAGTTTTTAATTGATAATGATATGGTTTCTTAACCCTTCAGAACAAGCTGTGCTGTTTTCTGTTGATGCGCAAACAAAACTTCATTAAATAGTAGTGCACCTGCCATCCAATAACCACAATAAGCTTTGTGCTTTGTTACTTTTAGTATGAAACAAAGTCTCAGTTTCCAAATTCTCAAATAAATGGCCAATCAGTGATTCAACCACAGAAAGACGCCAATAAAACAGCTTGTATAATTGTCACATTTACCTCAGAAAAGTCATTTATTGTCCTTTAATCGTTAGACAGCTAGAAAAAGAACTCTAGATAGGAGAATATTTATCAATATATATTTTACTTGTTAGTGATATATTTATTATTTAGTGTTTGTTTGAACAATTACATTTGTTGCTTTAACGATGCAGAGAAGAAACAGAATTATTAAAAAGTATATAAAAACTGGCTTATGTACAATTTTAAAGTCTGCATAGAACTTAAATGTGATTTTCCCCAAAAGTGATTATTTCAGCTGAATTAAAGCTAATTTCAATGCATCACTAGATTGTGGTTCAGCTTCTAAATATGTCCTTTGACCATTACAGCAACCTCTACGGAGCGATCAGACCACAGGAGAGTCCAAGGTATAGAGCGGCTGTCAGTTCTGGAGGATCTTTATAGATGTTTGACCTTTAAAGACACATGGAAGCGTGACTTCTCACAGAGCTTTCTTTCTGCAGCACATGGGACTCCTTTCCATTGAGAAGATCTTAAACTGCTTTCTTTCTGTCTGTTAAGCAAGAATATTTCAGGTGTGGGGCTCGTCACGTAACCTATACGTCACTGGAGGCGATTCGAAACATATCAGCTAAATTAATACAACATTTAGGGCAGTTTTCTTCCTCTAGTGGACTTTGGAGAAACTTCAGCTGTTTTTTGTCATGGCTTTAGTGAAGAACGTCTTACAATACATGCAAAAGGCAGCTTTCATTTGCTTGTATAAGAAAACGTTGTGAAGATCATATTTGAAGAACTACTCTCCAATCTGCCTTATGAAAGAGGTTGTTTTCTCTGAAGCCTTAATCTATTATCAATCACAGACCATCACAATTAAATGATCTGCACTTACATGCCACTTTACGTCTTTAAGCTGTTGTGAAATTTGACCTCTATTTATGTGAGAAACAGATGACAGGTACTTTAGATTCATAAAGCTATTTAAACAGAGCAAATGTTGCATTGCAAAGAGCAGGTGTCAAATACTGCTTACTTTAAACCCTGTTCTCCTTCAAATCAAAGTAATACTAGTCCTGAAACTATAATATTGTGGAGACTCTAGAGATAAACACATTGAGATTCTTATGTTTCCAAGGAACTTTCTCAGATGCTGTGAATAAAAGGTAGCATAATATGTGTGAAACCTTCGCGAAGTCTCTATACGCTTAAGTCTCGCATAGCCAGACCTTCAGACTGACGCCCAAGAGGCCATATGATTGACAGGTAAAGCAACCAATCGTGATTTTGTGCCTAATCATATTTAGGGGTGTGGAAATGTCCCCCCAATAACAGACCGGTGCGTAAAATTTTAAAGAATCTATGCCGCAAACTTTAAATATTTCACATACTTTTGAAAATCCAGCATTTAGTTGATCCTGATAAGAGCTTATCGTCACAGCTGTAAACACGACAGCTTTCTTCTTTCATGAGGGGGTTTGGCGCCACGGCATCTTTGTTTCCAGGTGGAACGTTAAAGAATGTGACAAACACGTCTCCTGGAAATCCTGCATAATTCAACCAATCCAATGACGACTTCGAAACTCCTGAAGTGTTTCCAATTGTGTGTGATCTGCATCAGATGTTCAGCCAACGTTCCGTGGGCGTGACATCTGAGGCTGAGACTACTATACGCTTAGCTCACACATGTGGCTTGAATTTTTTGACTAATTAGTTGGTCCACAAGGTGGAAACACTGAATGGGGCCATTGTTTTACATTGGAAATAGAAACCTATAAGAACGAAACAATAACAAAATACTGGAAACGCAACAACCAGCACTGATGAGTGTTTGTGTGATTGGCTTAGGAGATTCCCCCAACTCTAGTTTCTATCCATTTTTATCCGTCAACTCAAAAAACAAAATAGCATTGACAGCACAAAGATTATGTCGGCTGCCTGTGCTCGCACATTATCATTCGCATCAAAACAAATACATACTTTAGCCTTTAGTGTTTCCATTTTAAGAACAAAGTGATTTGGTAAGATGATAAAGCTAATGCGAAAGTTTTAAACTCCTTGCTTCTGCAACACAAAAGTTTTACTAGATCTCTATTGTATGTGTAATGATATTTGATAAGAAAAAAAGTTTTATTTTACGGAAAAAATTTTTGTATGTTTTGTAAAAGAAATGTTTTTTGCTGTTACTTTTGTACTTGAAATAAGGGTCATATATAGCCCTGATGTGGTACTGCAATGTTTTTCAGCAAGTATTAAATAACTGCTAAAAGAAGCTGTGGCTGATTTCTGTTTTTTTTTTCCCATGAATGGGCTTGCCAAATACACCATAAACATACATTTTAATTCTGTATCATAGATCCATCTGCACATTAAAGTGCCACAAAAACACTTTTCCATCCAGAAGATTAATTTCTACCCAGTAAATATCTTCCCTTACATGGCAGCACAAATGCTCTTTGAGAACAGAGATGATATGGAGTTAATAACATTCCGAGAAAAGCTCTTTCTTCATTAAATTAACTTATTCCAATGAAAACCATCCCAGAAAATGTTCCCTTAATGTTAGCATTTGGTTCCTGTTTGAGTTTTTGGGAACCCAATAATACAATGTATTTTTTTCAAAACCATAAAATACTGTTCCCAGAACAGTACAGGTAGTTTTTCTTTTTGAAGCATCTTAAGCTAGTGCAGAACTTTCCCCGATGGTTACTTTGATGAAAGTCACTCTGATGATTCTGGAGCAGTTTGTTCTTCAGCGTGTTTGTTCTGGTGGGTCTGAAAACTACCTAAATAAGCAAATCTCTCGCCGCAGATGGAGCAGGAGTAAGGTTTCTCTCCTGTGTGAACTCGCTCATGGACCTTCAGGACGTCTGATCGAGCAAACGTCTTCTCACATTGAGAGCATTTGAAAGGTCTTTCTCCTGTATGAATCAATGTGTGCCTCTGTAAAGTAACACACCTACTGAAACTCTTCCTACAGATGCTGCAGTGATACGGTTTTACTCCAGTGTGGACTCGCTTATGAAAACCAAAATGAGCTGGACTAGAAAAGCTCTTCCCGCAGTCGGAGCACAGATAAGGTTTCTCTCCGGTGTGAGTCCTCTCATGACAAATCAAATAAGATTTGTGACGGAATCGTTTGTCACAGTGTTTGCACTGATACGGTCTCTCACCAGAGTGCATTTTTTGGTGTGACGTTAGACCAAATAACTGCCTAAAGGTTTTTCCACATTCACTGCACTGATACGGCCTCTCATTGGTGTGAACACGCACATGTGTCTTCAGATGAGACCCATGGTTGAAGCTCTTATCGCAGTGAGGGCACTTGTAGGGCCTTTCACCCGTATGGATTCGGTTATGAGCATCAAGATTCACTTTGGTGCTGAAATACTTGTCACATTCACTGCAGTGAAAAGACTTTTTGTTGTGTGTCTTTATGTGAGCTCTCATATTCTGAGCAGTGGTGAAAAAAACCTTCCCGCACTGTTCACAGTGAAACTCCTTCTTCACGCTGTGCTCTTTTGAATGAAGTCTCCTCTCTTCTGAGGTAGGAAAGCTGATGTTGCATATCTTACAGCTGAAGTCTTTCTGTTCTGTGTGTGTTCTCTCGTGTCTCGCTAAATGACCCTGTGAACTCAATGTTTTTCCACAGGTGGCACAGGAAAAATTCTTGGCCTTCAGCTGCTCTTTTAATGTCGAAGCCGTTTCTTCATCAGAAGATGAAATGCCACTGATATCTGAAAGGAACAAAATGGTAATAAAATTTTGAACTTAGAAATGTATTTGAATGCAGTTAGTTTATCATTCAGGAATCATACATAAATCCTGCAATATCTGTCTATATTAGGCTAACAGTATAGAGCTCAACTGTCAATAAAATATAAATCACAACTTGGTGTTTTTGCTAGGGATGCACCGAAATTAAAATTCTTGGCCGAAGCCGAAACCTAACAATATAAAACAATAGGCCGAAGACTGAATACTGAACACGGTTTTTTGCACTTTTTCCCCATATATTTTGCCAATTTTTTTCACCAGTGCAGAAATTAAATAGCCAAAATGTGCTTTTTACTGTGTTGTCTTGCTTTTTAAAGAAAAAATCAATTACAAAACAACAATTTAAAAATATTTATTTAACACTGAATATTTTTTAACATTCTAGCAGACATTATACCAACAAAGCACAATTTAACTTCAAATTAAAATTTAGTAAATTAATTTTTGAGACCCCCTCCTTGAATCAGGCATGTATGTTTTACTGTACAAATAAATGCAGCCTTGCTGAGCAGAAACTCTCTCAGGAGCTTTGCCTCTTTTAAAACATTAGAAAATATTATAGATCCCAATCTGAACACTATGTGTGAATGTTACAATACACGTATTAATAAAGTTGTTGTAATTATTTTTTATCATTATTATTGTCTTACTTTTTTATTTTACAGAACAGTAAAATTACATTTATGAATGTTGGGAAGACCTTTGCTTCTTTTTGTTGACAACAGCAGATTTAATGATTCTCATTACAGATTTGGGAAGATATTTGTTGCACGTTTCGCACTGTCACATGCCTTGTAAAGATTCATAAAAATTACTGAGCAACTGACAAGTAACACTGTTTCAGTGCAGATTTGTACTTTGAATCCTGGCTAACAGGCAGACATCTCTGCAAGCTTGTGCTGCGCTGTCAGAATACATGCGATTCGTGCGTGTACTAGAAAACATAATATTCTGACGTTTATTTACTAATTGTTTAAGTCCATTACGCAATTTCAATCATTATACAGTAACCAATCATTATACAGCGTCATGTCATTGTGCGGTAAATATATTTGGTCGTTTTGTTTTTTCGGCCAAACAATTTCGGTTGCTGAACATTCGGTGCATCCCTAGTTTTTGCAATCACAAATCATAAAACTTTTAAGCTAATTAAACTCATGTTTAAAACGCATTTGGAGATGCAACATTTGCCACCCATTTCACCATGTAGCAGCTACTCTGTCATTACCAAACGCCACTGAGAGGCTAAAACAGAAACTCAATGCATTTGCGACGCAACGACAATAAAATATCGGTTACACAAATATTCTCTTAGCTGTTCTTCTTTGTTGCATAGACTGACATTTATTGATGGTATAAAGTTCTGTCGTATTGAATTGAATTGGTCAACAAAGAATACATCGCCCCTGCTCACCTCCTCTCCTTAGCATCTCTAATTAAACAGGTGATTGTTATTCCTATTCCCATGTAACCCCGTGACCCTCCACCACAATCACGTGACATAAGAAAAACATATTAACTCTTTCATATCTACTACACACCATATTTACGATGTAACTTTACAATATAATAGTATTATTACAAATGCAATATTTCTTTAATGATATTATCTAATAATAATAATTAATATTAATTTTTTGTTACCAAATCGTGCTGCCCTACAAACAAGCACAAGAAACCTGGAGCTCTTAAAAATTTATTTTAAATTACCATCAAAACTTTTTTTTCCAGAATATTGTAATTAGATGTTTTCCCCACTAATCATTGAACCCTATTATCATTTGCCATTATGTTCCCAAATATCTCAGAAAATCTCAGAAGCAGTCGAGCAGCAGAAGAGGACAGCAGTTTGTAAGTGTTTTGTCTTGTTTTCTCATTAGATTTCAGCAGTTGTTATTGCTAGGAAACATTGTTTTTGCTTACTGTGTTTTACCGAGGTAAATGCGTGCTCGTGTTTGTTCTCGTGCATATCACATGACTTTCCAGTTTCGGTTTGCTAAGTAGTAAGGCGTGGCCTGCTGACTTTAATAACGAGTAATCAGGCAAGTATAAAATTTGTTAGTATTTGTTAGTGTAAAGACCATCAACTCTATCTTGCGAGACTCCAAGAAGTATCACTTTTCTCCCCGTTTTTTACTTTTTGTACAGCTTGTTCTCATCTACTTGTTTAGTCAGTTGTACTCAATATGTGCTTTCAAATCTCTACTATTGGTACAAACACTCAGAAATCACGCACTGTACGTTGGAGGCAGGCCAATCCTAATAATCTATGGCCTGTTCCTCTGTCCTCTACTACTTTACTCTCTATTCCAATTGGTCTCTAGAACTGCTAGTCTGCTGTAAACAAAGCATCATTTATTTCTTCTATTGCTACTCATTCTGGTCTCAACCTCATGGCCCTAACTGAGACTTAGATCAAACCTGAGGACACTGCCACCCCTGCAGCCCTCTCCACTAATTTAACTTTTTCCCACACCCCTTGCACAATTGCGAAGGGTGGAGGTACTGGTCTCTTTATCTCAAATGAATGGAAATTTGATCTTCTACCATCTCTTACAGGCAACAGTTCATTTGAATCACATGCAATTACTATTACCCACCCTGTTAAAATCCACTTTGTAGTTGTTTATCGTCCCCCAGATCAACTGGGTAACTACTTGGAGGAGTTGGATGTGTTACTATCAAACTTTCCTGAGGATGGTACTCCTCTGGTACTGCTCGGTGACTTAAACATCCACCTAGAAAAACCCCAGGCTCCTGACATCAACACTCTGCTCACCTCGTTTGATCTCAAGCGAGTGCCTACTATGGCTATTCACAAATCAGGTAACCAACTGGACCTCATCTACACATGCTATTGCGCCACTGACAACACATTAGTTACTCCACTGCACACCTCAGACCACTTCCTCATCACTTCTAACCTCACACTAACTCCTGACACAGCACACACTCCTCCGCAGGTCACCTTTCAGTGCAACCTACACTCACTATCTCCCTCTTGCCTATCCTCAATGGTTACTAGGGTTCCTCAAGGCTCAGTGCTTGGACCAATTCTCTTCTCCATCTACATGTCGTTATTAGGATCTGTCATTCAGAAGCATGGCTTTTCTTATCACTGCTATGCTGATGACACTCGACTCTACCTCTCATTCCAACCAGATGATCAGACGGTAGCTGCTCACATTGCAGCCCGTCTGACAGACATTTCTAGCTGGATGAAGGACCATCACCTTCAGCTCAACCTTGCTA
Organism: Spinibarbus caldwelli; assembly: GCA_039654775.1. NCBI lineage: Eukaryota > Metazoa > Chordata > Actinopteri > Cypriniformes > Cyprinidae > Spinibarbus > Spinibarbus caldwelli. The sequence continues at coordinate 38,838,519 of CM077225.1, read as the reverse complement.
AGACAGAACTGCTCATGGTCTCAGCCAACCCATCACTTCATCACAACTTCTCTATACAGCTGGGTTTTTCAACCATAACTCCTTCCAGGACAGCCAGGAACCTTGGAGTTGTGATGGATGATCAGTTAAGCTTCACAGACCATATTGCTACAACAGCCCGGTCCTGCACATTTTTCTTATACAACATTAGGAAGATTAGACCCTTCCTGTCAGAGCAAGCTGCACAATTCCTTGTCCAAGCTCTTGTTCTCTCCAGACTGGACTATTGTAATGCTCTCTTGGCGGGCCTTCCCACATGTACTATCAAACCTCTGCAACTGATCCAGAATGCAGCAGCGAGAGTGGTCTTTAATGAGCCGAAAAAAAGCTCACATTACACCTCTCTTCATCAGGTTACACTGGCTACCAATAGCCGCTTGCATCAAATTCAAGGTACTGATGTTTGCCTACAAGACAACAACAGGTCCTGCACCAATATAGTAGTCAACATTTGAAGTGGATCAAAAAAAGTTAATCAAAGTTGTCCTAAGTCAAGAACGGGTATTGTTTTTGTTTTAGGACAACTTTGATGAAATGTTTTGATCCACTTCAAATGTTGACTCCAGTATACCTAAACTCGTTAGTTCAAACTTATGCGCCGTCCAGAAGCTTGCGTTCTATAAGTGAACAACGCCTTGTGGTGCCATCACAAAGAGGTACCAAATCACTCTCATGCACCTTTTCCTGGACTGTGCCCAGCTGGTGGAATGACCTCCCAATCTCAGTCTTTAGCCATTTTCAAAAAAAAAACATCTAAAGACATCTTTTTCGCCAGCACCTGACCAACTAATACTAGCACTTACCTATTCTATTCTATTCCATTCTATTCTATTGTATTTATATATAAAAGAACCTAGCTACGTGTACTGTGCTAGACTGAGACTTGTCATAGCACTTGTTTACTGTTGCTCTTGTTGATCTGATTGCTTCTATTGTTCTCCTTATTTGTCGCTGTGGATAAAAGCGTCTGCTAAATTATTAAATGTAAATGTAATGTAAATGTAAAATCTTCTCTCAAAGCTGATCAGACCATCAGACACCAACAGCCAATATGAACCCAATCCTGCAGAGACTCAGATGACACTCAAGCAGGGCTGCACAATATATCGTTTCAGCATCGATATCGCAAAGTGCGCATCTGCGATAGTCACATCGCAGAATGTGCGATGTTTAGTATAGGCTACTATACTACACAAGTTGCAGAACACGGAATTCTGTTCACTTCCGCGTCTATTTGTGCCTGAAATGACACATACGTGCAAAATTGTCACAATGCATGTCTCTGCAAGTATTCTGGTAGCACTTTATTTTACAGTCCTGTTCCTCATGTACATACAGGTGCATCTCAATAAATTATAATGTCATGGAAAAGTTCATTTATTTCAGTAATTCAACTCAAATTGTGAAACTCGTGTATTAAATAAATTCAGTGCACACAGACTGAAGTAGTTTAAGTCTTTGGTTCTTTTAATTGTGATGATTTTGGCTCACATTTAACAAAAACCCACAAATTCACTATCTCAACAAATTAGAATATGGTGACATGCCAATCAGCTAATCAACTCAAAACACCTGCAAAGGTTTCCTGAGCCTTTGGTCTCTCAGTTTGGTTCACTAGGCTACACAATCATGGGGAAGACTGCTGATCTGACAGTTGTCCAGAAGACAATCATTGACACCCTTCACAAGGAGAGTAAGCCACAAACATTCATTGCCAAAGAAGCTGGCTGTTCACAGAGTTCTGTATCCAAGCATGTTAACAGAAAGTTGAGTGGAAGGAAAAAGTGTAGAAGAAAAAGATGCACAACCAACCGAGAGAACCACAGCCTTATGAGGATTGTCAAGCAAAATCGATTCAAGAATTTGGGTGAACTTCACAAGGAATGGACTGAGGCTGGGGTCAAGGCATCAAGAGCCACCACACACAGACGTGTCAAGGAATTTGGCTACAGTTGTCGTATTCCTCTTGTTAAGCCACTCCTGAACCACAGACAACGTCAGAGGCGTCTTACCTGGGCTAAGGAGAAGAAGAACTGGACTATTGCACAGTGGTCCAAAGTCCTCTTTTCAGATGAGAGCAAGTTTTGTATTTCATTTGGAAACCAAGGTCCTAGAGTCTGGAGGAAGGGCAGAGAAGCTCATAGCCCAAGTTGCTTGAAGTCCAGTGTTAAGTTTCCACAGTCTGTGATGATTTGGGGTGCAATGTCATCTGCTGGTGTTGGTCCATTGTGTTTTTTGAAAACCAAAGTCACTGCACCCGTTTACCAAGAAATTTTGGAGCACTTCATGCTTCCTTCTGCTGACCAGCTTTTTAAAGATGCTGATTTCATTTTCCAGCAGGATTTGGCACCTGCCCACACTGCCAAAAGCACCAAAAGTTGGTTAAATGACCATGGTGTTGGTGTGCTTGACTGGCCAGCAAACTCACCAGACCTGAACCCCATAGAGAATCTATGGGGTATTGTCAAGAGGAAAATGAGAAACAAGAGACCAAAAAATGCAGATGAGCTGAAGGCCACTGTCAAAGAAACCTGGGCTTCCATACCACCTCAGCAGTGCCACAAACTGATCACCTCCATGCCACGCCGAATTGAGGCAGTAATTAAAGTAAAAGGAGCCCCTACCAAGTATTGAGTACATATACAGTAAATGAACATACTTTCCAGAAGGCCAACAATTCACTAAAAAAAATTTTTTATTATTATTATTTTTTTTTTTTTTTTGGTTTTATGAAGTATTCTAATTTGTTGAGATAGTGAATTGGTGGGTTTTTGTTAAATGTGAGCCAAAATCATCACAAATAAAAGAACCAAAGACTTAAACTAATTCAGTCTGTGTGCTTTGAATTTATTTAATACACGAGTTTCACAATTTGAGTTGAATTACTGAAATAAATGAACTTTTCCACAACATTCTAATTTATTGACATGCACCTGTACTATGTACTTATTATAGTAATTACAATAACTAGGTTATAACTAGGTACTAACCCTGAACCTACCCTACCCATAACCCTACCCCATGTAGTATGTAGTTACCAGGTATTACCAGGACTTTCTTAGGTAGGTAAACTGCTAAACTTTTTTTTTTTTTCTGCAAATATGATTTATTCTGAAGCAATATTCTCATCAGATTTCTGTCAGCTGTGACATAAAAATCTGCATGTTTTTTTTTTTTTATATTTAATCCAAGGGCTTTTTATTTAATTTTTTTTTTTACCTTTATAGAGGGCATTTTCCCACTAATCTCATTAATACTTTCATTTCAAATTCTTACATTTGATCTATAAATTCAATTATAATAATGTGATTGTTATTATCTATGTGTTATCAAATTAAATCATTTACACTGAAAAATACAACTGCATTAAATAATATGAGATTCTTTTCAATATATTTTTTTGAAAATACAAACAAGAAATGATGGTGGAAATTATACTTTTCAATGAAATTAAAAGTAGTGAGTGTTTAGTGAGTGAGTCATTGAGTCGTTCATTCAAACGATTTGTTCAAACAGCTGATTCATCAGATGTTTATGCATGGACTAATAAAATTGACTCAACCGATTCGTTCAAAACACTGAATCATTAAGCAATGAATCGGTTGGTTGCTGTGAGATGCGCTGTGGTTTGGCCTAAAATTTAAGTGACCTAATATTATCCTATTTGCTTACTGAACTGTTTACATAACTATTAAACAGACGAGACAGTGAAAACGTTGTGTGATGTTGCCTAACTAACTTATTTTAAATATAGAAACTTTCCATTTTGAATTTTTACCTCAGTATGCCGAGTTTCTTAGTGTTGCGCATTTTGATCTCTCCTGGAGAGGCTGCGTGAGCCTTGCCTCAGCAGCGCAACCTTATACTCTCAATAGGCATTATTTACAGTAGCTTTATCCACTATTTGCCACTTACTCTAAATGTAATAAAATCTGAATAATACTTGTGTTTTACATAGTTTTTTTTTTTTTGGTTATTGATCTTTTAATCATGTTACTTGTCTGGAGTTAATGAAGCGTTAATGTCAAGCCCTGGAGTCTCAGTCCTGGACGGCCCCGGCTCAGTTTAAACCCTGACTGTAAGTACATGTAAGTAGACGTACTGTAAAATAAAGTGCAGCCAGTATTCTTCTAAACAGTTGCTTATGGTTTAGGTGAAGGTAAACAATTTAGAAAGAAAATGGATGTGTGTAACAGTATATTGGTTGACAGCAGTTTAATGTTCCTGCTTTCTGTGTCAAATGTTAATCAAACAACAAAACCTTTTTTTAATTTTTTTTGTACAAACTCACTTTTGTAACTTTAACATATTCATTGGATTTCATTTATACAGTGAAGACTATGCAGTGTTATTTTACATTTGATTAATCAGTTTCTGTACCTTAGACTTACCTGAAAAATGTAAAGCACTGTTTATTTCATTTGTATCTTTGTTCTGTTATAATTATCTATGCTTGTAATTTGTTTATTCCTAAGCTGATTTACTCACCTACAAAATCACCCCAATCACTGATTTTATTTATTTATTATTATTTTTTTCCCCAAATAGAGCTAATCAAGTCATCTGGTGAATTTTTAATTATTTAATTATTTTATTTTTTTCATATCACAATATACAGTAGGTGGACAACCAGAATGCCTATTACCGCCGCTGCAGCACCACGGCGTTAACTGCAAGTCAGTCGCGTGTTAAAGTCGTTCACGAAACTACCGCCAGGTGTCGCAAAGGGACAGATTGCAAACTGACTGTAATTACGCTATTTTGTTTTGTAAACGGTGATCAAATAACGACATAAAACAACAACATTATAATATAACATTATAACATCCTTAGATTTACAGTGAGGGTTAATTTCAAAATGTGGGACAGTTGTAGACTACAGCCTACGCATCAAAAATAAAAAAAAATAAATAAATAAAAAAGAATTAAATTTACACAAAGGCTCTTTGCATTTTATGGTTATTAAATAGTCATTATGAAAACCATTAAAATTACACAATTTCCTTATGTTGTAATATTATTGTAGTATTAAGGAGCTTTCATTTCAATCTACAGGCTAATGAAAGTTTTTCAACGTAAAATCCCGACTTTGGCAGTTGGCTGCATGTTCAAGAGACTCTATTCAAATCATTTACTCCGACTAAAAAATAAATAAATAAATAAAATAAAACAAAAAAGTAAAAACTTGAACTTGAACAAAACAATCTGAGAAATCAAGATTAATGGGCTAGGATATTAATTTGGAATGTTTAGATTACAATTAAGGAGGTGCGCATTATGCCATAAAAAATAAAACGATGGAAAAGGTGGCTTATTGTTGAGTGTTATAGGCTAGCTAGGCCTAGTTCCAACACATATTTTGGCACTCACATTAATGTCACAATGAAAGGCTTGAAACTTACATTTAATAATTCTCTGATGTATTTCAGCAGGTCACTACGGAAGAGGATTAGGGCCAGGCAATAATAAAAATAAATAAAACCATCTCGAGATTAAAGACGTTAAATTACGAGAAAAAAAGTCGTTAAATTTCGAGAAAAAAGCTGTTAAATTACGAGAAAAAAGTCGTTAAATTTCGAGAAAAAAGTCGTTAAATTTTGAGAAAAAAGTCGAAATAAAATGTTGAGAATAAACTCGTTAAATTTTGAGAAAAAAAGTCGGGAAAAGCACACTCGTGTCATGTTCAGTGTTGAATAATAATGTATTAATTAGGGGTAGGCAGACTACAGGGAGGGCTTTGTTGTCCCAATCCAGCATCTATAATTTCAATAAATAAAATCATTGTTGTTAAAATAAATGCTATTATTGCATCCTGTTAATGTACAACAATACTGAGGTACAAATAGTATCTGCCACTATTTATAAGCATAAATAGCATCTAATTAGCTACTATTTACACTTATTGCAAAGATCTGATACTTTTACATAATGTAAATAGAATGATTTATTATTTTCACTTAGTGTAAAGAGCACATATCTAAAATACTGTTGTTGTCAATTGGAGAAAATAGTATAACTATTTTCACTTTAAATAGCATCTATGACAGGGGTGTCTAAAGTCCGGCCGCGGGTCAAATGCGGCCAGTGGATGAATGTCAAACGCACCGGAAGCGGAAGAGCGCTACTCGCAGGTCTCGATCACTGAACAGCGCTGTGAGAAGCCTTCGAGTTTGGTGCAGAGCTCTCTGATACAAACCACAGACTCCGCGGTGATTTAGGTGCTTTCACACCTGGCCCGTTGTTTCGGAACCTGGCACGTTTCCCCCGTTAGCTCGGTTCGTTTGGGCATATGTGAACACGGCAATCGCGCTCGGATCCGCGCCAAAACAATCGGTCCGAGATCGCCTGAATGAGGTGGTCTCGGCTCGATTGAAAACGAACTCTGGAGCGGTTCGGTTGTAGTGAGAAAGCAATCCGATCCAACGAACCAGGCTATATCACACTGTAATTCCGGGAAAAGCAGTGGATGAGCACGTCTTCGCCATTCAAAATCAAAGCGCGTCTTTTCATTTTATAATGCCGTCTTATTGCTCTTCGTAGTAGGTGCATTTTAACAATGTTTTCCCGATGAATCCTGGACTCCTGCTCAGTATGATAAAATTAATACATATATCGACAGCTACAAAAAAAACAAAAAAAAAAACAATAAGCCCTCAAAGCTGTTGTCGTCCCATCCTGATGTGTGTGTGTGTGTGTGAGAGAGAGAGAGAGAGTGAGTTTGTTTGCCTCTCTTTCCAAATTAATCATGTTTATTGTTATTCCAGCTTCGTGGAACTTTGACCAATGAGAGGACAGTTTACTGGCACGTGACTTGTATTAACTATTTTGGTCAGTTTAGAAACTTTGCCTTGTGAAAGCGAACTGCACTAAGAATAAAAAGCAACATTGTAATAATTTTAATCAGTGTTTCGGAACAAAGCAATCGATCTACAGGTGTGAAAACACCCTTAAACACGTTTAAAGGCAGATGAAACCGCGCTGCCATTCTCAACAACACTGACGAGGAAAACAGGAGAAACACTGAGACAACAGTGCTGTTAGAATAATTTTCAATCCACAAATTAATATTTACAATGGATTTACTGTAGTAACATTAAACCTACCTAATTAATACATTATTATTAATCACTCCTTAAGCAACTGATTTCCACTTCCGATGTGATATGTGATGAAAAAAGAAGAAAAGCGAGTTTGGCAAAAGCCGGACTCGAACTCAGTCGATCGCATCACTCACTGCTCTCCAAACCATTACTCTCCACCCTCCGCCACTGAACACGCTAATTAAGGCTGTCCAACGAGATCAAATGAACATGATACAAATATGTTATTGATATATATGCTATTTTCTCATAATTTAATGAGTTTGTTCTCAACATTTTATCTCGACTTTTTTCTCGTAATTTAACGATTTTAATCTCGAGATGGTTTTATTATTTTTTTTATTATTACCTGGCCCCAATCCTCTTCCGTAGGTCACACATACTTATTCGTTAACACACATACAGAGTATTATATACAATATAATATGCAGCGTTGCTTGTTTTTTGTTTGTTTGTTTGTTTGTTTTTTCTCAAGAGACGTGACACCTCTACAAGAGAGACAAAGAAACTGGCCGAAAGAGATGCATGTCTGCCAGAGAGACAAAAACGTATATGCTGCTTTGTTCTATTTTCAGTTTTGCTCTGTTTTAATTGTACGCGGCAACGTTGCAGTCGTTTTGGCAATACAAATGTAAAAATATATTGCAGTAATAAGAATCTGTCCCGAGACTTAATGTAGGACTAATCATTTTTAGTTTCATTATTGGGCAATTCCAGCATTAAGTGACATTCACAGTCAAAACCTGAAATATAAATTCATTACCAATATATTGAACCATCTCTTTATATTTTTCTAAAGCCCTGAAAATAGAGTCCAGACATCAGAAAATATCCGTCTATGAACGTGTTTTATATTTTAGATTTGGGAAATCTATGCGTTACGGACGTGACAAAAAACACCGAGGTTTTGGGAGATATTTTTTGGGAGGATTTTGTAGACTTTGTGATTTACAATGCACAAAGCAGAAGCAACAATATCTGCAGAATGGAGAAGGGTTGACCATTCACATAACATAAAATATCAATTTTCGTTTTTGTGTTTAAGAGGAAAATTGTTACGGATGTGACATCTCTCTGTTACGGACGTGACCGTTCTGAAAGTAGAATTTATCCGACTAGCCTATGCAAACGCGTATAAAATGCAGTGTTTCTGCTACATTCATTCAGCCGTGGCGGGCCGCCACACCAAAAATCATCCCCGCCACGGCTGCAGCTTCTCAGTGACACCGCTCACATCATTCACAGTCGAGGAATTAGCAGAGAACACAGAGCAGGACTTACATTTCGGTGCGGGATTTAAAAATAATTCTACACATTCCCGCAGGTTCCGTGCTTATAGCGCGATGACAGATGACGCAATGTATCATTTGCACGTGCTTTTGAGTCTTGCTTTTTTCAAGTGAAAGAGAACTCACTCGCGCATTCTCTTACAGACCATTTTCTGTGCGCCCACAGATCGCGATAAACAGAGTGACAGCTTTAAATAATTTGCAATGTGATATTGATGTAATACAATAGTTCAATAAACAAGAAGTTAATATTAAGAGACTTCCGTTGTTTGACTGTAACACTACTGATTTTGCTCTATTTCATCAACGGAAATAGTTTGAAACAAAGTCACAGCTGAGCCGCTTTGCATCTCCATTCAAACACAGCTGTTTCATTTAAGAGTGAACGTGCGTTTTTAAATGAATCTAGCGAGTCAATGATTCAATTACCCATTCATAAACACAGTCACTCGCATCATTCCTGAATGAATCAGCCGTTCGAACGAATCAACTGAATGAATGATTCAGTGATAAAATCAGTGACTTGCCGCCACCTGCTGGCGGTTTTAGTTTAATTTTTAACGTATAATTTCAGTTATTTAAATCATTTAATATTTCTATATTCAAAATTTTATATTTAAAGCATTAATCTCAACATGAATTTATGAATTTAATTGCACTCGTGCCACCTCTGAGCCTCATTAAACATCTGAAAATGTACCTACAAGCCACTTTTGTGTTCTTCTGTGCCACCTCTGTAGTACAAATACATTTTTTATTAATACTAATTTCATATGATTGGTAACTTATTTGTCTTATTCTACTTCTTATTATATTGTTTTACTTAGAAATTTTAAAAAGCATATAAATATGCATTTTTGAATTTAACACACAAGACATACTCTTAATAAAATTAGAAAAATGCCAATACAAAGGTAAAAAGAAAATGTCCCTGTAAATCACTTAAAGAAGTCAAATATCACCTTGTATTAGGAAGGCTAATTTCTGATCAGAATTTTTTTTGTTATTAATCAGAAGGTGATTAAATTCAATTCCGAGTGCACTGATTCTTGGGTGGGGCGGGGGTGTGGTCCATGGGAAACAGACCTGCCACCACGGCTGGAAAAATCCTAGAGGAAACATTGAAATGTTTTAAAAACTTAGAGATGTCTAGAGGATATTTAGGGCTGCCCCCCAAGTAAGATTTATCTAGTTACTAGTAGTCGTTCATTTTTGTCATTATTCAACTAATTGCACGTTTCTATTAAATTATATCGTAGTATATATCGCAGAAAAACAAAATATTGCAATGTGAGTTTTTCCCAATATCGTGCAGCCCTACACTCAAGTGTCATGAAAAACAACAAAAGGTTATAAAAGGAAGAAACAAACCTGGAGGAATGAAATCATCATCATCTTCATCCTCATCACTGTGTTGTTGTTCCTCTGCGGTGGTTTCTTCTGCTCTGCTCTCTATCAGGTTCCTGCAGTCCACCAGTTTGACGGAGCACATCTTCAGCGGCGTCTGCAGCATCTGCTGTTCTCCAGCGTTACAGTCAGAGGTTTGATCAGTGGATTCATGATCCTGAGCGTCAGTATAACAGAGTAAAGTGAGGCTGAGCTCTGAGTCTCTCTGATCTCTGACGCTCCAGACTGAATCCTGAGCTTCTGTCCCATCAGCCACACGCACTGAAACCTTCTCCACATCCTGACAAACACAATCAGCTTATCAATGCAGAATCTGACAATAGCCTATTTTTTAATAATTTGGCTTTTAAGTCACCTAAGGGAGTTTTTACATCTAGTTCGTTTGAGACCTGCAAACGCTCTCAGGGCGGTTCAGCTCGTATATGTGAACAAACATGTGATCTCAGACCCCCCTAAAAGGACTCAAAAGCGAACGGTTCATTTGTGGGTCCATTTGTGGTTTGATTTCCTTGTGATTGCAATGACGTCCCGGTACGCTTTGTATGAATGAACATAACAGTAATATGCTTAATGTTAAACTCAGCAGTTTAGTATTTGTATATATTTTTATGTATAATATTATTATTTGTTGATGTAATTTCAGACGTTTCAATCTCGTTACATTTTTAAAAAATAAATAAACATAAGTAAATAAGTAAACTGACTGTTAACTCGAACTTATGTTGTCATTTATGTAATCTATGGCCAACTGTGCATTAAATTATTTGATGCACGATGGAGGCAAAGAACCAATTCTGCTCTCCTCAAATCAGACACAGAGATGAAGTAGTGCGGTAAGATCACATGTATTACATAGCATTGATTTGAATTAATTATCGAGAGAGAGAGAGAGAGAGAGGGATGAAAGTTGCCTGTGTGAATTGCATCTGTGCATCTCTGCAAAAGTGAAGCTGTGAGTTTCGTTACAATTTTACCCCCTAGCTGCTGAGAAATATAATATAGCAATTCAGTATCGAAGCCACTATATTAATAAAACTTGCGCGGCAGCATAGACAACAAGTGTTCATGCTCGTGAATGTTTCCGTGTGTGGACGGTGCGATCTCTGATCTGTGTGTCTCTGCGAGTGATGTGCACAGTGCATGAATCAATTAACTGGGTTTGGATCCTGTAAAACAAACTATATGTGAAAACACCCTAAATTACATGTTACAACACCCTCATTTCATCAGACAAACCGACAGTATTCGAAGTGAAGGATGAAATGAAGATCTGTTCAAACCTCTCTGTTGAGTTTGTCGTCTCTTTCTCTCAGCTTTGCCTCCAGTGACGTCACCTCTTTCTTCAGCTGACAGATTTCTGTGATGAAATCCTCAATATCCAGCATGGACAGATCAGTTCCTACTGATTTACAGCAGATCACATCCACCTGCGCTTTCATGATCAACATCTGAACACACACATCTTGATTATTATAAGAAACATTTATAATAAACTGATGAAACTAAAAATAAGAGCAGAACTAGACAGAATGGAATAAAGAAAATAAACTTCTGGAGAATATTCAGAAACATTAATGTCATATTTGTTTAGGTTCATTGTTGAATATCAGCTATATAATTAACCATGGTTTTATTAAAGTACCCTGATAGCACACGTACATCTCGGCGATCAGGGACGTGCACAGACATTGTGGAAAAAAAGGGCACTTCTCATATATATTTAAATTTTTTCTAAACAAAACGTTAAATATAATAGGGGTGTGCAATATTGAAAAAAAATATATCTCAATATTTTCTGGGATTTTACCTATAATGATAATTAGACAATATTTTGCTGAGTGTGTTATTGTGTTGGTATCTTAAGGACTACTGTGGACAGCTGACTCCTAGTTTTTGATATTCTGCATATTCTGTGTGGTGATCAGGTCACAGCAGTCATTTGAGCTGTTACCAAGCAAATGAAATCAGTATTGACAAAATTAATCTTTGCAATGCAGAGAAAACACAGAAGCTGCATCTGAAGTGGCATTTAGATGATTTTACACACTGTTTAATGCAGGAATGTTAATGGATGAATGCCTTAACCTGCAGTTACAAATGCATTAATACTGTTTTGATATTTTAAACAAAACGTTGAATACTGATATTTGAATTTTTTATTTATTTTTTTTAAATGAAAAGATACTTTAAATGTGAAATTAAAACTGCCAGTAGGTGGCAGCAAGTCACTGTTAATAAGTGAGTCATTGCGATTGAACAGAATCATTTAAACAGTTGATTCATTCAGGAACAAAACAGCGTCATGTTGCTCAGAGACACAAATTGGAATTATATTTGTTGTCGAAATAGAGCAAAAACCATCAATATTGTGTCTAAAACGTAAGTGTCTTAATTTTACATTCTTGTTTATTGAACTGCTGTAAAATAAATATCACAATTGTAATCATGCTGCTTTTTGGTGGAAAAAACGTCAGTCTTCGCGTGATACTGATTAACTATATGAGAGAGAGAGATATATATATATATATATATATATATATATATATATATACACACATTTCTGCCCCCATATCTTGAATTTTGTGATCATTCTAAATGTATTTTAATAAACTGAATCATGCAGTGAAAGAACGCGCACTGGTGTAACCTACTAGACTTCCTATTGTCTTACCTAAACTTTAGCTAACTTACATGGTAGCTGAGTCTTGGATGTTAGCAAGACAAATTAACTATATTTTGCCTTTTGTCTTTTGGATAATTAGCCGTAAATTCGAGGCACAGGTAGCTTAGTCTTTTGTTCATCACCACTCACCTCCACAGCAAGACAAACACAACTAGAGAGGGAGGGAGGGCTTCACGTCTGCGGCTCTCTGTCTGTCTGTGACTGTGATGTGCAGCTGATCAGTGTGTGTTACACTGCTGTGCTGCAGAGACGTGGAGGGGAGAACGGCATCGGAACCCGACGGAGTCTCAACATTTCCCGACCCGACCAGATATTTAGATTTTTTTATTTGTTTGACAAATATATACATATATTCATTTATAAAAAAAATTAAAAAAAATTCCACTTTCTCTCAAGGAAGAAAAAGGGCAGGTGCTCGAGCCCCTTTGATGTCTATTTGACATCTGCATTTACATCTGTAAGTCATATATTTTTTTAGAGTGTTTGCTCATCTGCAAGACGTCTATAGGACGTTTCCTTTTAGATGTCAAATAGACGTCTATTAGATGTCTTTAAGATGTTTATGATTTAGAATGTATGTAAAACGGACATCTGAAAGACGTCTGTCAGACGTTTGTAGACAGCAGATGCTTTCCAGATCAAGAGATCTTTAACAGACATCTTGCAGACGTACATATGCTATCTAGTTAAAAGTGTAGTAACCAAGCTTTTTTTTTTTTTTTTAATTTGTAGTAAAACAATGGTTAATTTTCACAATGGTTAGGGATATTTTATTAATATCTAACAGAATTCAATTTAGCTGCATTTAATAAACTTTACTTAAATATGACTGTGAGATTTAATCAATTTTAGGCTCCTTCAAAAGTGTCCAGCATACTACAAATATCGTAGTTACATGGTTACAGTAAGTAAACAATGGTAAATGTGTGCTTTGCTTACTGTGGTTCTATTACAAATACCTAAGTTAAACTATGGTTACTGTAGTGAAACCTATAGGTTAATTTTCCTAAACCAGATATGGCGAAAGAACGCTTCATTAAAAGCTCATTAACACACTAAAAACAGCAGATCAACAATCACATAAAGAGTTAAAACACGTAACGTTACCGAGATCGCTCCGGTCTTCTTTCTCTCTGCAGTGGTTTCAGCGGTGGACTGAGATCGTCACAGCGCCTCCTGCAGTACAGTGAGAGAACAAGCGGTCATCTGTCTACAGCAGGTTCCCGAAACACCTGCGGGTTAGTAGATGTTCTGTCTGCACCAGCTTTACTCATTAAAATACAAAAAGAAAAAAATACACATTTCATTTCAGTATACACTGTCAACTTGCACAACCCAAAAGACACGATTAAGTTTTTGAAACGTATAAACTACTATGTGTTTAATGGTTCCCTGTTGAAAAAAAAAAAAATAATAATAAAATAAAAACAGCATATGCTGGTAGGAGCTTAAACCAGCTCAAACCAGCATCCCAGCTTCAAAACCTACCTAACCAGCATATGCCGGTTTTTTTTTTTTTTTTCAACGGGGTTTTTCTATGGCAAAATAAAAAATTAATTAATTTAAATTAAGATGGCAAATGGGACATTATTAAACAGTCAGGCAATCGGTATATGGGACAGTAAAATGTCCATCATATGCACACTTCAGAATCTCACTGGAAGTAGGTCATCAGGGTATTTTTTGCCTATTCTTTTGAATTCAGACATACTTTGTCAAATACTGTTTTTCACCAATATAGCCTACAATAGAAGCATGTAATTTCAGATGCAGCAACAGCATTTGAAAGTACCCAGATGAACGACCACTTCCACCAAGATTTTGAAGTGTACAATCAATAGACACTTTACTATCCCATGAGGCCACCAGAGCGGATTTATGAATGGATTTGAAGTGATGCAACTGACTCTGGTAGGTCACATGATAGATGTAGAACATCCAAATTTCATTCATACTACACTGATCAAAAAATTAAAGCAACACTTTTTAATCAGAGTATAGCATCAAGTCATTTAAACTCCTGGCCTATTGATCTGGTCAGTTAAGTAGGGCTGTTAATCAGTTTCAGCTGCTTTGGTGTTAATAAAATTAACAACAGGTGCACTAGGTGGGCAACAATGAGACAACCCCCAAAACAGGAATGGTTTTGCAGGTGGAGGCCACTGACATTTTTTCCCTACTCATCTTTTCTGACTGTTTTTCACTAGTTTTGCATTTGGGTAAGGTCAGTGTCACTACTGGTAGCATGAGGCGATACCTGGGCCCTACAAGTCAAGTCGAGCTTTATTGTCATTCCGCTACATGTGAGGACATACAGTGGAATGCAATGTCGTGTCTCACAGGACCACGGTGCTACATACATAAACATAAATATAAACATACAACACAAGAGTGTATTTAACTAACTTACTGTAAGCAGTAATCTAACTATACATATACTATAAATAGACTATACATACAAATAACCTAAGACAGACTATACAAGTACTTTACATAATAGCTGTGCATGATATTGTGCAAAAGAGGTATGTAAGGTTAAGAGCAAATAGTGCAATATGATTTGTGGTGCATTCACAAGTAAACATTTGTTAAGTCCTTATTAAGTTCTTGTAATATGGAGTGTTTATAAGAAAGTGTCTGGTGCATTTAGAGAGAAGAGAGTGTGTTACTACAGGTGGTTTGTCCAGCCCACTCACCTGTGTGTAGCACACTCAGAATTGCACAATGAGGTTGCACAAGCAGTCCAACTCCTCCAGGATGGCACATCAATACATGCCATTGCCAGAATGTGTCTCAAAAGTATGGAGGAGTTTCCAGGAGACAGGCAGTTACACTAGGAGAGCTGAACAGGGCCGTAGAAGGTCCTTAACCCATCAGCAGGACTGCTATCTGCTCCTTTGTGCAAGGAGGAACAGGATGAGCACTGCCAGAGCCCTACAAAATGACCTCCAGTAGGCCACTGGTGTGAATGTCTCTGACCAAACAATCAGAAACAGAATTCATGAGGGTGGCCTGAGGGCTCAAAGTCCTCTAGTCGGCCCTGTGCTCACTGCCTGGCACCGTGAAGCTCGATTGGCATTTGCCATTGAACACCAGTATTGGCAGGTCCACCACTGGCACCCTGAGCTTTTCACAGATGAGAGCAGGTTCACCCTGAGCACGTGACAGACGTGAAAGGTTCTGGAGAAGTCATGGAGAATGTTATACTGCCTGTAAAGCCTGAGACACACTGCACAATTTTTGGCTGTTCCAGATGAAAGATTGGCATCATGAAACAATCGTGGCATTTTCTGCGATCGTGGCTCCTAATCGGTGGTTCTGTGTCGCACAGTGAGAGAGGTTCAAAAGACAGCCGTTGTCACAGTCTTGCGACCAAAGATAGCCAACGATACAGCATGATCATCAGTGTGTTTGCTGCTACGATCCACGTTTACTGACCAACAAATAAAAATGCAACATGAAATCAACGTGACATGGTGCTAAAACATAAACCTGCTTACCTCAAGCTCTTATTCCTTCCTCTTTCGCCG
The DNA here is from genome assembly GCA_039654775.1 of Spinibarbus caldwelli. NCBI lineage: Eukaryota > Metazoa > Chordata > Actinopteri > Cypriniformes > Cyprinidae > Spinibarbus > Spinibarbus caldwelli. The sequence continues at coordinate 38,822,471 of CM077225.1, read as the reverse complement.
CTTCCACTTTTTTTCAGCACACATAAAAACTACAACTGCTAAAGTGTGATTTAGCATGCTCTTTTTGTTTACCACTAGTGCATGCTCATGAAGTTTTAATTTTCTATAGTAACGTGCGTCGTAGCCTACGAGTCAGTTGTCGTACAGTCTACACACGTCGTAGCCAAGTTTATTAGATCCATGTCGCACAGTGTGGCATGCAGTGATCTTATAGGTTTGCTAAAATCGTGCAGTGTGTCTCGGGCTTTACATTGTTCAGCATGACTGGTTTGGTGGTGGGTCAGTGATGGTCTGGGGAGGCATATCCATGGAGGGATGCACAGACCTCTACAGGCTAGACAATGCCACCCTGACTGCCATTAGGTATCTTGGACCCATTGTCAGATGCTACACTGATGCAGAGGGTCCTGGGTTCAATGCCCGGCCTCATGTGGCGATCAGGTGGCTCCTGGAGGATGAAGGAACTGATACCATTGAATGGCACCCACGCTCGCCTGACCTAAATCCAATAGAACACCTCTGGGACATTATGTTTTGGTCCATCCGACGCCACCAGGCTGCCCCTCACACTGTCCAGGAGCTCAGTGATGCCCTGGTCCAGATCTGGGAGGAAATACCCCAGGACACCATCCGTCATCTCATTAGGAGCATGCTCCGATGTTGTCAGGCATGCATACAAGCACTCGGGGGCCATACAAACTACTGAGTACCATTTTGAGTTGCTGCAATGAAATTTCAGCAAAATGGACTATGCTGCTGCATCATTTTTTCACTTTGATTTTCTGCCGTCTTTGAATTCAGCCCTCTGTAGGTTGATCATTTTCATTTCCATCAAACGATGTGGCATCCTTTCATTCCTAACACATTACCCAGTCCATATCAGTATAGATATCCAGCATGATATTTTTCCCCATTGAGATCTGATGTGTTTTCAAAGTGTTCCTTTGCTTTTTTTGAGCAGTGTATAATAGAACATACTTTTTTTAAGTCGCTAAACTAATTCAAATTCAAATGTATTCTCAGTATGTGATTTCAGATGCAGTTAGCCTTGGAGGCCTGAAATATTAGCTCAGAGACATTGCAAATATGGCCAAGTGAACAAACTTTACTTAAAATGGACTTTGACTCTCTAACACAAATTAAATGAATCATTTCTAGCCATGATGTGGCAGTATTAAAACTGCTAAAAGAAGCTGTGACAACTTTGTGAGGTCAAAATTCCAAATATCCCCAAAACATACACTTTAATTCTATCTGATCTTTAATTCTATTTGACATTAGAGTGAAGTTAAAGTAGCTGCCACAAACACCCCAAACTTTTCCACCCACAGGCTATGTTTCTACCCAGTAAATATCTTACCTTATATGGTGGCATAAATGCTCTGGAAGTACAGTAATGAAATGGATAATTAATAAACCATGGCTCTTTCTTGTTTAAATGAAAGTGGCTTCATGAATTTCTCCACATAAAACATGATTAACAGCCTTATGAAATCCAGGCGCTCATATTATTGTAGTATTTTATTTTGAGGATTTTTAATAGTTCTGTCTGATTTAACATAAAATCATTGATCTACTTTGTCAAATATGACTTTATATACAGTGTTCGGTTCAATCCACCACATTATAAAACTTAACTGGCCCTTACTGACAGTAAGAGCTAAATGTACAGTTTCAGTTTTTCCCAGATTGACTGATGAAAGTCACTCTGATGATTCTGGAGCAGTTTGTTCTTTAGCGTGTTTGTTCTGGTGGGTCTGAAAACTACCTAAATAAGCGAATCTCTCTCCACAGATGGAGCAGGAGTAAGGTTTCTCTCCTGTGTGAACTCGCTCATGGACCTTCAGGACGTCTGATCGAGCAAATGTCTTTTCACATTGAGAGCATTTGAACGGTCTTTCTCCTGTATGAATCCTCTTGTGGTTTTGTAAAGAACTATGTTTACTGAAACTCTTCCCACAGATGCTGCAGTCATATGGTTTTTCTCCAGTGTGGACTCGCTTATGAAATACAAAAGAACGTGGATCAGAAAAGCTTTTCCCGCAGTCAGAGCACAGATATGGTTTCTCTCCGGTGTGAATCCTCTCGTGACAAATCAGATTAGATCGTTTACGGAGTCGTTTGTCGCAGTGTTTGCACTGAAATGGTTTCTCATCAGAGTGTATACTTTGGTGTGACTTTAGAGAGCTTGAGTTTGTGAAGGTTTTTCCACATTCGCTGCACTGATACGGCCTCTCATTGGTGTGAACACGCACATGTTTCTTCAGATGAGATCCGTGGTTGTAGGTCTTCTCGCAGTGAGGACACTTGTAAGGTCTTTCTCCCGTGTGGATTCGCTTATGAGCATCAAGACATCCTTTGGTGCTGAAATACTTGTTGCATTCACTGCAGTGAAAAGACTTTTCTTCGTGAGTCTTCAAGTGAACTTTTAGACAAGAATGAAAGAAAAAAACTTTCCCGCACTGTTCACAGTGAAACTCCTTCTTCACGCTGTGCTCTTTTGAATGAAGTCTCCTCTCTTCTGCGGTAGGAAAACTGATGTTGCATCTCTTACAGCTGAAATCTTTCTGTTCTGTGTGTTTTCTCTCGTGTCTTGCTAAATGACCCTGTGAACTCAGTGTTTTTCCACAGGTGGCACAGGAGAAACTTTTGACCGCCAGCTGCTCTTTTGATGTTAAGGCTGTTTCTCTGTAAGAAAATGAACAGCCTTTGTCATCTGAAATGAAAAAAAAAAGAAAAAAAAAAGGTTATAAATTCTGGGTTTTTAAATATATTTGAGATTTGTTTGTGTATCTTAGGAAACAAACAGAAATTCTGTAATATCTAAGTCTAGGGGTGAACAATTAATTTAAATAAAAATCATAATGTGGTTTAGTGCAGTTATCCAATTGCCTAAAGCCTACAAGTTAATTACATAAACACATGCATAGACATATTGATAAAGTGAGTCTGGAAATGCAACATTTGCCACCCATTTCACCATATTTATAATGTAATTTTACAGTACAATAATATTATTGCAATCACAACATATTTCTTTCATCCTTTTATAATTTATAATAACCAAAACTTGATTTTTGGCCAAACTGTGCAGTCTTACAAACAGCCACAGCTAATCTGGGTCACTTAAAAAACACATTCTAGATCAAAATCTCAACAGAGAAAAAATACTATTATTTGCCATTATGTTCCCAAGTATCTCAGAAAATCTTCTCTCAAACCTGATCAGAACATCAGAGACCATCAGCCAACCTGATCCTGCAGAGACTCTGCTGACACTCAAGTGTAATGGAAAATAACAAAAGGTCATAAAAGAAAGAAACAAACCTGGAGGAATGAAATCTTCATCATCATCATCATCATCATTCTCATTATTATAATCATCATCTTCATCCTCATCACTGTGTTGTTGTTCCTCTGCGGTGGTTTCTTCTGCTCTGCTCTCTATCAGGTTCCTGCAGTCCACCAGTTTGACGGAGCACATCTTCAGCGGCGTCTGCAGCATCTGCTGTTCTCCAGCGTTACAGTCAGAGGTTTGATCAGTGGATTCATGATCCTGAGCGTCAGTATAACAGAGTAAAGTGAGGCTGAGCTCTGAGTCTCTCTGATCTCTGACGCTCCAGACTGAATCCTGAGCTTCTGTCCCATCAGCCACACGCACTGAAACCTTCTCCACATCCTGACAAACACAATCAGCTTATCAATGCAGAATCTGACAATATTTTTAAAATAATTTGGCTCTTGAGTCACCTTGGGATCTTAATTACACGTTAAAAGAAGCCTCATTTCATCAGACAAACTGACAGTGATTGAAGTGAAGGATGAAATGAAGATCTGTTCAAACCTCTCTGTTGAGTTTGTCGTCTCTTTCTCTCAGCTTTGCCTCCAGTGACGTCACCTCTTTCTTCAGCTGACAGATTTCTGTGATCAAATCCTCAATATCCAGCATGGACAGATCAGTTCCTACTGATTTACAGCAGATCACATCCACCTGCGCTTTCATGATCAACATCTGAACACACACACATCACATTTATGATGGACTGATCAAACACAAAATTAAAGTCATGAACTAAGCATATTTTAAAAATTGTGCCCATTTCTAAGCATTCTTAAAGAGTGTCCAGGACTGAAAATTAATCAATGTGCTAATCTAGTATTTATGGCTTTAATACAAATATCTTTTTTTTTGTTTTGTTTTGTTTTTTTAATCAACGCCACTGTAGTATAACAATGGCACATTTCTGGTTACTGCAGTTTTATATCAAATACCTCAGTTAAATTATGGTTAATGTAGTAAAAACGTGATTAATTTTCATAAGTGGCGAGAAAAAGCTTTATCTAAAAGAAAAACAACATGCACATACACAGCTAACTCATACAATCAAGTAAAACACATTAAAAACACACCAGAGTGCGCCAACCTTCATTCTTCAGTGGTTTTACCGGTGAACCACAGACCGTCACAGCGCCTCCTACAGCACAAGCGCTCTCAAGATCTGGGTAGTTAGGACTCGTTTCTTCGTCTTCATCTCATACAATTCTAATGGCGAATTCTCACTAATCAATTCTTTAAAACTAGGAGCAAGATTATGCATGTAGGATGTCTGTCGAGCCGCTTCTCGCTCCAACACGGACGGAGGCTCTATGAGGGTAAACAGAAACGCTTAACATTATGTTCTCTTCAGTTATGTCAAATCCCTCCGAAATCATATAACTATAATAATTTTAAGTAGTCATTTAGTAAAGAGGTCGATAAACGAACGAGTCAGTCGGCCAGTAAAACCAAATGACCGTTAATTTTCAAATTCCGGGAGCGCGCGGCTCTTTGTGTTAAACAGTTGAAATCGCGTGCTGGAGAAGCGCGTGCAGCAAAGATGAAACAAACCTTTGATGTGAAACCGGAGGTATGCTTAATATTATAATTTAAAACGTGTTTTGATTGATCTAAGTTCTGTATTTGAATAAATGCTGCATTAAACGAATTTCAGGGCTCTTTATCGGTCATAACACAAAAAACGTACGTTTTCATTGGAAGGTGAGTTTTACAGGATTATGAAATAACCTAATAACCATTAATAGATCAATTCTGCTCTCGTTCATAATCGTAAACGGTTATTTCGAGTTTAAAAGTGTCTGTCCAGATTTATTTATTAACAAAAGTTATCATGAGCATTGTAATGTTTAAAGCGGATGTCATAACAAATAGCAGTATACCAAGTTTTTCAGTATTAAAAAAAATAATAATAATAAATTAAAAAAAAAATAAAAACTGCTAAAAGAACTGTGGCAGTTTTTGTGTTCACTTGTGGTAAATATTCCAAAATATCCCATAAACATGTAATTATGCACTTTTAATCGAATCTTTCTATCTGACATTACAGTTAAGTTAATGTAGCTGCCACAAAACCCAAAAACTTTTCCACCCTGAGGATTTGTTTCCAGCAAATACCTTACCTTAGGCGGCATAAATGCTCTTGAAGTACAGCAATAAAATGGACGATTAATAAACCATGTTTTTTTTTTTTTTTTTTGATTAACAAAAACCTGTCCAGTAATGAAAAACAGAAATTTGCCAGTGACTCTCCTTCGTGCATTCTTTACGCCATTTCACCACATACAACTTTTTGAAATCCTTATATCCAGGCACTCATATTATTGTAGTATTTTATTTTGAGGATTTTTAATAGTACTGTCTGGCTTAATATAAAATCATTGTTCTACTCTATCAAATATGAATTTATATACAGCGTTCGTTTCAATCCACCACATGAAAATTCACTGCCCCCTACTGACAGTAAGAGCTCAATGTACAGTTTCAGTTTTTCCCAGACTGACTGATGAAAGTCACTCTGATGATTCTGGAGCAGTTTGTTCTTTAGCGTGTTTGTTCTGGTGGGTCTGAAAACTACCTAAATAAGCGAATCTCTCGCCGCAGATGGAGCAGGAGTAAGGTTTCTCTCCTGTATGAACTCGCTCATGGACCTTCAGGACGTCTGATCGAGCAAACGTCTTCTCACATTGAGAGCATTTGAATGGTCTTTCTCCTGTATGAATCCTCTTGTGGTTTTTTAAAATATCAAACTTACTGAAATTCTTCCCACAGACGCTGCAGTGATATGGTTTTTCTCCAGTGTGGACTCGCTTATGAAATCCAAATTGAGCTGGACTAGAAAAGCTCTTCCCGCAGTCGGAGCACAGATATGGTTTCTCTCTGGTGTGAATCCTCTCGTGACAAATCAGATTAGGTTTTTGACGGAATCTTTTGTCGCAGTGTTTGCACTGAAACGGTTTCTCACCAGAGTGGATTTTCTGGTGTGACTTTAGACAGCTTGAGTCTGTAAAGGTTTTTCCACATTCACTGCACTGATATGGTCTCTCATTTGTGTGCAAACGCACATGTTTCTTCAGATGAGATCCCTGGCTGAAGCTCTTCTCGCAGTGAGGACACTTGTAAGGTCTTTCTCCCGTGTGGATTCGCTTATGAACATCAAGATTTCCTTTGGTGCTGAAATACTTGTTGCATTCACTGCAGTGGAAAGACTTTTCTTCGTGAGTCTTCAAGTGAAGTTTTAGACAAGAATGAATGAAAAAAACCTTCCCGCACTGTTCGCAGCGAAACTCCTTCTTCATGCTGTGGTCTTTTGAATGAAGTCTCCTCTCTTCTGCGGTAGGAAAACTGATGTTGCATCTCTTACAGCTGAAATCTTTCTGTTCTGTGTGTTTTCTCTCGTGTCTCGCTAAATGACCCTGTGAACTCAGTGTTTTTCCACAGGTGGCACAGGAGAAACTTTTGACCGCCAGCTGCTCTTTTGATGTTAAGGCTGTTTCTCTGTCAGAAGATGAACAGCCTTTGTCATCTGAAATGAAAAAAATGGACATAAATACTGGGTTTTAAATTATATTTGAGATTTATGTCACTCAGGAAACATACAGGAATTCTGTAATATCTGTCTAGCCGAAGACCTCGTCACCTAGACGGCCATCGGGACAAGACCACAGGAACCAGATGAGTCCTCTGCACAATCTGACTCTGCTGCAGCCTAGATTTAAACTGCTGGTCTCGTCTGGCCAGAGGAGAACGACACACTATTTTGAAACACTATTTCCCCATTTAATACTGTAAAGCCGCTTTGACACAATTTGCATTGTAAAAAGCGCTATATAAATAATGGTGACTTGACTTGACAAGTCTAACTTCTAGGAGTGAACAATTTAAAAAAATAAAATAAAAAATAAATAAATAAATAAATAAATCACAATATGGTTTAGTGTAGTTATCCAATCCAAAAAGCCTGCAAGTTAATTAAATAAAGTCCAGCATAGACATACTGTTAAAAATGCATTTGGAAATGCAACATTTGCCACACATTTTTCAATATTTATAATGTAATTTTACAGTATAATGGTATTATTGCAATTACAATGTATTTCTTTCATGATTTCATAGTATATAATAATAAATTTATTAATAATTATTTGAAATTTGGCACAATTGTGCAGCCTTACAAACAGGCACAGCAAATCTGGATCACTTTAAAAAAAAAAAAAAAAACACACATTCTAGATCAAAATCTCAACAGAGACCAAGAAAAATTCTATATTTTGCCATTAAGTTTCTGAATATTTTTTTTCTCAAACCTGATCAGAACATCAGAGACCAACAGTCAATACAAACCTGATCTTGCAGAGTCTCTGCTGACATTCAAGTGTCGAAAATAACAAAAAGTCATAAAAGAAAGAAACAAACCTGGAGGAATGAAATCTTCATCATCATCATCATCATCCTCGTTATCATTCTCATTATTATAATCATCATCTTCATCCTCATCACTGTGTTGTTGTTCCTCTGCGGTGGTTTCTTCTGCTCTGCTCTCTATCAGGTTCCTGCAGTCCACCAGTTTGACGGAGCACATCTTCAGCGGCGTCTGCAGCATCTGCTGTTCTCCAGCGTTACAGTCAGAGGTTTGATCAGTGGATTCATGATCCTGAGCGTCAGTATAACAGAGTAAAGTGAGGCTGAGCTCTGAGTCTCTCTGATCTCTGACGCTCCAGACTGAATCCTGAGCTTCTGTCCCATCAGCCACACGCACTGAAACCTTCTCCACATCCTGACAAACACAATCAGCTTATCAATACAGAATCTGACAATATTTTTAAAATAATTTGGCTCTTGAGTCACCTTGGTATCTTAATTACACGTTAAAAGAAGCCTCATTTCATCAGACAAACTGACAGTGATTGAGTGAAGGATGAAATGAAGATCTGTTCAAACCTCTCTGTTGAGTTTGTCGTCTCTTTCTCTCAGCTTTGCCTCCAGTGACGCCACCTCTTTCTTCAGCTGACAGATTTCTGTGATGAAATCCTCAATATCCAGCATGGACAGATCAGTTCCTACTGATTTACAGCAGATCACATCCACCTGCGCTTTCATGATCAACATCTGAACACACACATCTTGATTATTATAAGAAAACATTTATAATAAACTGATGAAATTAAAAATCTGAGCAGAACTACACAAAATTGAATAAATAAAATTAACTTATGGAGAATTTTCAGAAACGTTAATGTAAGACATAAATGTATTTGTTTAGGTCCATTGTTGAGTTGGAATATAACATTTTATCTAACACATCAATTTAGCTGCATTTAATAAACTACTCTCCAACTTAAATATGACTGTGAGATACAACCGATTTTAGGAGTCATTCAAAAGTGTCCAGCATACTACAATCATCGTAGTTACAGTAAATTGTAAATTTGTGCTTAGCTTACTGTGGTTTTATTACAAATACCTAAGTTAAACTGTAGTAAAATCTATAGGTTAATTTTCCTAAACCAGATTTGGCGAACGAACGCTTCATTTAAGTTCATTAACACACTAAAGATCAATAATCACATAAAGAGCTAAAACACGCACCGAGATCGCTCCGGTCTTCTTTCTCTCTGCAGTGGTTTCAGGGGTGGACTGAGATCGTCACAGCGCCTCCTACAGTACAGTGTAAAATAAAGATGTAATTCATTTAAATTATGACAGCAAATGGGACGTTATTAAACAGTGAAATACAATCAAATGTGGCATATATGGGACAGTAAAATGTATCATCAGAAATACGCCTAGAGGACGTTTATCAGATGTCAAATAGACGTCTATTAGATGTCTTTATGATTTAGAATGTATGTAAAACTGACATCTTACAGGCGTCAGTAAGATGTTTGTACATAGCAGATGTATTCCAGATCAAGAGATCTTTAGCAGACGTACGTGTTCAGTATACAATTTGGAAGCATGCAATTTCGGACGCAGCCACAGTATTTCAAAAACAGTACGCGGATGAACAACCACTTCTACCAAGATTCTGAAGTGTGCATTCGAAAGACACTTTACTATCCCATGAGGCCACCAGAGCGGATTTATGAATGAATTTAAAGTGACTCTGGTAGGTCACATGACAGTAACAGGCAGATGTAGAACATCCAAATTTAATTGATACTATCCTTATTCATATTATAATAGAACATATATTTTTTTCAACAGCCACTAAGCTAATTCAAATTTAAATGTTATATATAGTTTGAAATATTAGCTTGGAGAGTGAATAAACTTTACTTGAAATGGACTTTGACTCTCTAATGCAAATTAAAGGAAATAAGAGTCATTTCTAGCCATGATGTGGCGGTATTAAAAAACTGCTAAAAGAAGCTGTGACTGTTTTGCTTGGTCATAATTACAAATATCCCATAAACATACACTTTAATTCTATTTGACATTACAGTGAAGTTCAAGTACTGTAGCTGCCACAAAATCCCCAGACATTTCCACCCAGAGGATCTGTTTCTATCTTACCTTACACGGCGGCATAAATCCTATGTAAGAACAGTGATGAAATGGATAGCAATTAAAAAGCAGAGTGTATTTGCCAGTGACTCTCCTTCATGAATTTCTCCACATAAAACATGATTAACAGCCTTATGAAATCCAGGTGCTCATGTTATTGTAGTATTTTATTTTGAGGATTTTTAATAGTTCTGTCTGATTTAACATAAAATCGTTGATCTACTTTGTCAAATATGACTTTATATACAGCGTTCGTTTCAATCCACCACATTATAAAACTTAACTGGCCCTTACTGACAGTAAGAGCTCAATGTACAGTTTCAGTTTTTCCCAGGTTGACTGATGAAAGTCACTCTGATGATTCTGGAGCAGTTTGTTCTTTAGCGTGTTTGTTCTGGTGGGTCTGAAAACTACCTAAATAAGCGAATCTCTCGCCGCAGATGGAGCAGGAGTAAGGTTTCTCTCCTGTATGAACTCGCTCATGGACCTTCAGGACGCTTGATCGAGCAAACGTCTTCTCACATTGAGAGCATTTGAAAGGTCTTTCTCCTGTATGAATCAATGTGTGCCTCTGTAAAGTAACACACCTACTGAAACTCTTCCCACAGATGCTGCAGTGATATGGTTTTTCTCCAGTGTGGACTCGCTTATGAAATACAAAAGAACGTGGATTAGAAAAGCTTTTCCCGCAGTCGGAGCACAGATATGGTTTCTCTCCGGTGTGAATCCTCTCGTGACAAATAAGATTAGATCGTTTACGGAGTCGTTTGTCGCAGTGTTTGCACTGAAATGGTTTCTCATCAGAGTGCATTTTTTGGTGTGACTTTAGAGAGCTTGAGGTTGTGAAGGTTTTTCCACATTCGCTGCACTGATACGGCCTCTCATTGGTGTGAACACGCACATGTTTCTTCAAACTAGGTCCATGACTGAATCTTTTCTCGCAGTGAGGACACTTGTACGGTCTTTCTCCAGTGTGGATTCGCTTATGAACAACAAGAGACTGTTTGGAGCTGAAATACTTGTTGCATTCACTGCAGTGAAAAGGCTTTTCTCCAGTGTGCACCTTCATGTGAATTTTCATATTACCAGAAGAGAAGGAAACCTTCCCGCACTGTTCACAGTGAAACTCCTTCTTCACGCTGTGGTCTTTTGAATGAAGTCTCCTCTCTTCTGCGGTAGGAAAGCTGATGTTGCATCTCTTACAGCTGAAGTCTTTCTGTTCTGTGTGTTTTCTCTCGTGTCTCTTTAGGCTTCTCTTTGAGCTCAGTGTTTTTCTACAGGTTGCACAAGAAAACCTTTTGACCGTCAGCTGCTCTTTTGATGTTAAGGCTGTTTCTCCTTCAGAAGATGAACAGCCTTTTTCATCTGAAATGAAAAAAAAAGAAAAAAAAAAAGGTTATAAATTCTGGGTTTTTAAATATATTTGAGATTTGTTTGTGTCTCTTAGGAAACAAACAGAAATTCTGTAATATCTAAGTCTAGGGGTGAACAATTAATTTAAATAAAAAAATAAAAAACCATAATGTGGTTTAGTGCAGTTATCCAATTGCCTAAAGCCTACAAGTTAATTACATAAACACATGCATAGACATATTGATAAAGTGAGTCTGGAAATGTAACATTCGCCACCCATTTCACCATATTTATAATGTAATTTTACAGGTTAATAATATTATTGCAATCACATTATATTTCTTTCAAGATTTTATAATTTATTATAATTAATTGAAATTTGATTTTTGGCCAAACTGCGCAGTCTTACAAACAGGCACAGCTAATCTGGATCACTTAAAAAACACATTCTAGATCAAAATCTCAACAGAGACAGAGAAAAATTCTATAATTTGCCATTAAGTTTCCAAATATCTCTGAATATTTTTTTCTCAAACCTGATCAGAACATCAGAGACCAACAGTCAATATGAACCTGATCTTGCAGAGTCTCTGCTGACATTCAAGTGTCGAAAACAACAAAAGGTCATAAAAGAAAGAAACAAACCTGGAGGAATGAAATCATCATCATCATTCTCATTATTATAATCATCATCCTCTTCCTCATCACTGTGTTGTTGTTCCTCTGCGGTGGTTTCTTCTGCTCTGCTCTCTATCAGGTTCCTGCAGTCCACCAGTTTGACGGAGCACATCTTCAGCGGCGTCTGCAGCATCTGCTGTTCTCCAGCGTTACAGTCAGAGGTTTGATCAGTGGATTCATGATCCTGAGCGTCAGTATAACAGAGTAAAGTGAGGCTGAGCTCTGAGTCTCTCTGATCTCTGACGCTCCAGACTGAATCCTGAGCTTCTGTCCCATCAGCCACACGCACTGAAACCTTCTCCACATCCTGACAAACACAATCAGCTTATCAATGCAGAATCTGACAATATTTTTTAAAATAATTTGGCTCTTGAGTCACCTTGGGATCTTAATTACACTTTAAAAGAAGCCTCATTTCATCAGACAAACCGACAGTAATTAAAGTGAAAGATGAAGTTATGATTAGAGCCCGACCGATATATCGTTTTGCCAATTTTATCGGCCGATATGAGCCTGTCACAGATATATCAGTATCGGTGAATATGCCGCCAATATGAACATTTTTTTTACAGAACATAAAACGCAGATAAAATGCTTGTATATGGTGTAATTACATAGTTTGTTCCATTGTTTGCTACTGGTGACCTGGATGAAACGCTTTAAAGCTTAAAATGAATACCATTGAAACTTTGAATGGCCATATCTCTGTAACAGTGCAGCGGATCCGCATCAAATTCAGGGGATCCCTTCAGCTCGAGGAACCCTCTCGAACGCCGAATCAAGTGTACGTCTCGAGGCCCCCTTTTGAGACCACCCCCGCGTCGATAGCCCCGGGGTCCGGGAGTTACGGGTGGTTAAATTCGCGGTCGGGCTCCGACCGATCTGGCGATCCCAGGGGGCTACCGAGGCGCGGAGGGTGGCGTTCGAGAGGGCTCCTCGAGCTGCAGGGATCCCCCGAATTTGGTGGAGATCCGCCGCCGCGTTCGCGAGATAATGACATCAGCCAACACTTCAACTTCAGTAAAGAGGTCTCTTGTTCAGGCTGCAGCATTCAAGCGTTGTCTTATTCGACCGTAAGTGTCCTGCGAAGTGGACTTCACATGATATCCCGCCATGATTCCAGTTCTAAGGGAATGTACACGTTACATTCAAAGGGCATTAAAGTGCGCGAGATGTGAATTTAAATTGTATTTATTTACAGTGGTATATTATGTCACACTTCTCTAGAAAGTTTCGTTTGTGTGTGAAGACAGTAGCGCAAATCCTTGAATGTTGTGAAGTGAAATAAACTTCAACGGAATAAAGTTCAATGGAACTGAATTGAAATAAAGTTAAATAAACTTTAAATAAACATTTAAATAAACATTTACTGTTCAGTCCACTGATGTCAGACTCATTTTGGATAATAAAGTTTACTGTTAAATTGTTAAATACCCTGCCTCCATTACATATCTTTGTCAAGTCATTATAAGTGTTTGATCACCACATTTGAGTGATCATTGCAATAAATATGTGTATGTATATATTCTGTTTATGTATACACTATACTATTCTATATACTGTATAGTACCAGTCAAAAGTTTGGACACAGGAATGGTAAAGTGTCCAAACTTTTGACTGGTACTGTACTATAATATACACAAAGAATATCGGCCGATATAGCGATATCGGCCTTTTTTTACGCCCTAATATCGGTATCGGCCCCCAAAAAAACATATCGTTCGGGCTCTAGTTATGATCTGCACAAACCTCTCTGTTGAGTTTGTCGTCTCTTTCTCTCAGCTTTGCCTCCAGTGACGTCACCTCTTTCTTCAGCTGACAGATTTCTGTGATGAAATCCTCAATATCCAGCATGGACAGATCAGTTCCTACTGATTTACAGCAGATCACATCCACCTGCGCTTTCATGATCAACATCTGAACACACACACATCACATTTATGATGGACTGATCAAACACAAAAATCAAAGTTGTAAACAAAGCATGACATTTTAAAATTTGTTCCCATTTCTAAGTGTCCAATCTAGTGCTAACCTAGTATTTATGGCTTTATTACATATATATATATATATATATATATATATATATATTTTTTTTTTTTTTTTAATCAAGGCCACTGTAGAATAACAATGGCAGATTTCTGGTTACTGCAGTTTTATTACAAATACCTCAGTTAAATTATGGTTAATGTAGTAAAATCATGATTCATTTACATGAGCGGCGAGGACAAGCTTTATCTGAAGACAGAAAAACAACATGCACATACACAGCTAAAACACATAAAATCAAGTAAAACACATTAAAAACACACCAGAGTGCGCCAACCTTCTTTCTTCGGTGGTTTTACCGGTGAACTACAGACCGTCACAGCGCCTCCTACAGCACAAGCGATGGAGAATCATTTATTCATCTTTCTCTCATTCAAAAATACCCATTAAATTCCAGTGGCGACTTCTCATTAGTCAGGTTCTTTCAAACTACGCGCAAGAGCGTATTTAGCTATTAATTATATTTGTTAATCAGCTATGTGTCGAGCTGCTTCTCGCTCCAGCGTGAATAAACAACCATAGAACAAACGAAAGAAGAGTTTACAAAATAATCCTTAGATTACATAATAATGGCACGAATATATTGTTTGTCTGGGTTCCTGCGCCTGTAGGTGTGAAAGGGAACGAAGAGCTAGATCTTTTAGCAAAACAATCTCTTAAATCCCAAACAACAGATTTACAGATCAAATTAAGTAAAGACTATCATAAAGGTACATGCTCAAAATCTATGGCAGGAATACTGGGATATTAATGATACAGGAAGATAGTTTAATAATATTCAAAGCAAAGTCGGTGTAGGAAGAGAAACGGGGAGCAAACAGTCATTACTCGTCTCAGAATAAGGCATACAGGACTTAATAAGTAACCAACCTGAATCAGTAAAACATATAATAATAGAATGCCATGCATATGAAAATAAGAGAATAATATTAAAAGAAGTATTTGAAAAATATAAACTTAAATTTACTTTGGAAAATAACACACATGTACAAGGAAAACACATGTACAGTTAATTTCATATCTGAAAGAGACAGGTATACTGCAACGAATATGAAGATAATAGAATAGGATTTTAAAAAAATGTTTTTTCTTTTTCTTTTTAATTATTATTTATTTCTCCCTGTTATCTCTCAGTCAGACTTGTGCTCCTCACTGCAGTCCAGCAGGTGGCGGTAAAACACCTATTAGCTGGTTTGCCAACCGCCAAAAACACTGAAGAAGAAGAAGAAGAAGAAGAAGAAGAGTTTACAGTTTGAACCCTCAACCGGTACGTGTTTTTAATGTTTTACACCGTTTACTAGATTTATATTTACTTTTATGTTAGATTTATATTATTGATCTCTTGTTGATATTGCCTGTTTCTTGTTATGATTATGTAAATTAAGCTTTACATTGCCGAACGCTAAACGAATGTTCTCCGAATTCAGAGTCATATAAGTTCTGCTCATAATCACAAACATTTTGAGTTTAAATCAGTGTCAGTTCATTATAAATGTGTCTTTTATCATGCTGTGTGTGTGTTCAGATGTTGATCATGAAAGCGCAGGTGGATGTGATCTGCTGTAAATCAGTAGGAACTGATCTGTCCATGCTGGATATTGAGGATTTCATCACAGAAATCTGTCAGCTGAAGAAAGAGGTGACGTCACTGGAGGCAAAGCTGAGAGAAAGAGACGACAAACTCAACAGAGAGGTTTGAACAGATCTTCATTTCATCCTTCACTTCAATCACTGTCGGTTTGTCTGATGAAATGAGGCTTCTTTTAACGTGTAATTAAGATCCCAAGGTGACTCAAGAACCAAATTATTTAAAAAATATTGTCAGATTCTGCATTGATAAGCTGATTGTGTTTGTCAGGATGTGGAGAAGGTTTCAGTGCGTGTGGCTGATGGGACAGAAGCTCAGGATTCAGTCTGGAGCGTCAGAGATCAGAGAGACTCAGAGCTCAGCCTCACTTTACTCTGTTATACTGACGCTCAGGATCATGAATCCACTGATCAAACCTCTGACTGTAACGCTGGAGAACAGCAGATGCTGCAGACGCCGCTGAAGATGTGCTCCGTCAAACTGGTGGACTGCAGGAACCTGATAGAGAGCAGAGCAGAAGAAACCACCGCAGAGGAAGTACAAAGTGACAATGATGATGACAATGATGATGAATTTATTCCTTCGGGTAAGTTTCTTCCTTTAATATATTATCCCAACTGGTGTATCAACAAATGGGTTCAAGTCATTTAAAGTTTCTTCAAGCTTAAGGTGGCAGGTCCACATTCTTTTTGGCTTGTATGTAATGTCACCTGTAAGGACACTCCATGATATGATGAGGTTTGGGAGTGATCATTTGCTTTCATGTTTTTTGTCTTTGACACTTGGGGCATGCAAGTCAAAGTTAATAGAAACATTACTTTGTTCCTCTCAGATAAAAATACCAGTTCCTCTGATGAAGAAACGGCCTCGACATCCAAACAGCAGCCGCCGGCCAAGAGTTTTTCCTGCGTCACCTGTGGGAAAACATTCAGCAAACAGGGATACTTAACGAGGCATGAGAGAAAACACTCAGAACCGAAAGACTACAGCTGTAAGACATGCAACACCAGCTTTCCTACCTTAAAAGAAAGAAGACTTCATTCAAAAGAGCACAGAGTGAGGAAGGACTTTCGCTGTGAACAGTGCGGGAAGGTTTCCTTCTCTTCTGGTAATTTGAAAATTCACATGAAGGTGCACACTGGAGAAAAGCCTTTTCACTGCAGCGAATGTGACAAGAATTTCAGCTCCAAACAGTCTCTTGTTATTCATAACCGAATCCACACTGGAGAAAAGCCGTACAAGTGTCCTCACTGCGAGAAAAGATTCAGAGATGGCTCTCATTTCAGAACACACATGCGTTCGCACGCCAGCGAGAGGCCGTACCAGTGCAGCGAATGTGGGAAAACCTTTAAGCATCCCATTTGTCTAATATCACACCAAAAAATACACTCTGAGAAACTGCATCAGTGCACGCACTGTGACAAACGATTCCGGCAGATTTCTCAGCTGAAACGCCACGAGAGAATGCACTCTGGAGAGAAACCATACCTGTGCTTTCACTGCGGGAAGAGCTTTTCCGATCCAGCTCACTTCAGAGTCCATCAGAGAGTCCACACCGGAGAAAGACCGTACCGGTGCAGTGTTTGCGAGAAGAGTTTCCGTCAACACACTAACTTACTGAAGCACCAGAGGATTCATAACGGAGAAAGACCGTTCAAATGCTCTCAATGTGAGAAGACGTTTGCTCGATCAGACGTCCTGAAGATCCATGAGAGAGTTCATACAGGAGAGAAACCTTACTCCTGCTCCATCTGCGGCGAGAGATTCGCTTATTTAGGTAGTTTTCAGACCCACCAGAACAAACACGCTAAAGAACAAACTGCTCCAGAATCATCAGAGTGACTTTCATCAGTCAACCTGGAAACAGGACTCATTCATCTTATCCTGAATCTGTATATAGAGTTTTTAGAGTTTTTAAGAGTCGCGTTGAGCTTTCATGTGAATTGGGAGTAGAGATGGACTGAATGCAGAGGCAGACAGGAGTCAAGTATTTTTACTTTACTCAGGTACATTTTAAAAGTATCTGTACTTCATCAGAGTATTTTTTTGGAAAACTTTTACTTCACTACGTTCCAAAGCATAATGACATACTTTTTACTGCACTACATTTCATAAATAAAAGTTGTTGTTTTTTCTACCTTTAATACTTAAGAACTTTACAAATGTAGTACTTTCTTGTACTCAGGTAAATCTTTGAATTACTTTAACTTGAGTAAATGTAAGAAAGTACTAGATTTCTGATTTAAGTATTAAATTATATATAATATGAAACGTAGTGCAGTAAAAAGTACAGTATTGTGCTTTGGAATGTAGTGAAGTAAAGTTTTCTAAAGAAAAACACTCTGATAAACTACAGACACTTGAAAATGATTGACGATGCTGTAACTACACCATTTTGTGGGCAAAAAGCACCTTTGTTTTACAAGCAAATTTTAAATCTTAAATAATTTTATGATATTATAGCAGATGTTTGCTGAGGGGAACGTACACTAGCCAAGCAACTGCTGTTGAGATGAATGGGACTACTGATGGATAGCTTTCTGCAAGTGTATTAGACCTCCTTGATATGCACTAAGAAAGAAATTGTGGGGAAAAAATGGAAATCATTGGTAAATGTAATAAATTGCATGTGATAATATGTTAACTTAGACATTCTGAACATATATTGTTTTGGCTGCAGCACACTCAAGTCCTGGAACCAAGGTAATAATGTTTTATTATTATTATGTTATGACCAGAATCAAGCAAATATGGGTCTTTTAAATGGATATGTTAATTAGAACCACATAATTAAGCATTACATCTTACACACACAAATATGTGACCCTGGACCACAAAAGCAGTCTTAAGTCGCTGGGGTATATTTATAGCAATAGCCAAATATACATTGTATGGGTCAAAATTATTGATTTTTCTTTTATGCCAAAAATCATTAGGATATTAAGTAAAGATCATGTTCCATGAAGATATTTTGTAAATTTCCTACTGTAAATATATAAAAACTTAATTTTTGATTAGTAATATGCATTGCTAAGAACTTCATTTGGACAACTTTAAAGGCGATTTTCTCAATATTTTTGCACCCTCAGATTCCAGATTTTCAAACAGTTTTATCTCAGCTAAATATTGCCCTATCATAACAAACCACACATCAATGGGAAGCTTATTTATTCAGCTTTATATAAATCTCAATTTAAAAAAAAAAAAGACCCTTATGACTGGTTTTGTGGTCCAGGGTCACAAATTGTGTGTGTGTGTGTGTGAGAAAGGTTGGATTCATAGTTAAATAGCAATTTTGCATTTAATGTTTTGCAATGCTAATTTCATTTACAATTTATTGGAAAGAACACACATACAAAATAAAAGGGACTTACATTTTATTTTTAATAAATTAATAGTCGTGCTGGTTATTATTTTTAGATTAACAACCATTGCTCATTCTTAAATCAGTTGAGGATGAATCATTTTGTATTAGGGAAGGAGGGACACCTTGTGGTTGGAGTATTTCACATGCTGGTAATACAGTCAGAACAGCATCCAAGAAACTTCCCTTGACATGAGGAGGAATGCAACTGAACATATTGTAATGTTTTTCTAGTTTTTAGAAAATCTAAAGAAACGTTGATGTCTTCCCTGGAACATTGTCTTGTAGGTGAAACACATGGGGTCTAGAGGAGCTACTGAAAGAGTTAAAGACTTTCAGGACGTGAAGCAACAGTCAGCTGGAGCCTGATTTTCTTAGAGAATTTCATATATCAACCTTCAAAAAGCATAAAAACATACTAGCTATTTACGGTTTGCTAACATGGAGCTGAAATGGGCTCTTCTTTTGGGTGAGTAGATTTAGTTTTCCTCTGTTCACGTGTGTGGTGAATTGAAGCTGGATTAGTAGTCAGACGTACTGGGAATATATGTGTCAGAGACCGAAAGAACATTAATGTGTGTGTTTGTGTTAAAGAGTATTCTTTAAGCTCATCGTTTTCCGTTGTTAGTAATCTAAAACCAGAGAGGCATGTTGTTCACAGCAAAGTACCGCGTTCACTCTCATATGCAGCAACATGAGAAAAAACAAAACAAAACAATGGATATAAAGAATGATAACGACTGAGGAAATGATTGTAAAACACTGTGCGTTGAGGATTTTTGTTTATTTATTTCGCAAAAAGTGAACCACACGGATCCAGGCTCCAGCACATTCACGATCGTGAAGGTCTGACTCCAGACACACCTACAGAATTTTTTTTATTATTATTATTTTTTTATCTGATTTCCTCTGTTTCCCATACTTTTTCTTTCGTGTCGTAATCGCTTCATTTGTGCCCACCTTCAGTTCTGTTCTTTCGAAGGACTTACAAACATGTCCCTGGCAAAAAGTCATCTGTCTGTAAAGGAATATACAAGTTTGCTCTGTCGTCAGCATCTAGGACATTCTGCATCGATCGTTTCTGAAAATAATTATTAGTCGCCACAGAAGCAGTCGACAGATTTTGACTTTTTTTTTTCTTTAAAAATCTTTCTTTAAATGTTGTGCAAAATGCAATTCAGAAGAATGCCATCTTATGTAAATATGACCGTTTATGATCATTACAGCCATAAGGATCAAGGTTCAACAATTCAAAGTTCACGTCTCTAGCCAAGTACAGTTCAAATCCCCGGATGTGTTCTTGCTCCATCCCTTTTATCAAGCATGCATCCAGAGTTGACTTGCTCTGCGTTCCATTCGGAAGGGCTCATCCCTATACCCTAATCCCTTCAAAGGGTTTACCCTCTGGAGTGAGAGCTTCGAAGTGTTGAAGGTTGTAGGGGACCAAACAACTGTTTCTTGAAGTGCCCTTCTGCGTCATCATCCCATGCCCACATGGAGGCGCCGTCATCATGCAAAGAATCTGCGCAAAGGATCATGGGAGCCCGAAGTGTCCGTCAGTTGTACCCTTCGAAATCCTTCATTCCGAAGGGCCCTTTGAAGTGGCTAGTTTTGAGCACTTCGGTTTGGAACGACCCTTCAATATGGCGGCCATGATTGTTTTCACTCCGAAGTGCCCTTCAGAGGGCGATATATCCCGTTTGGAACGCACCGTTGTGCGAACTTGAAGCAGCCAGGTATCCCAGAATGCATTTCTAAGAGTATTTCAGCAGAGAATGCAGTTGTTTAAAAGTCAAATCTGCAGTTTATTTATATAAAGAGTGCCTATTTGAAAATTTGTTTTGCCGATTTCGGAGATGTGAGCTCCAGGCGATCAGCGGGCGCTCAGTGCTCATGTATCCGCCGAGAGCAGCCTCACCGCGGCTAGTCCTTCTGACATTTTCCGCTGGCTCTGATGTCTCTGTAGTGGTTAAACATGAGGTAAAATTCGTTTTGGGTATATCTAACAGGCAATCTTTGGTCTCATGAATCTATTATTTCTTCCAGGTCATATCGTTTTGGCTGAGCACAAAGTTATGTTTCATAAATTATTTATTTATTAATCGTAATACAGCGCTGACTTTAACGTTTCATACATTTGACGGAATTGTTTGCTTTTGTCTTTATTTCCTATTACATAAGTCTCTTATACTTCATACTTATACTTTTATAATGGCTATTATTGTTCATTAAAACTGACATTTAACAAAGAAGGCAGAGTTGTGCTTGTCAAATTTCATTTTATTATACATACAGTGAAGGTAATCAGAGTATGTGCACATTACCTAAACCACATATTAGGGATGGCTCGATACCATAATTTTGGCTTCCGATACCAGAATGTAATACTTCAGTACTGATAGTAAATCGATACCATAGGTGACAAATAACAAGCCTCAAAATATAAGTGAATTGAAAACAATTTTATTAAAGTGATAATAATACGAACAGATTCATATTGTAATACCTTTGTATCAAACTGTAACAAAAAACCTACAGGGAACATAGGTTACATTTTGATGTTGGAGAAACAATATATAACTGAATACAATGAAAATATATTCAAATCTTCTTATCTTTTTAGTGCAAACACAGTGCAAACAAAATGTCTCAAAATGTAACACAAAATCTACCGGGAACATAGGTTACGTTTTGACTGAGTTTGAAGAAAAAAAGGAAGTAATGCAATTAATGCAAAAAATGTTGCTTTATTGTAAAGTGTTATTCTAACAGTCAAAATCACGTTATTATTTCTCTCTCTCTCTCTCTCTCTCTCTCTCTCTCTCTCTCTCTCAGATTGTTTTCAGATTTCAGACTCATATAGATAGCCAAAGAAAAAGCATTAAATATAAATATCTCTCTCTCGCTCTCTCGGTTGCTTCATATTAGCAGTCGGCAGTGCGCCAGAAACATTCCCTTCATATTATTTATGCTAAAATTAATATAGCAAAACTCTTGCTTAATTCAAATTCAATTAATATTCGATTGTATGATATATGCAAGTTATTATTCTGATATATGCAAGTGCATATATTACGTGACCAAAACTTCACTGGTTCTAGCGTGTCACTCATGCACATTTGAGCTTGCTGTATCACATCTGTATGTGAGTTGATCAGTTGTAAAATATGTTAAAATTAAATCTGAATTTATGAATGATGCACTCACTCACCTGTCGATCCCTTCATTCTCTGAAAAGATCAGGATGAGCAAGCGACAAATGATTAAAAAGGTTTGATGTGTTGCCTCTGTGGCAACACGATTTATAGCAATGCTTGCATACAGGTGCAGTAAGATCAGTTCGTTCACCTTTGTCATCTGTATGCAAGGTAATGCCATATTTCACTTACTGTTCTCTTTATTTATTAATTTTGGGTGCGTTGATAGAGTTCCATCTGTTTGATCCATCGCGTTGTTCTGTTGTCACATTTACCGGTTGCGCAGACATTTGAGAAGCACTGCAACCTACAGGTGCACTTCACAACAGCAGCGTATGAAATACCGAACTGAACAAAATTGTGATATCGTACCGTTTGAAATATAATATATACCAGTATTTTTCCAATACCGGTATACCGTGCATCCCTACCACATATTAGTGTTTTATATTTTTAAAATGAAAACGAATAGAGGGTTGTGTTTTATATTTTGAAGAAAACGAAAAGGCAGTGGTGTTTCATATAATTTCGTTTTATTGTAATTCCTGTATGCATTGCATGAACCACATTTTTGTGGTTATTAATATTTTTATTGAAACAGAAGAGAGGCAATGCTTTTTGATATAATATTTTGTTTCACTGTAATGTACGTGTTCCCTGAACTACATTTTTGCGGTTATTAATATGTTTACATGAAAACAAAAAGAGGCAGTGGTGTTTGATATCGTATTTCGTCATATTGTAATACAGTGTAGATAACTTAGGCAAGCTGACTGACATTATCAAGTACGCTGCTGTTCCATTTGCAGAATTACCGGACTTGTGTTCTCCCATCCTCAGTAGTTCACACTTCCAGGTTGAACTTGCGAAGTCCGAACCACCGAGGACTCAAGTCCACACTTTGCGTACTTGATATTGAGAAACAGCCATAGTTTCGTCAAAGTGGCAATCAAAATTTCAATTGCACGATAGCAATAATGAAATCAGTGTACATATTTTATCTTAAAGATATGAACTCTTAAAGAAACTTGTATGTAGTTGTAAGTTTAGCAAACATGAAAAATCTTACCATTTAACATCAGGCCCGGATTGGCTAATCGGGAGCACCGGGAGGACTCCCGGTGGGCCGGTCTGTTTTTTTTTGGCCGCGAGGGCCGGTGTTGTCGTGCCACTGGGTTGAAATATGCTGTTCCTAGACCAGAGATTTTCTTACTATAGGGAGATGAGAGGGTCTGTATTAATTACTATTGGAGAAAGCGTAACGGCTAACTTGGATCACGTGTGCCATAGTAACCAATCACATTACAACCTTGATGTCATTGAATTTCAGTCAGTGTTGTGCCACACTCAGTCGCCATTTACTGATGCCATAGGAATGAATGAGAAGTGCCGTAAGCTGAATCTCACCTATCGCGAAAAGTCAGTGACTTCTCTAATAAAACAGTATTTTTTCATGGTAAATTCTAAAAATACTTCAATCCAAAAGTTTTGTTTAGTGTAAAACACGTTGAAGATTAGCAGATAGGCTGTTGATTTATTAAATGATAAGCCATTAACTCTAAAAAGTGGTTTATTCAGCTTAGTTAAGCCTCTCCCCCATTGACATCCATTAAAAAAAAAATGGACTCTGGTCTCCTTTCCCACGTACTGGCAGACCGGAAGCGTTAGCTTTAGCCGTTACGCTTTTTCGGCTAATGGTTGCAGGCTTGCCTTCTAGTGGCTTTGTCCTATACTACCTGCACTCATAGCAGCCCCACTCTTTTTATTTATTATTTTCTCGCAGCCCATATTATTATTTTCACCAGACCATATCAGTAACAAATTCTCAGTTGATAACTAATCATTGTTTTTGTGCAAATCATCGTTTTATTTGTGAACGTTGGCGTTTGATGAAGGCTTTAAGACCAAGCGGAATCCGCTTCACAGCGAGCGGGACTCACGCTAAAACTGCACCCTGCACTGTCCGCGTTTTTATTTTTACTAAATCAGTTTGGGCGAATGCAAACAACTTATTAATCATGAGCTCAACATCCAGCACAGCAGGAAAACATTTAATCTAACTGAGGGAAGATGTCTTTCATTGTAAGTTAATGCTTTTAAATAGAGAGAGAGAGAAATAAAAACAACCAAAAAAAAAAAAAAACATTCTAGCACATTCTAAAGCTTGGACCTAATTATATTGAAGTACAAATCCAAGCACCAGAAGCAGCCCACACTCTCTAATTTTTCTTTAATTGAAAAATATGCATTTTCATTCTTTCGGCTATATGGTTGCTATAATATTTTAGTTCAAAACTTTAAGTGCCATTGTTTAAAAAAAAAAGAAAAATGGTTGATTGACTGACGTTTCATATACAGGTGCATCTCAATAAATTAGAATGTCGTGGAAAAGTTCATTTCAGTAATTCAACTCAAATTGTGAAACTCGTGTATTAAATAAATTCAATGCACACAGACTGAAGTAGTTTAAGTCTTTGATTCTTTTAATTGTGATGATTTTGGCTCACATTTAACAAAAACCCACCAATTCAATCTCAACAAATTAGAATATGGTGACATGCCAATCAGCTAATCAACTCAAAACACCTGCAAAGGTTTCCTGAGCCTTCAAAATGGTCTCTCAGTTTGGTTCACTAGGCTACACAATCATGGGGAAGACTGCTGATCTGACAGTTGTCCAGAAGACAATCATTGACACCCTTCACAAGGAGGGTACGCCACAAACATTCATTGCCAAAGAAGCTGGCTGTTCACAGAGTGCTGTATCCAAGCATGTTAACAGAAAGTTGAGTGGAAGGAAAAAGTGTGGAAGAAAAACAACCAACCGAGAGAACCGCAGCCTTATGAGGATTGTCAAGCAAAATCGATTCAAGAATTTGGGTGAACTTCACAAGGAATGGACTGAGGCTGGGGTCAAGGCATCAAGAGCCACCACACACAGACATGTCAAGGAATTTGGATACAGTTGTCGTATTCCTCTTGATAAGCCACTCCTGAACCACAGACAATGTCAGAGGAGTCTTACCTGGACTAAGGAGAAGAAGAACTGGACTGTTGCCCAGTGGTCCAAAGTCCTCTTTTCAGATGAGAGCAAGTTTTGTATTTCATTTGGAAACCAAGGTCCTAGAGTCTGGAGGAAGGGTGGAGAAGCTCATAGCCCAAGTTGCTTGAAGTCCAGTGTTAAGTTTCCACAGTCTGTGATGATTTGGGGTGCAATGTCATCTGCTGGTGTTGGTCCATTGTGTTTTTTGAAAACCATAGTCACTGCACCCATTTACCAAAAAATTTTGGAGCACTTCATGCGTCCTTCTGCTGACCAGCTTTTTAAAGATGCTGATTTCATTTTCCAGCAGGATTTGGCACCTGCCCACACTGCCAAAAGTTAGTTAAATGATCATGGTGTTGGTGTGCTTGACTGGCCAGCAAACTCACCAGACCTGAACCTCATAGAGAATCTATGGGGTATTGTCAAGAGGAAAATGAGAAACAAGAGACCAAAAAATGCAGATGAGCTGAAGACCACTGTCAAAGAAACCTGGGCTTCCATACCACCTCAGCAGTGCCACAAACTGATCACCTCCATGCCGCGCCGAATTGAAGCAGTAATTAAAGCAAAAGGAGCCCCTACCAAGTACTGAGTACATATACAGTAAATGAACATACTTTCCAGAAGGCCAACAATTCACTAAAAATGTTTTTTTTTTTTTATTGGTCTTATGAAGTATTCTAATTTTTTGAGATAGTGAATTGGTGGGTTTTTGTTAAATGTGAGTCAAAATCATCACAATTAAAAGAACCAAAGACTACTTCAGTCTGTGTGCACTGAATTTATTTAATACACGAGTTTCACAATTTGAGTTGAATTACTGAAATAAATTAACTTTTCCACGACATTCTAATTTGAGATGCACCTGTAGGCCTTCAGTTGTTACAATTTCAAATGTCATGCCATTTGTAATTTCACAGTATTTTCACCTCCTAAATTACTACACTTGTGAAGTCAAAATTCTATAATGGTACAATTTGCTCAGGCCGATGACATTTTTTGTATGACATTAAAATTCTTTTTAGAATAATTGTACGTAAATAGGTTAAGCAAAACAATTGTGATTATTTCTGAGAACTTTCTAACTGTAGGCAGACAGCCTATACATTATGGTAGGCTACAGTACAAATATTTGAATCATCCCTTATTCTTTCCCTTATTTTCTTAAAGAATAAACACTTATTTTCTACAAAAATACAATAATAAACACCATTTTCTTAAAGAATAAGATAAAGAATCACAATTGTCCTTTATTTTCCATTTCTGAAGTTAATTGGCAACCCTAATGATTGCATAATTATATTTTGACTCCCCTGAGAGTGGCACCTTACAACAAAAAAAAGTGGGCCGGTCTAAGGCATGAAATTCCAGGGCTGAAAATGAGTCCCACTCCGGCCTTGCTTAACATAACAGTTTGGTGGGGATCTCTGCTTCTCTCTGTCATTTGTATCCGTTCCCTTCAACCAGACAAAATCGATTAAATATATTTAACCTCACATCTAAAGTAAATTATCCATTAAATAAAATAGAAGAGAATATGAATCAGTCAGGCGATTTGGAGGAATGACCGTTAAATTTAAAGGTGACATATCATGAAAATCGGACTTTTCCAGGTTTTAAGTGCTATAATCAGGTCCCTGGTGCATCTACCAACCAAGGAAACATGAAAAAGATTAACCCAGTAACTTTGTTTTGGTAAGCCTTTTTCTGCAAGTGCCTGAAAAAAAAGAGCTTTTTTATTTTTTTTATTTATTTTTTATTTTTATTTTATTTTATTATTGCAAAATGGAAAACACAAAACAGGGGAACAAGACATGAACACATTCCAACAAAGAACAATCATAAAAATAAAGACACAATAAGAACATTCTGGATTTGCTTACATCAAATTATGGAAATTATCTATACAGAAAAGTGCAAAAATAAAATTACATCATTTTAGAAAAGCTGTCATAGTACATCAAAAATTTGGCACTCTTTTTGTTATTTGTAAGTCTAAAAGATGAAACGAGAATCAAATTCAGAAAGAAAAAGGGGGAAAGACAAAGGAGATTTAAGCCATTTTTGCTTATGAATGAAGAATATTGCATTCAAAATAAGAAAATTAACAACATATTCAGCAGGTAATAGCTTTGGATTTTCATAATAAAAAAATATCATCTTTGAGGACAAAGGTATGGGTCACATTTGTAAGGTTAGAAACATAGCTGCTTAAGTCAACCCATAATTTGCTGGTAACACCACAATCAAAAAACACATGGGCAGCTGTTTCCTCAACAAAACCACAAAAAGAGCAAGTCTCATCAACATCAGAATATTTAGAAATAGACAAATTAACAAGATAAATTTTATGAAGGATTTTATAATGAATCTCCTTAACTTTGTTAGATATATAAAATTTACTTGGCAAAAGCCAGGCCTTTCTCCAGTTTATATTTGTTATAAAGGAACCCCAGTAGAATTTCCCTCTTGGAGTAATCTTTCTCTTTGTCTGAAATATTTTGCGAATATGTTTGTTATTGCATTTCCGATCTAAAATATCGATACCACCCAAACGCAAAGCTGGATAAACACTGTTGCCTTTACTGAATTTAAGATGATTTTTAATTAATTGGGTTAAGCCTACTGGGATGGCTCTCATCAAAGAATTATATTCTTTTGGTGGGACTGGAAAATTATGGAGATTCATAAATTGTTCATAAGTTAAAATATTACCAAAATCATCAAACACAGATAGAATCCAGTTTAAGTTGTTATTAAACCATCTAGGGGAAAAAAAAGAGACTTATTTCTAACAGTTATATCTGCATTATTCCAAAGGAGAGCTTTGTGGAGGGAGAAACCATGGACAAAACACAACTTCCACGAAAGAAGACATTGCTGATGGAAGTTAGATAAAGAAATAGGTAGCTTGCCAGGCAAGAAATTACACTTTAGTAAGAAAGATAGGCCACCAAGTTGGTCAAATATTTTATTAGGAATAAAAAACTACAGTGGCATTGGATTCTTGAGGCATCGTCTCAGCCAGTTTACTTTAAAGGTGTTTACAGTATCTGCGTAGTCCAAAAAATCGAGTCCACCTTCGCTTCTGGAATTAGCAAGCACTTCTCTTTTTAATTTGTAACGTCTATTTTTCCAAATGAAATCCAAAAATATCTTATTAATTTCCTTTATACCTTTATCGTTGACAAACAAAGTAAGAGCAGAATATACAAAGTGAGAGAGCCCTTCAACTTTAGATAAAAGAACTCGACCGTATAAAGAAAGATCTCTCTGAAGCCAAATGTTAAAGATCTGTTTTGTTTTTATCATTTTATCAGAAAAGTTTAAATGATGTCTACTGATTGAATTTTTAGTGATATGAATTCCTAAATATTTTACACTTTTTTTAACTGGAATTCCTCCTAAGAATATATCATCCATATCATGAATTGACATAATTTCACATTTCGAAGTATTAAGTTTTAGACCTGAAGCACATGAAAACTGTTCAACCAATCCCAGAGCTTTTGGTAACTGATTTTTGTCCTCCAAAAACAGCGTAGTGTCATCTCCTAGCTGCGCCATTTTGATCTCCCTGTCAAATATTGAAATCCCTTTCAAATTATCATCATGGTTAATTCTTAGACAGAGTAACTCTATGGCTAAAAGAAATAACAATGGGAAGATTGGACAGCCCTGTTTGACTCCACGATATATGTTAAACCTTTTAGAAGTTTCAAAGTTCACATTCACTGAGCTGTTAATACCTCTATAAAACATGGTTGCAGTCTCTATAAATGATTTACCAAATCCAAATAATTCTAGAGTACGAAAAATAAATTTGTGTTCTATGGAGTCGAAAGCTTTATGAAAGTCAAGAAAGAGTATGAGACCATCTGAATGAATTAGATCTGAATAATCCAGCAAATCCAATACTAATCTTATGTTGTTAGATATATGATGGCCTTTCATGAAACCAGATTGAGATTCTGAAATAATATTGTCTGAACCATAACTTAATCTTTTTGCATATACAGAGGCAAATATTTTATAATCTAATGTTAACAAAGAAATAGGTCGCCAATTATCGATTATCAAAGGATCCTTGTCTGGCTTAGGTATAAGAGAGATGACTCCCTGTTTCATATTAGCAGTCGTATCTCCCTGACTGATGCATTCCTCATACATATGAAATAAAGGTATTTTAAAACTCCCAAAAATGGAGATAAAATTCTACCGAAAGCCCATCGATCCCAGGGGATTTACCTTTTTTCATTTTATGTAGAGCTTGCTTGATTTCATCGACTGATAAAGGAGAATCACAAATTTGACTATACTCTAGATCAATAACTTTAATATGGTGTTTAACTAAGTCAATAAATTTTTTGCAGAAATATTATAGTTGAAATTAGTGGTATAAAGATTGCTATAGAATTTAGCAACAAAATCTGACATTACTTTTTGGTCTTTGGAAATGACTCCATCAATATTAAGTGCGGAAAGAGCTTTCCTCTGACCATTTCTTTTTTCCAGCCTGAAAAAAACGAATGCGTCTGATCTCGCTCCCCTAGTGACGTTGCAAAGGGATCTCATTATAATATCACCGCCCCTTAATCTGTAAGTTTCCACCCACAGAGCCGTCATTTTGATTTCGCAAGTGACAATGGTGTACCAGCTCTAATGCCATGGCGAAAGTTTGAGCAAAACAAGCTAACTGTTCTGTCTTTAGCTGCACAGATGAGCACAGACCACTATTTACAGTCGCAGCCTCAGAGGAGACAACAGAGCAGTGCATTTATTGATTCATTTACTGTATATTGCTGCTGCCACACAGATCTAAAATAAACATGCGATTTATTTCCCAGCTGTTTACCTTCACAGTCATAACCGACTGTTTTTGTAACTTAATGCGTGTTTTTAACTTAAATTTGTTTGTGAATGAGAACAGTACTCACATGCTGTGACAGCCGCTTTCTGTCCATGTGCTTCGGATGTGTGCACTCAGAAAACCGTATATCAGAAGTTTAAACTAATATGGTTTAAAAAGCTTGATTTCTGCGCGATAAACATGATAATCAGAAACAAAACAGATGTTTTTAGCTGTAATGATGCAGCTCTCTTCTGGAAAAGGGGGCGGGGAGCAGCAGCTCATTTGCATTTAAAGATACATGCTCTAATATAAAGTGTTTCTGCTTCCACTCAAAATAGGCAATTTCAAAATGATATAATAAATGATCTGTGGGGTATTTTGAGCTGAAACTTCACAGTTACATTCTGGGGACCCCTGAGAATTATATTACATATTGTAAAAAGGGGCATAATATGTCACCTTTAAATTGTGAGAACGCGCGAAATAAAGGAATGCAGAGCACGCGAAGATGAAAAGCGCAGGGACAGAGAGCAAAAGCACAGTTGTATAATCTTTGTATTATTTTCCCCCCACAATATTGTTCGATTTATAAAGTCATTTCATCATGCAGTTTGACTGCAGATTGCATGCACATTCAATGATGATAAACATTATGTAAATGATGTAAAAATAATAATAAAAATAAGTTGTTAAAATATGGCTGTATGTTTTCCTTTCTCCTGCCAGGTCTCTTTCTGCCGTCATGCAGTGGATGTACCATTGGACATAAATTTGTTAAATGGAAATGTGTTGGTAATTATGACTGTGGTTTGATTGAATGGTAAAATTTTGACTCTAATGACGTTTTTAATGGTCTGTATGTCAACTCAGAAGAAGGAGTTTGTGTAACCGTAATTTAAGTCATTGCACAGTTAAAATCCATCTTTCCTTATTGCACTTATGTTTCTGTCTCTCTTTCAGATGAGGATGAGTGTGCTGTTTTACCGAGTGTGTGTGGCGATCATGCTCAGTGTGTAAATACAGAGGGAAGTTACTCCTGCACCTGTAATGACGGATTCAAAAAGAGCTTAACAGAGTCGTGTGGAGGTATGAGAGAGGATTGTAGGATTGAGGAGTTCCCCACACTTACATGTACATTTATCATTAATCATTAATTAATGAATCCAAAGTGACTTACAAAACTTTGTAGAAAGCATTTTATTATAGAAGACACAATATTTGCACATCATGTTGAGTTTAACTGTATAATTTATAACTATTATGTCATTTGTACTAAAATTATATTTCACACCAACTTCTGTCAGATATAAACGAGTGTTTTGAGAATAAATCTCCCTGCTCAGCTCATATGACATGTGAGAACTCAATTGGTTCCTACAAGTGTATTTGTCCACATGGGTACCAGCAGATGGGCAAAGCAGATTGTGAAGGTGAGCGCTATAGTACTGTCTATAATTCTAATTAATAATATTGGCTACTGCCATTAACTAATTGATTCCATTAAGACTAGTGCTTTCAATCGATTAAAAAATGTAATCGCGTTAATCACAGTCATGGACTGTGTTTAATCATGATTAATTGCAAATTTAAAAGGATTTACCTGTAAATGTGTTGAAATAAAGAAATGCATGACAAACTAGTTTAAGGAAACAGGTATGAGACATAATCCTTATTATTCATTTATCATTATTCTTCTGTTTTTATTCAGCCATTATCAGCCTTTATACTGGCAATAAAACATTTACCAAGCCACATCGCTTCAATCCCAGTATACACTTACCCAACTATTATCAAAAGTATTTCTAAATAAATACAACAAAACATTTTCTTGCGACTTTACG
This sequence comes from Spinibarbus caldwelli, assembly GCA_039654775.1. Taxonomy (NCBI): domain Eukaryota; kingdom Metazoa; phylum Chordata; class Actinopteri; order Cypriniformes; family Cyprinidae; genus Spinibarbus; species Spinibarbus caldwelli. The sequence continues at coordinate 38,790,662 of CM077225.1, read as the reverse complement.
TGAAGTATTTTGACAAAATGCATTATGAAGAAGAATTGGACCTGTTCTGCAGTTGCATTAGAGCTAACATTAGCATCATGCCACATAAGACAATTTATGAGATTATTAGTACACTTTTACTCAAAACTCACTTTAAACCACCATCGAGTGTTTGTAATAACTTCCTTTTGCGATCACATGTGGAATTTGGTTGTTTACTGTTGTTAAAATATGCTATAGCCTTTTTTACCGCTGTACAAATTAGCATTTCAGATGTACACATTCATTATTGTTATGAAAATATCCAAATCTCAAGAAAATCACACAAACCATATCCTATCGTAATCGTGTGTTTATTATCTTATATAATCTATAGTGGTTGTTGTCATGTTTATTTCTGCTGTGTAAAAGCCTTAACATGTATGCTCTGTGATGTTACAACTGCCTCTCCATTCTTAAGTTGTCAGGTATACATTCCAAGTATAATACACATTAATAAAAGGATCTATTTTCATTTTTATTTGTCTATATACACTTTGGGGGGCCACGGTACATTATAAAAGTAGCCCAAAAAAACCGCAACCCGCGGCGCTGTAATTTTTCCCGCGACTGCATTTTCAAAATAGCCCAATTGTGCGGGAAAACCATGACCCTGACAACACCGGTTAGCTGTACCCTTATCACACAATGATAGATAACATTCTGCACTACAATGACGGCAAGAAGTTGGGGTCAAACCTTATCAAACGATTAATTTGCATTAAAAAATATTAACACGTTAACATTGACAGCCCTAATTAAGACATACCCCCGTTTTGGCCAGGTTGTCCATTCCATTTTTTTTTCTCGCAGGTTGAGCATTTTAACGACTCATTTAAAAGTAGTTTAGGGTATTTTCATAAAAATAATAAACCTATCTACAGGACTATCAGTAAATACAACCAGGTTTTTGTTTCACTTTTGTTTTTGCAGTTGCGTACACAAATATGTGCTGAATAAACATGACACACTCAAAAAGAAACTTTATAACCAAAACAGAAAGAATCATCTGTTTTAAATTATTATTTGGGATGTTGTGTGATGTATAATAGTTTAGATACTCAGACTGCATGAGACAGAAGCTCGAGCCACTGCGAACCTCCCTGGTCTCACTAATATTTGTAAATAAACATCATAGCATTGCTTGCATCCGCATGAAACGTGTGTGTCTTTTTGTCCTCTGCAGATGTGAATGAGTGTTTGTCCTCAGTGTGTGGAGTTCACAGCAGCTGCTTTAACACACTTGGCAGTTTCTTCTGCAGCTGTTCTCCAGGGTTTCTCACACATGAGAACGGCACGTGTACAGGTGAGCGCTGTGTCCTGCTGCTGCTGCTGCTAATAACAATACTGACGCCAGTGTGTTTGAGTGCTGATCACAGTCATCATAACATGCTGTGTGTGTCTGCTGTCATGTCCATCTATAACAGCTCATTGAATGACATTTTAATCATAATCATTAAGTGTATGTCAAAAGATAGGGGTCAGTGAGATTTTTTTAATGTTTATGAAAGAAGTCTCTTCTGCTCACTAAGGCTGCATTTATTTAAACAAAAATAAAGTAAAAACAGTAATATTGGGAAATATTATTAGAGTTTAAATAGCCGTTGTCTATGTGAATATCTGATAAAATGTAATTTATTTCTATGATGCGCAGCTGAATTTTCAGCATCATTACTCCAGTCTTCAGTGTCACATGATCCTTCAGAAATCATTCGAATATGCTGATTTGAAACATTTCTGATTATCATCAATGTTGAAAACAGTTGTGCTGCCCAGTATTTTTGTGGTAACTGTGCATTTTATTTTTCAAGATTCACAGATGAATAGAAAATTCAAACGAACCAGCATTTATTTGAAATAGAAATTGTTTGCAACATTATAAATGTCTTTACTGGCACTTTTGATCAATTCAATGCATCCGTAATGCATAAAAGTATTTCTTCTCTTCTGATTTCTAGTATGTATCTGTCTGTATCGGTCTATCTAAATGATAGCAATATTATTAAATAAAAATATTATCATGGGAATTCACATTCTTCTCTCTGTCACAGACATCAATGAGTGTTCAGATCCAGATGTTTGTGGCACAAACGCCGACTGCTACAATCATCCAGGCAGCTATAGCTGCAAATGCCACCAGGGTTACAGTAATTATGGAAACAACCAGTCAAAATGCATCGGTGAGAATCATAGCATTATTCACTTCATTTTAAGTGCACTGATGCATTTTTAAGTTCTGTTCTTTATGCGGCAGCTGCTGAGAATTGTATATATTAATTAGTGTTTTTTGCTGTCAACTGTTTGATTATTGTTTTATCTTTCCTGTTGTTATGCACAGAAATGGACTGTGATCAGTTTGAACCCAAATCTGATGGAGACCACACACCGGAGAAGGTAAAATGTGTTCTTCTCCTTATGATTATTATTATTAGATATACAGTCAGACACATATACATTGATCTCTGCGTGTCTTCTTCTAGTTGAAGCATTTGATGTCACTGTTGAAGAACAGCTGTGAGTCTCTGAATGATCCACATGGAGAACGTTTCACTGGAGAGAAATTACTGGAGGTAAAGCACACACTGCACGATATATATTCACATAGTAGTTTGTGATCATGCACTCGCACAGTGGTGAATGAACATCTCTGATTTATTCCACAGAACTTGTGCAGTTCCTCTGACGAGCTGCTGTCTGAAGGAAATATCGCTGATGGGAAGATGTTGAGTCAGTTTCTGGACGCGGTGGAGAACAGCATGCATCTGATCGGACCTCAGCTGAAAGAACCTGTGACCAGGATGGAGACGCACAGCACCTGTGAGAAACCGAGTTTAGATACAATCTCACTGTGGTACTGAATGGAAATACTAAAAAACAGGGCATTTTTATTATAAACGTTAACTAATAAACAGTTGTTCTGTGTGATCATGTGACTGACAGCTGCTGAGGTTGCAGTCGTGCGGGGTCAGACTCCGCCCAGTGGGCGTGTCACTCTGAGCACAGACTCCGCCCTCTTCAACTCCAGCTGGGAAACAGTTGTAGGGAAATCATATCCAGGTACAAATAAACACACGCATGTATATGTACTTACGAAACCATTAGCTCTTTCATGACAAGATGTAACTCTCGTTTTTCTTTAGGTTTTGCGTTTGCGGCTCTGGTCAGTTATAAAGATCTGAACTCATCCAGCGATCTGCTCCACAAGATGAGAAGAGAGGTATCAGACGATAAAGAGAGAAGCGTCACTCATCAACTCAACTCTAAAGTGGTGACGGCCGTCGTCAGTAATGCAGAAACCAAACAGCTGTCAGAGCCGGTGATGCTCGTCTTTAAACACGTGGAGGTGAAGATACTGACATATCAGCTTATGACCAGCACAAGATCTCACTGGAGACTGTTACTATTAATGGTTTAATGGTTACAATGAAAAACTACCATGTAAATGTGCGTTCCCTGTTTGAAAATCCAGTATAAGCCTCCAAAAGTTTGGAAACACCCCTGGCAAAGTGTGGTTTTGGATGATATCAGCATAAATCCTTTTGGTATAGCATAAAATTTTTTGGTGCAAATACATTAAAGTAACTTGACATTATCATTGAAGACCAGCAATAATAATTTTCATTTTGATTACATAATAATGGCAATATATAGTATATATAAAGGGGCATGTCTGAATATATAAAGTCAGACATGCCCCTTTGCCAGCTGTGATGCCTGGTTACTGGTTTAAAGTTGACCCAGGTTTTTAAAAGATTTTTGGGTCACCACACCTTAATAGCTTCAACAGCTGATTGCCAATTAAGCAGCTCGGATGCCCAGATTATGCAGAGCTGTAATAGCTGCTAATGGTGGATATTTTGATGAATCGAAAATAAGTATTTTCTATGTATAAACGGTTTATGTAATAAAATATGTTTTCGTAGTTTGTGTTGTCCCTTATCAGTGCAAAATTATCACAAATTAAAAAGGATTCATGCCAATATTGTCCAAAACCCCACTTTTATAGAGCGTTTCCAAACTTTTGGAGGGCAGTGTACGCTGGATTTTCCAGCAGGGTTTAAAGAGATTGTTTCCTGCTGTACTAAAATGCATTTACAAATTAAAATTTTAAATATGAAATTATGACTCTACAGAAATGTATAAAATATGACTAGAAATTATGAAATGTCTAAAAATATACTTGATGCTGTTTTTTTTTTTTTGCACAGAAGCAAAGCATCATCAGAGGTGTTGAACTTCTGGTTTATTCTTCTTCTTATTATTATTATTACTCTGCGTGAAGGCAGCTTAGTTCTTGCACACACCCTTTCTTTTTGTGTTAGTTTCCAACCTTTTTCCAACCATGTGTTTACATGTTCCTCGTTTCCTAAACTCTGTCCAAGACTCTTGTTCTGTGTTGTTCAGGAGAAGGCGGAGTCTGTGGGCGTGGCTTACTCCTGTGTGTACTGGAGTGAGGCTGAGGGGGTGTGGTCTGGGTGGGGCTGTGAGAGGGCGTGGTCTAACAACACTCATACAGCATGCTTCTGCTCTCATCTCAGTAGTTTCGCTGTGTTAATGGCTCTCTATCCTGTCCAGGTACATCTGTGAGCCAGATTTCACATATTTAAGATTTCAGATTAAATAATGATGATATTCACCCCTCCATCTGTTTTTTTTTTTCTTCCTCTCCTCCAGGACTTGTTTGCGTTTGCGTTGGAGTTGATCACTCGTGTGGGTTTAGTTCTGTCTCTGGTCTGTTTGTTTCTCTGTATCCTGACGTTCCTGTTCTGCCGCTCCATCCGTGGAACGCGAACCAGCATTCATCTTCATCTGAGCATCTGTCTCTTCATCGCAGACCTCGTCTTCCTCTCCGGGATCTCCAGCACTCACGATCAGGTGTGTTTGAGTGCCAAAACCCCAGATAACAGGGAACAATCTCAGAAAGTTCTGTCAAGGTTCTCTCAAAGTTATGAACATTCTTCCAGTATGTTAATAGAACATTTGCTCAAAATTGTCTGCTTTTGAACGATGTTCTCAAAACATCACAAAAACATCTTTATTAAGACCTCATTCATGGATCATTTTTTCTGAAACGTTTTAGTTGGACGTTCGTCATTTGTTAAATGTTACTACTTATTTTAGAATGTTTAGAGAACTTTCAAAAGTAACATTCCTGTAATGTTTGCAAAATGGTAACAATGGAATGTTAACATTCACATGACCAAAAAAAAAAAAAAAAACATTTAAAAATTTGATGTTTTTATTGTTTAGAGAACATACAGAATTAATGGTTTCATAACTTATTGGGAATGTTTTTTTTTTGTTGTTGTTGTTTTTTTTTGGAAAAAGCACTCTAGTAATCTTTGTTTTATTTATAACTTTTATTTATAACAGTGTACAAGCTTGACCTAAATACATCTAGTCTTGAAAATGTAGAAGAAATGTATTGTTATTGTGTTTATATTTTAAAATTGTACATTTAAATTAAACAACTTTCAGTGCTATTAGATGCAAAATGATGAACCTAAAATGAATGGTAAATAAAATGTTGGTGTATTTAATACAAAAATTAATGTTTATAATAAGCAAACAAGATAATTCAGTCCCATACTTATTTTAAGTTGTAATATTTCACTGTATTTCTGTTTTTACTGTATTTTTAATATACAGTTATATACAAAAATATACAGTATGCTCCACCTGGATGTGTTTAGGTAATACACAGTGCTGGGTAGATTACTTACAAATTGTAGTCTGTTGTTGATTACAAATTACATGTTGAAAACTGTAATCAGTGACGTAATCAAGATTACTCATTTTAGGTAATGTATTCTGACTACGTTCGGATTACATTCAGATTACTTTTGACAAAACTTGTTTGTAGATTTGTTATAAAAAAGAGAATAAAAAGAATAAAATGTATTACCATTAACCGACATTAGAGAACACGCAAATGTGTTGTAAAATTATTGAAATATTAACTTTAAATCTCAGGGGCACTTCAAATTAATATTTTAAGTCAAATTGGTTTGACTGACAGAAAGGTTGGGAATCCCTGCATCACATAGAAAAAAATAAATAGAGAAAAAAAAAATTATGAAAAATCAATAAATTATGAGCAATTTACTGCCATTGTGTGAATAATTTATAATGATGTAATCCACAAAATAAGGTAACTGTAATCTGATAATGAGCGTTTTAAAACATAAACCCCCGGTTTCACAGGCAAGGCTTAAACCTAGTCCTAGATTAAAATGTAAATCTGAGCAGTTTCAACTGAAATAAACTTGCACTGACTGATCTTAAAATAAATCAATGCCTTTTTTTTGTCTTAAGATGCACCCCAGTAATGCTTTTTTTTCTTTTTCTAAGGCATGTTTGTAAAAATTACTTAAATGTCCTAATTGAACTATGGCCTGATCCTGTTTTATTCTAAGCCCCGTCTATGAAACCGGGCCAATATAATCTAATTACGAGTACTTAATTTAGATTACATGTAATCAGTTACTACCCAGCACTGGTAATACATAAATTAACACTTACTGTAAGCAAACAGGAGAATGAAGTGAGGTGTGTTTGTCTCTCAGGTAGCGTGTGCGATTGTGGCCGGTCTGCTTCATTTCTTCTTCTTGTCTGCGTTCTGCTGGATGCTGCTAGAGGGGGTTCAGCTCTACCGGATGGTTGTGCTGGTGTTTCACACCACATTAAAACACCTCTACATGTGTGTGGTGGGATACGGAGTCCCTCTCGTCATCGTCACCGTCTCTGCCATCGTCTTCCCGACGGGGTATGGCACCGATAGACAGTGAGTTTCTGCATCCAGTGCTGTTCAGCTGTAGAAGTGTGTCCACAGTAGCAAGGCATTATATATTAGTGGTGGGAAGTTCATATCATTTTACTGACTTGGATCTTTGAATCTCGTTCATCAAAATGAACAAATCTTTTTTCAAGTCATTTCATTAATTCCAGCAGAATATAATTAAATGTTACATGTTAATAGCCAAGTTCCAAAACACATACACGACGTTACGAATAAGGCTGTTAATGCAATAAAACTAATGCAACTAAGGCCAAATTATGAGAAACAGAGAATAATTCATTGTTTCAGGTTATGCAGTCTGTTAGTTTCTCTCACCTCCCGATCTCGTTCATTCTTTTGTCACGTCACATCTCCACAAACTGAAGCTACATGCAGTCTGTACCAGAAATAGAATAGATTAGTTCATCTCTCGAGTCTCAGGTTTGAGTCGTTCATTTTTTTGTCACGTGCCCCAGTATTACAACATATACAAACATTACATATTATTAATTGAATGCTGTTATGATATTTAGGTATCTTGGCTTTATCAGAGTGATTGTTCCTCATCATAAGGATAAAAGTTTAAAGCCTCTTTATTACTCTTTATTTTTATCACATTTAATGTTAACCACCATGACAAATATTCAGAGAAGTATAAATTGTAAGAAATAAAAAAGCTATAATTTGAGACCAGAAAGGCATCACATAACTGTAAACGTGTTTGTAAGAAAGGTTGGGTATTATTAAATCATTTCTGAAAGTACTTATTTCAAATTGAACGAATCGTTCATGAACGACACATAACTATTATATATCACTCTGGTCACTTTTATCAGTAATTCATATTTAGGCTTCAGAAACACTCCTTCAGCTGCCTCATGGTTAAACATCAACTCAGGAGCTGTAAATCCAGTTGAATCATTCACAGTCTCTGACGCTATACAGTAATAAGGCCAGTGCCGTTCCAGTCACAATATGTTATCATCATAACCTTCACAGTCGGGTGACGTGTTTCTGTGCCTGCAGTGACTGTAAATGACAGAATAGGAGGAAGAGACACCAGCAAGATCTGATCAAGATTCATCAGTTATAAAATTAGACTTGCAGTCTGACTGAACTTTCTATGCAAGAGCAAAGAAAATCAGTACAGCATGACGGTATGAGGGTTATTATCATTATTAGTTTATTATCATTAACTAAATCTAAAACCTTAAAAAAATTCTACACTTGAAATAATCCTTAACTGAATGAAAATATAAGAAAGTTAAACGTTATTTCAGCTAGTAGCATTTTTCATTTTCATTTAATTTAACTTGAAGTACTTAACTAAAACTGAAATAAATAAATAATAAAAACTATATAGAAATACTGAAATTATAAAAATGACAAAAACAAACAACAAAATTACTAGAACATTGAATTTCAAATTGAGAATATAAAAAACTAATTCAAATTATTAATAAATACTATATTTAAAATAAAAAGATGGAAATTACAAAAACACATTTTCTAAAACTTTAAAATGAAAATAGGAAAACAAAAATTATTAATAAAAACGATAATAGCATATCAAAGACACCAAAGTAACACTAGCTGGTACAAGTTTTAATACAGACATAGGGAATATGAAAGAGAAAGAGAAAGAAGGATGAGCTAGTCTATTGTATGTTGTGACGATGTGACTAATTTTCTTATCCTAATGTGTGTTCCAGTTGTTGGCTCTCTCTTGACCGTTATTTTATCTTGAGTTTCTTCGTGCCCATCTGCATCGTCATGATCCTCAACTGTTTTTTCTTCATCATCACTGTCTGGAAACTGGCCCAAAAGTTCTCCAGCCTCAATCCAGACCTCTCCAATCTCAGAAAGATCAGGTCTGAGTGTGTTGTGATCCCAAAATAGATCATTCTTATTGTTTTTTTTTTCTGTCAGTGGTTTTGATGAATTATATTTGGTATGTAGAAGTTTCACAGGGACCGCCGTGGCTCAGTTGTGTGTTCTTGGAGGAACGTGGATCTTTGGCTTCTTCCTCTTCCAGGAGAAAGGGACTGAAGTCATGCTGTACCTCTTCACTATTTTAAACAGCCTGCAGGGGGCGTTCATCTTCATCATGCACTGCCTGCTGTCTAAACCGGTACTTACACACACAACATGACTCAGAAACCACATGGTGACATGACTCACTCACTGAACGTTTGGTAACAGTGGCTTGTTTTAGACTTAACATCTCACAGAATTTCAATGGTTTAAAGTAATAGTTCACCTCAAAATAAAAATTCAGAGATTATTTAGTCACTTTTCGGACAACAAAAGGAGAAATTTACAAAATGTCTCACTCATGCTTGTCCATATGATGGCAGTGGATGAACTTCTTCAAGCTTTAAGAAAAAGGATGCAGAAGTATCACAGAATGATCCCGTGTGATTCCGCCGGTATTTGTAAATTATCGGTATTGACCGATAAAATTTCCTGTTTGGCTGATAAGTGTCAGAAGCAGGTTTTATTTGGACATTATTATTTTGACAGCACTAAGAAAAGCAGCATCTGAGCGCGGATGCAAGCATAATCTTTAAATCCTTGATTTCAAACCGTGCTGCGCTATATTCAGTTTTTATATCCAGTTTTTATTCATGTCATATTCTCTCTACTTTATGCATATTCCCATTGCTCAAAAAAATTACCAGATTTACTGGTACATTTACTTCCTTTTTATTCATGATTTAAATGATTTCTTTATTTGTGACAAATACTACATTAGGATTATTACAGATTTATTTTTTGCCAAATTCAAATTATTAATTTTACAGTCTTTTTACAATCAAATTTACAAAATGTGTAAAAATGTAAATTTCATTCTTTCATTGTTATGCATGTTATTTAAATAGTGTAACATCATATATGTCAGCTTTATATCAGCCACCCTGCTCTCTAAGATATCGGCATCGGCCATCAAAAAAATCATATTTGTCGGCCACTAGTCTGAATGTGTATGATAGGAATTGGCAAAAAACACCTGTAATTTGTTAGTTAGTCAAATATCATTTATTTTGCCCCCTTCAGGTCAGGATGGAGTATTACAGTCTGTTTGTCCGAATGTGTCCACACAAGAAGAAAGTGGAATACAGTATCAGCAACAGTCAGGTACATTAGCATGTGTTTGAGTGTTTTGGATAATAAAGCAGCGTTTGCGGATTCAGTTTCTTCATTCTTCCTTTGACTTTTACAGACACCTCTACGGAGCGAGGACAGCACAGGAGAGTCACCGATATAGACCCCTTGTCATATCCTGATTGTACAAACTTGAATGCTTTCTTGTGAAAATGAAGACTTTTCACAAAGCTTCAGTTCAACAGGGGGTCATCACTTCGTTCTCCATATTCCTTTCCAATCAGAAGATCTGAAAACTGCTTTCCATCAGTAAGAATACTGATATGGAATCATCATATGGTGTATGCATCACATCTTTTACTGGAGACTGAGTTATAGGCCTGTCATGGGAACAGCTAAAACAGATCACACCACTAAAGTAACAAAATAATTAGGTTGCTTTGGTTTTTCTTTGTTGTCTGTTGTGCAAGCAGAAAATCTTACCTTTTAGTTTATGCAAAAGGCAGCTTCTTTAAAATGATGTGTTTTATTGTGTTTAGGGTTATCTTGGTTTATGTCGCAAAAATTGTAAAAAAAAAAAAAAAAAAAAAAGTAAAAAAAAAAACTCATTATGAGTTCATTATGTTGGTTTTAAATACATACATGAGCTAATCAGAAAGGGTGTTATTATAAAACTTAATGATAAAGATGTATGATGTTTGTACACTAATATTTCCTGAATTAATTTAGAATTTTATTAAAATGTTGTATTTTTTAAAAATCACATTTTCCTGTAATTATTTCTGATAATCAATCCAAAAACATCTTTACTGAGAAAATGTATTCTTGATCTTAAGCTCAAGTAATTTCTAGTCTGTTTTTGTAAGGAAGAGGTAGGCCTAGTGGATTCCATATGCGGGTCTGTATTCAATGATCTGTGATTCAAGCTCCATCGGCTCTCCAAACCCGTGATGTAAACTGTGATCCTCGGTCAGTAACAATATCATCAGTTATTCTGTAAATTCTGAACACTTGGTTGAACAGAACTTGAGCAGTTTCCATTGCCGTGGGCAGACCTTTCAATGGAATTAGACGGCAAGCGGTCGATGGTGACCATGATAATGGTGAATCCTTGAGAGTTAGGCAGATCAGTGATAAAGTCAACGGACAGGTGTGACCAGGGTCGTCGGGGAATAGGTAGTGGTTCCAAAAGTCCTGCAGGTAGTTGCCGCGGCGTTCGTGACTGAGCACAGATCTGACATGTAGTCACATAATTGTTGACGTCAACAGACAATGTAGGTCACCAAAATGAATTTCTGACCAAAGCTGTGGTACGATTAATTCCAGGATGTCCAGAAGCGAGGGATGTGTGGACCCAATGAATGATTCTGGAACGAAGACTGGATGGAACATAGACCTTGCCAGTCGGGCATTCTGGAGGGGATGGCTCCTCTTGTTGGGCTTGCTGAATTTCTTCCATAATATCCCAACGGATGGGGGCAATGATGATGGAGGATGGTAAAATAGTTTCTGGTCTTGTCTGTGAATCAGTTGAGTCATGGATACGTGATAGTGCATCTGCCTTACGGTTTTTACTTCCTGGACGGTAGGTGACTGTGAAATTGAAACGAGTGAAAAAGAGTGCGAAACTGGATAGCATAATCAGAAGCTGATCTGTTGCCTTGGCATAACTTAGTTGCCGCATCCATACCGCCAGCAGGTTATTGAAAGACATCACGAATCAGTTGAGTGAAATAATTGTATGACTGTTGAACACGCGTGTCATGATCCCAAACTGCTGTAGCCCACTCTAGTGCCTTCCCGGTCAGCAAAGTCATAATAAAGGAACATTTTGTATGGTCTTGACTAAAAACTTGAGGTTGATTTTAAAAATAGATAGAGCACTGTCGCAAAAAACCAGTACAGTTGTCAGGAGAACCATCAAATTTTTCAGGTAGAGCGAATCTTACCGGATCAGGTTGTGGGACAGGAAGGGAACGAATGTACTGTGTCAAGTGTTCGTTGGCAGCTTGCAGTGTGAACAACTGGGTTTGAAAACCCTTAAGCAGATCATTTTGATACTCAATGGTTGACAGGAGTTGAGAGACCTCTGCTGGATCCGTGCCAGGCGAAGTATTCTGTAAGGAAGAGGTAGGCCTAGTGGATTCCATATGCGGGTCTGTATTCAATGATCTGTGATTCAAGTTCAAACAATAATCACAGCTCCTAGTCAGGTCACAGGCTTGAGTCGAAATATTGAGAAAACGATCCAGTGGCAGACAAACCCAAAACAGTAATCCAGATGCGGGAGTTAGGAGAACAAAAGCAATGGTCATAGCAATAGCATGGAGGAACGCTTAGTAAGGCAGTGGAACTTGCAATACTTTGCAAAATGGTAGTGGAAACACATGACTTAAATACATGGTGACAGGAAATGACAAGACAGGAACTGATGTGGACAGAGTTCAATATTCAGGTGAGGGCTCCCTCTGAAGGATGGGAGCCTGATCAGATGTTACAGTTTTTCCCTTGTTTTTGGTTTTTTAAGTTTTACGTTTTTTCTTTAAATGTGGCATATGTGAATGCATTTTCTTTATATATAATTTTCTTTTTCAGAAATATACAAATGGCAAAAATATATTGGTAGAAAATATATTTGCATAAATATATTTCAAGACATATTTAAGCCATTTTTTGTAATATATATTTTTTTAATATTTCATAAAAATGTATAAATATATTTTCAAAAATATAAAAAAAATTGGCCAAACCTTTTGGTAATATTAGAAAATATTTTTTCTTATTTTTGAAACATATTTTAGCAAATATATTTTGGCCATGTTTTATATATTTTGAAATATATTTAAAAGTGTATTTAAAAAACTATTTCTTTCTTTCTTTCTTTCTTTCTTTCTTTCTGCTGTATGGGTTTATAGCTAGAAAAGGGCAACAGAAAAGCAATCAAAGCTATTAGAGGCATAACAGAAACAGACAGGAAACATGCTGCGGTTTGTGAGTTCATGGCTAATTTCCTGGTCATTTTTCACACGTGACGCCCTCAAGGTGGTCCTCAATATCACATGGAAACAGACACACAAGTGTTTGATTCTCATCATGTGAGACAAGCAACAATTTATTATTTTACTCTACACTGATAGAAGAGAGTAGTGAGATAAGCAACAAATTATTATTTTACTCTACACTGATAGAAGAGAGTAGTGTTAGCATTATTATTGGAGATTTGAGTTTCAGAAAGTCATTTGAGGAACTGCTGAAAGTTTCACGAACAGATTTCTGAACTCAATCTATGAAGAAATGAAGCTCCTGCTGGCAGTTTCTGTGATTCTGCTGATTGGTAAGTGCTTAAAGATAATAAAAAATTGATTTTTATTTAAATGTATGGCTTATTTTATCAGTGTATGTGAGTAAAGCAGTGTGCTGATGTGTGTGTGTGTGTGTGTGTGTAGTGAGCAGTTCAGTGTGTGTGGACATTACAGCGAGAGGAACAGAAGGAAAACAAGTGACTATTAAGTGTCGTTATGATGATGGATATGAAAACTCTAACAAATACTTCTACAAAGGAATTTACAAAGACAATAATGTTATACTAAAATCTAATAGAGGAGAGTCATCAGTGTCTGATGGCAGATTCTCCCTACAAGACGATCATAAGACGAGATCATTAACACTGACCATCAGAAACCTGACGATGGCAGATGCTGGACTGTACGGCTGTAGAGCTGGATATGAATACTACAAAGAAATCCAGCTGAATGTGATCAGAGGTGCTCTGTTTTATCCACTGTGTTTATGTTTCATGTTGCAGTTAATGGTGGTTTTATTAATGTATTTCTTTGATTTAAATGATGTGATGTTGTTTCTCAGCTCCACAGAAAACAAGACCTGTCCAGATCTCAACCTCCACCATTCATCCATATACAAACACCAGCACAGGTACCTGAACACAATCACTGACTTCATCCTCAGACAGCATTAAAAGTTAGTCTGCTTTTCTTTAATGCAGAAGAATCAAAGCTTCTGTACACATTTTTAATGCTGCATTCATGATAGAGGCGAGTTGCGATTTTCCAACTAGATCTCACTAGACAGTTCATGTCTTTTTTAAACTTGCAAAAACTTGGAAACTCTAAATTTCATCAACAACTTCTGTAAAAAAATAAACCAATATGGCAGATGGCCTCAACACCTGCCATATTGATTCAAATGTCAAATTACTGAATGCTTGATATACGTCATTTTATTACAGCCAGTGTTTGCTGCAGCTATTTCTTTGTTCTACAGTTTATGAGACTGTGAACAACTCAAAATAAAATAATTTCGTAATTAAATCATTTCGACATGAGTGCATCGTTGCATTACATTGGTTTTCCATAGGGATGTAACGATTCACTCAACTCACGATTTGATTCATGATTTTGATTTCACTATTCGATTTTCTCACCATTTTTTTTTTTTTTTTTTTTACAAAATGAGATTTGAAAAATTATACCGTAAATGAAATGTGTCCTTTTATTAGGCTATGCTTGGACAAAATGCTACATGTTTCTTTGTGAAATTGAAATATAACAAAACTAAACTGAAATTTTAAAACAAACCACAAATAAATAAATAAATAAATAAATAGCACAAATAAAAGAAATCTCTTCATATAAACAAACTAATGCTTTTGTTATGAATATAAAAACTAAGACTATAACACACCCTTTCATAGTCATTTTTATGTTGTTATCATAGCAAATGAGTTATGTATAGGACACCAAAAGTGATATTGACCCACGTAATCTTTTTAAAAGACAGTCAGTTCATTACATTCATGTGAACTCCTACCCCCAGCTGTATTACGATTTGTTCAGCATCTCAACCGATTTGAATTGTCACATATTTGAATCGATTTTCACCCGGCTCGCGGTCAATCGTTACATCCCTAGGTTTCCATGATGTCTTAACATTTGCACTCATGCATCTGACAGACACTTTTATCCAAAGTATCAGTTATTAATTGTGAGCAGCACGTTCACATTTTTTTTCCTCTCTGTCAGTGACACCTCAAAAAGGAAGTGAAATGACAAGAACAATGACAGGAAATACAGCAGGTCATCTCGATCAGCCAAACACTAGTAAGCACACAAACTACACTACCCACAATGCAACAGTCCAGACAGAACCATTTTCCTCAGAGGACTGAGGTTTAACATTGTGGTTTCACTTTGGTTACAGAAAATAACAGCAATACATTTCCAATATTTTAGAATGTTGAATATTACAATAATCAAAATCATTTTTCAATTTTAAGATTGTTATTGTTTATTTGACAGTATAATCAGAATCAGTACTGTGTTGTTTTGTGTTTAGTGTTGCATACAGATCTGTCTTCTGTCGCTGGCGGTCTGGGTTCGGTTCTGCTGGTTCTGGTTCTGTGTTCTGGAACGTTCCTCATTCTGAAAAAGAGGAAAAGGAAATCTGGGACAGGTAACAGTTTATTTGTGATTATAAAGTCCTTTTTGAGTAGATTTGACTAAATCTTTTCTCTCTTTTCATGCACCTTTCAGCTTTATTTCAGCAAAATGTGCAGCACAATACAGAGGTGGGTGATCTAATCTTTACCCGTAGAAGATTAGAAACACATTTATTCATGAGCGGTGAATACTATCTATATAAACTTGTAAATAATTTTTTAAAAATGTTGTTTTTCAGACTGAGCGCGTGTATGAGGAGATTCCAAACAGTTATATCATCGCCACAGCATCTTCATCCAATCAGACGCCTGCATCACACCTCAACACCCGCCCACAAATCTCTACTGTTTATGCCACAGTAACCAATCAGCAGCCTGATTCAAACCCCAGTCACACCCACTCCACCAATCAGGTGACAGATACAGACTGTGATTAATATGCCAATATGAAGCCGCCTGAACCAACAACAGACAGCAGAACAGAACTGATCTACTCAACAGTGACACATCCACAAAACATCAAGACAAACGACAGCCCGATATATCCAGTGATCAACCATAAATAAAATAAAGACTTCTTCGAAACTTCTTCCACAGACATTTACACTGATGTTACAAGTGAAAAAATAAAGTTTGTACACTATACATATTTGCAATCAGTCTTTTTTTGTGAGTTTTTATCAGTATTTTGTAATGCACATAATGTTACTAACAAGGAAAGTTACTTAGAACTTAGAAAGTTACTTACTATTTCTTTGTATTTAGTACACCTAATCTACAATTCAATAAAGCTATAAAAAGGTGTGCCATATCGCTCCCTCTAAAGTTGATGTATAACAATACACAGATTTTCTACACACATCTGTGAGAAGGGTATTCCTGCGCAGTTTTATTTATTTATTTATTTATTATTATTATTATTATTATTTTTGCATATATATATGTATGTATGTATGTATGTATGTACAGTGCCCTCCAAAAGTATTGGAACAGTAAAGACAAAATTGCCCTGTTAGCTGTGGAGTCAAGACATTTACAAATATGATTAAAAGATGAATATGAGACAAAACTACAGAATGTCACATTTTATTATTGGGTGATTCAACACATAGATATTTTACCAGCGAAGAAGTTCAGCACTTTTACTGTTTCATTCCCCTATCTGATGTGAGCATAAGTATTGGAACAGTTGCCTCACAGGTCTTTCTAAGTGATCAGCTGTGTCCTGTTGCATTCATTCTTCAGATATTAAAAGCAGGGAATGTGTCGTATCAGTTATATCCATTACTTCTGCATTCTGAATCTTGCATTCGATGATGACACACTCAAACCAGGATGAAGACAAGGGAGCTGACTTTGAGAGAAAAGCAAACAATTTGGATGCTAAAAGAAAAGAGGAAGTCAATTAGAGCTATAGCAAAAACAAAGGCCATGGAGAAATCAAGAGTCAAGAGTCAAAACCACCAGCGACACCAGCAACCAACAACGACCTGATCGGCTGAGAAACCAACAGTAGTTGATGACAGACAAATCATAAAAGCTGTGAAAATGAACCCTAAAAGACGAGTCTGTAAAATCACCAACAACTTCCAGAAAGCTGGGGTGATGCTCTGACAATCTACTGTCCTCAGGAGACTTTGACGCAGAATTGCAGATGCTACACAGCAAGATGCAAACCTCTGATCAGCACCAGAAATAGAAAGACAAGATTAGAGTTTGCAAAAAAGCACAAAGGTGAACCAGAAGATTTTTGGAACTGTGTTTATGGACCGATGAGACAAAGAAGAACCTTTATCTAAGTGATGGGAAAGCAAAAATGTGGAGAAAAAAGGGAACTGCAAAAGATCCCAAGCATACAGCCTCATCTGTAAAGCATGGTGGAGGTGGTGTCATGGCATGGGCATGCATGGCTGTCTCTGGAACAGGCCCTCTCAACTTTACTGATGACTTAATGTATGATGACAGTAGCAGAATGAATTTGGAAGGGTACTAAACCATCTTGCCTACCAATATTCAAGAAAATGCCACCAGATTCATTGGGAAGTGCTTCATATTGCATCAGGACAATGACCCAAAACACCCTGCCAGTTCAGTCAAGGAATTTATAAGGGCAAAGAAATGGAAAGTCTTAGATTGCTCAAGTCAATCTCCAGATTTAAATCCGATTGAACATGAATTTCACCAGCTGAAGAGGAGAGTAAAGGCAGAAACTCCCCAAAACAAACAACAATTGGAATTGGCTGCATTAAAGGCTGGGAAAAGTATTTCAAAGGATGAGACCAAGAGTCTGGTGATGTCTATGGGTCACAGACTCGCTGTGATTGTGCGCAAGAGATCTGCAACTAAATAATAGCTCTTAATCTTTTATATCTGCCTTATGGTCAACTGTCCCAATACTTATGCTCACATCAATGAGTGGGATGAACTCTAAAAGTGCTGTTCTTTTTATTTGGAAAAACATGTATGTGTTGAAATGGCTAATAATATAATGTGACATTCTGTAGTTTTGTCTCATATTCATCTTTTAATCATATTTGCAAATGTCTTGACTCCACAGCCAACAGAGCAATTTTGTCTTTACCGTTCCAATACTTTTGGAGGGCACTGTATGTATTAGCAGCTCATACTATTTTATAGCACTTGCTATTCAGTTCTGTTTATTATTTTTAAAGGAAATATGCAGTTGTTTAATTGTACTGTACACTTAAGTATTGTCCGAGCCAACTCCTAACCCTAAACATACCCACTGGTAACCCTCTTGAAATATTTAACCTAATTTATTTCAATATATTCTATATATATATTCTGGTTTTAAATTCAGTTTTCTTGGAAAGAAAGACTTGAGTCTGTGAGACTTCAGTTCATTAGCAGTGCAGCTCTTCACGTCTCATATGTGACACATATAATAAAGTGCAGTAAACGGTAAAACAATTCCGCTACAAATTAGTGTTTATTAGTACGTTAATAAATGTAAAATAATTTGAATACAAATACCAGTTTACAGCATCCAGCAGCACAATGAACTGTTTTGCACAGCTAATTAGGCTAAATGGAGATTGCTGACACTCCCTCGAACACTCAAGTTCACGCTAACTCTTACATTAAAAATAAGATGGAAAAATAAAAATGAATAGTTTCCATGAATCTAGTCTTTGCATTTGTTTGATGTTTGAATCAGGTCTCCTCTATTGGAATAGAATTGGCTAGATGGTGCTGTCACAAAAATAGGGTCCTAGAACTGAAGTCCCGAACGTAGGCCTAGAAATGACCAGATATTTTAACAACTGTAAGTACTCCAATAACAATCGGGTAAATGTGTATGTGCATGATAATGATTGTTCTTTTTCTTTTTTTGTGTGTGTTTTTGGACAACAAACGCAGACTCTACAGAGTGATTAGAGAATACGGGAGAAAGATGTACAATGGTTTCGACATCATCATGGATGATTAATATTCATGACCCATAAAAACATTAAGAGGCTCACGTGTTCTGTGTGTGTTTGTGTGATGATTTATTCTCTAATTGTTTTATTAGTAAGTGTGTGAATGTCTTTTGGTTTAGTTCATGATCACTATTTTTATATTAATGCTGTTTAATGTTGACTACACGAGTCCTTCTTCTTATAGTTGCAATAAAAAAACAAAACAAAACAAAAAAAAAAACAACAACAATTGGTGTAGAAGCTGACACTTCTATTTTTGTTATCTGTTAAAGCACATCAGCAATGTCTCTTCCAGTATGTTACTGCTTTTGTCTCTATGTTGATTAGGTAAAAATATAGACCTCTTCTAGGTGCTGCAAACTTTAAGGGGTCAAATCATGAGACATTTTTCTAAATCTTTTGAAAATAGTTTAATGGACTAATTTCAGAACTGAAATTTCTAACACATTTCAGCACCAATTGCAGCCTGTTTCACTTACAGTTTCACTTTTGAATTTATTTGTCCTGTGCACAAGATGTCAGTGAAAATTTGTACATTTAAATGCTTGTTGTGAGGTTCAGGCTTTCCGCAGCAGTAAATATAAATAAAGATGCACTTACAAATAGCAAATTAACAGTAAATTAAGATAAGATTTAGTCTACAATAGGCTACGTACAAAATATGGGTGTGTATTAGTATGTGATGTGTCTCGTGAAGAGTAGATGCTCATGTAAGTGTTATTTTAAAAGACTTTAGTATTTATCCAGTACTAGGCCTAAATGTAATTTATTTTTAATTGTTTATGATTCTGACATACTATAAAACAAATGCGTAACCCGTGGCCATGCGGTCTCTGACAGAATGACGATACTTTAATATTTTTAATATCGTTACCTCTATTTTTACAAAGAAAGAATGGAATTAAGCTTAGGGATGATGACTACACAGCTTTTGTTCATGTTGGACTGGTCATTTCCTGTTAATTGATTAATTTTACAATTAATTATGTGTGACCCTGGACCACAAAACCAGTCATAAGGGTCAATTTTTCAAAATTAAGATTTATACATCATCTGAAAGCTGCATAAATTAACTTTCCATTGATGTATGGTTTGTTAGGATAGGACAATATTTGGCTGAGATACACCTATTTGAAAATCTGGAATCTGAGGGTGCAAAAAAATCAAAATACTGAGAAAATCGCCTTTAAAGTTGTCCAAACGAAGTTCTTGGCAATGCATATTACTAATCAAAAATTAAGTTTTGATATATTTACAGTAGGAAATTTACAAAATATCTTCATGGAACATGATCTTTACTTAATATCTGAATGATTTTTGGCATAAAAGAAAAATCAATAATTTTGACCCATACAATGTATTTTTGGCTATTACTATAAATATACCCCAGCGACTTAAGACTGGTTTTGTGGTCCAGGGTCACATTTCTAATATACTAATTATGTAAAATAAATCAAAGTTTCACTGCAGCAATTGTTTTACAATTGTTTTATTAAATAGTGTAATATCTAAGATATTTTTCTAAGATATCGGTATCAGCATCAGCTATCTAAATCCATGTCAGTCAACCACTATTCTGAATAAAAGCAAATGAGGTTGGCTAGAAACTGCAATTTATTATATAGTCAAATATCATTTAGTTTGCGTGTTGCCCAAACTTCAGGCCAGGACAGAGTATTACAATCTGTTTGTCCGACTGTGTCCACATAAGAAGAAAGCCGAACACAGAACCAGTCCCAGCCAGACCAGCAGCAGTCAGGTACGTTAGCGTGTGTGTTTGAGTGTCTTGGACATTAAAGCAGCATTTGTGGGTTCAGTTTTTTCATTCTTCCTTTGACTTTTACAGAAACCTCTACAGAGTGACGGCAGCACTGCAGAGTCACAGATGTAAGGTGCTTGTCATGTGCTGATGGACTTTACAAACTCTTCAAGACACATAAAGACTTTCTGTGACAAATGAAGACCTTTCACAAGCTTTCATTCTCAACGGTACATGTTCACAGGAGTTAATCGTCACCCGGTGAGTATTGCAGATGCTGGTTCATCACACATGCATCATCTGTTACTGGAGATGGAGATATAGGCCTGTTGTAATGCATCCCATAGGAACAGATACAACTGATCATGCCAGTCTTTGAATAGAGTATTTAGAAGTTTGTTTGATTATGCTGATTAAAGTAATTCTTTAGAAGCAAGACCATAACCATGTCTTGAACATTCTGAAAAAAATCCTGATTTTTAGCTCATGAATATTTATAACCAGTTTGTTTTCTCTTGTTTCTGCCTCCATTACACAGGAAAGTAAAGACTGAAACAATCAAAAGTTACCCTCAGTGATATGTCTGTTTATATTATATTACATTACATTACATTGGTAAAGATTTTTTATATGCAGTTTTCTATGCAAACTTAATTTTACTTAATTTTCATGAGGGAGATGAGAATAAATGAGATATACATTAATAATTGTCATGTCATTTATTAAAATCAGGTTGAAAACTACTTATGAATAATATGAAGATTCACATTTATAAACCATGAATCTGTTCTGTCTGTTTATATATAATAATATATAAGCCAAATATAAGCTGTTTTACTGGAATATAAATTAATTTGGGTTAGATTATAAAAATCACACATTTCCTAATGAAATGACATTTCTGGGTGGCCAAATCGTTTCACTCTGTCATTAGCGTGAGAAAGAACAAATCAGCTCCTGTCTCAGTTTATTATTCTGTGATGTTCCTCCCCCTTCAGGTTGGAGAGAGCATTTTTTAGTTATTTATTTATTTATTTATTTATTTATTTATTTATTTATTTATTTTTACAGCGAGAACATGAGCACAAGAAGAGAAGAAATGGCTGCCTATTTTAGCAAAAAAAACAAAAAAACAAAACAAAACAAAAAAATAACACCAAGTGCTATAACAGTCAGATTCAGATAAATATGTGTGTATGTGTGCAATAATGCGTTTTCAGCTTCTTGACAACAAAGAACCTCTAAAAAAATGATCAGATGATCCGAGAGTAAAAAAAAAAATGTAAACTGGTTTTCAATTAATCTTTGTAAAACTTGACACCTCTCTTTTTGTTTCTTACCCTCTGATGCGTTATTGCACACCAGCATTGGATACATTTCAGGATGTGGTGCACCCTTGTAAATAATCACGTTGGATCTAAAATAAACTGCTTTCAAAATATGGCTTTCCAAAAAAAGTGTTCTCTTGGCTCAACTTGCCCCCAGTGAGGGGTAAACTGAGCCACATGGAGTTAAACTGTGCCACTGATTATGGTAATGCAAAACTGGACATTTTCATCTCATGCAATATGAAAGGAAGGGATATTCAATGAAAATGACTTCTTAAAATCTATGTGAGAGCCTTGTGATGGACTGGCCATCTATCCAGGGTATTTCTCCAGCGGTGGCTCAAGATGCTGGGCTAGGATCCAGCTCCCCATGACCCTGATAAGGATAAAGCGGTTTGGTTAATAGAATGGAAGGATGGATGACTTCTTAAAAGTTTTATTTAAAGTGTATGAATTATATAAGGTTATTTTGTCATTAATAATCAGAGTCTGAAAGCCCCTCCCCCTTCACGACGTAATTAAAGCTGCGACAGTTGAGTGTATGAAGTGTTCAACATTCCACACTTCATTTTTTTTTCCGGTTATTTAAGTGCATCATCCGGGTATTTAAAGTGCCCTTTTTATTTTTGGAATTTTCAGTGTGAACACTCTACTCACACTATTTATACTACGAAACGACATAGAATAGTGCATAAGTACGCAATTCGGGATGCACCTACAGTTCACAACTTTGAACCCAGTTTAATTATTTAAAAATTTCAGAACAAAATAAAGTTCAAATTGAAGAATAAAATAAAATAACAAAATAAAATAAAATAAAATAAAATAAAATAAAATAAAATAAAGTAAAATAAAATAAAATAAAATAAAATAAAATAAAATAAAATAAAATAAAATAAAATAAAATAAACAGACTGCAAATGACCTTTCAGAACTGGGCCACTTATTAATGTTGTAGGGAAATACAATTTCATAAAAACTTCAATTGTCAGTTTTCATTAACAAGGCCTATTTAAAATATTCAGAACAAAATTAAGTTAAAAACATAGAAAAATGGTCTGAAATAATGAAATATAATATAGAATTACAGTAAAATAATACTTTATAATCATAAGAAGGTTTGAGCCACTGGTCTAACTTACTCCAGGACTTTTGGCCCAAATTTCCACACTCCTACCATTTTAACAAATTTGTATCATCCAGCAGTTTAGAGCTAACATCATGCTCACAGTATAGCCTCATATTACAACTTCCTAAAGCACAAAGACATGAATGACATTTTTTTTTTCAGATTTGTCTCTAACTGTTCAGACACAAGCAAGAAAAACAACAAACAAACAAACAAACAAACAAACAAACAAAAAAACCCTTTGAACAGGAATAAAAAATGTTTTTTGAACTTAAATGTAGTTACCGATTATCCCATGGGCCTCTCTTTATGACAGGGTGAGTAAAATTAAAAATTCTTCATATATTGGTGGTCACATCACCAATTTTGTTTACGACTGCCTAGAAAACAAGGGGTGGCTCAACTTCTCCAAAGACTCAAATCACCCCATTCTTCCCTATTATTGATTTGTAAAAATTAAGTAAAAATAAGTTTTCTGAATCATTTAGAAATAGTTTGAATATTGACTGTAGGCTATCTTTCAGAACTCAGATTTCTTGGCCGGTTTTAATGAATCTGTCGCAATGATGCAGATTTACTGAAAGGTTATACAAGCTGTTACTCGTTTCAGAAAACATTTGAGATTCAGTGCTTAAATGTTTTGATTTAAAGATACGGTTGAATAAAGATTCATTCCAGCTTCAGAGAGGGTGTGAAAAATATAATTTTGCTGAAATAATAAAAACAAATCTTCCTTAACATTATAATCTGATCTCTTGGTGAAAAACAAAATGAGAGAAACAATATAATGTGACCAATTCAAGTGTCACAGATGACAAGGGCAATAAAACTAATTGCGAAATAAAGGCATTGCGACGAGTCTTGTTGATTGAGTCATCGACACAGCCCCTCATTTCTCAGAGGCTCGAGTTCAGACAGGACCCCAAAAGAGCCAGTTTAGACACGCAGAACCTGCAGACGCGTGAGTGACAGCTGAGTGCTCCAATCAGAGCGGAGCGCTGAGTGTGGAGGCGGGGCTTCCAGACTGAAGGAGCGCACTGAGAGCCAAGTCAGAGTTCGCGAGTGTAAATAAATCGTTATGTGTCGTCTTTCTGCAGACGTCTATCTCTTACACACATTCCTCAGTAAATTCTCCTCAGCTCTGTGAAGGCATCAAGTGCAGCTTTCAGCGTTTCTCTGTGATTATTTCGCTCAGAGGACTGAACAGAGGTCAAATCTAAACGGGCTGATCGGGAGGAGCGCAGGCAAGTGCGTTTCAGAGCAAATATCTGATTTCCACCTACTTTTCTTGTTATTATTACTGTATGCACACATATAACGCTAGTTTAAAGTAGTTTCAATATATCTGGTTGAGTGTTCAGTTTTTTGATTCTTCAGATTTTTGGGAAAACGATGATAAACAACATTTTTTCTCCCATTCATTTAACATTAAAGAATAGATTAAAATAGATCTACGCTTTTTAAGTTCATTTATGTAACTACTTTTTGTGAGCTCCTGACTTTTTACCACACTTTAACTTATAATAAATTTATATAAAATGCTAAAATGTGTGAAATTTTACTTTTAACTTCTTCAGAATAACTGTTATTATTTTTTTTTTTTTCCCAGTTGGGTATTTATATGTACAATTTATATTTTTTGTAATAAAGAATCACTAGGCTATATCTAAAATATTGCTGTTAGTACATCCCACCAAGCATTTTAGAGAATAACTGAATTTTTTTTTTTTTCAAATGTTTCATTTTAAAATGAGAAGCAATGACAGAGTTTCAAGATCTGAAATGTCATTCATTTAAAGAGTTTTAAGTAATGTTTTTAGAGTAGATTTATTAGATGTCATTACCGGAACCAATCAATATTTGAGAATTGTAATTCATAAACAATCCATATTTTAAGTTAATGGACAGATAGCAGACTTGTGTTAGCAGGTTCAAGGATCCAGAAAAAAATGTGTCATTGCCATCACACGTCATTACCAAGATTTTGAGTAAAAGTCTGTTGAAGAGTAACATGTAATTGTATTTCAAGGTGGTTTTTTTTTTTTTTTTTTTTTTTTTTTTTTTAGTAATCTAGTAATCAGTATCAAAATTATAGGTTAAAATGCAGATGGATGTTTATAGGAGAAGAGTATATCTCAGGTTTTCTAACTGGTCACCATTCTCCATGTAGTTCCTCAATAATTATGGGCTCGAATGCATAATAATTAAAATGCTCAGTTTCTCTTGTCCTCTGTCCTCCAGGATGGGTGCTGGAGACGGGTTTCGTGCCCCAGTAGCGGTCATCACTGCTGGGTTATTGAGTGCTCTGGGAGTCTCGTGGTTCTGGAGTTTGCTGGCTCTTTTAGGAGTTTATTTATGTTCTGGAGGATGGAGGTTTCTCTATGTGGCCGCATGCACCATCAAGAGAGACTTTGTGTGAGTATAACACACTTTCTCTCACTTTGTTTTGTTTAGTTTTGTATGAAGTAAAGTGTATGGTGTAGAGAAAACTGTCATGGACAAATCTATTAATCATGAAACCTATTAAAAATAGAACCCCTTACACTGCTGTTTGGGATGAGTAAGATTTTTAATGTTTTTAATAATAAGTCTCTTATGCTTTTATGCAAGGCTTTACTTATTTGATCAAATATTATTATTGTGAAATATTATTGCAATTTATAAAATTGGTTTCCAATTTTAATATACTTTAAAATATAATTTATTTCTGTGACGCAGCGCTGTATTTTCAGCATCATTACTCCAGTCTTCAGTGTCACATGATCCTTCAGAAATCATTCTAATATACTGATTTATTATCAACGGTTGTGCTGCTTAATATATATATATTTTTTTTTTTTTGGAACCTGTGATAATTTTTTCTTTGATTGTTTGATGAATAAAAAGTTAACAAGAACAACATTTATAAAAAATAGAAATATAATTTTTTCTAAGACTACAACTTTACTATCACTTTTTTATCCATTTAACACATCCTTGTTGAATAAAAGTTTTAAATTTTTTAAAAAACTAAAAATTTACTGACCCCAAACTTTTGAATAGTAGTGTATCTTGTAACACAAAATTTCTATTTTGAATAAACACTGTTCTTTTTAAGTTTTTATTTATCAAAAAAATCCTGAAAAAAAGTATTGCAGGTCCCAAAGAATATTAAGCAGCACAACAGTTTCAGCACTGATAATAAATCAGCATATTAGAATGATTTCTGAAGGATCATGTGACACTGAAGACTGGAGTAATGATGCTGAAAATTCAGCTGCGCATCACAGAAATAAATTACATTTTAGAGTATATAAAACAGAAAACTGTTATTTTAAATTGCAATAATATTTCATACAATTACACTTTTTTTTTTTTTTTTCTTTTTCTGTATTTGTGACCCTGGAGCACAAAAGCAGTCATAAGTAGCACAGGTATATTTGTAGCAATAGCCAAAAATACATTGTATGGGTCAAAATTATCGATTTTTCTTTTATGCCAAAAATCATTAGGATATTAAGTAAACATCATATTCCATGAAGATATTTTGTAAATTTCTTACCCTAAATATATCAAAACTTAATTTTTGATTAGTAATATCCTATTATTGTCATGTCCTACCAAACCATACATCAATGGAAAGATTATTTATTCAGCTTTTAGATTATGTATAAATCTCAATTTCATAAAATTGACCCTTACGACTGGTTTTGTGGTCCAGGGTCACATTTTTTGATCAAATAGATATTGCCTTGATGAGCTTACTGATCCCAAACGTTTGAATGGCATTATATACACTCTACACACATTTATCTCTTTGGTTCTGTCTCTGCTCCAGTGGTCTGCAGGTACTGCTGCGCGTCAAATCCTTCATGAGTCATTATGTTCGTACGCGCAGCACCATCCCGTCCATATTCGCCCAGCAGGTGGCGCTCCACCCGGACAAAGCGGCTCTGGTGGAGGAGTCCACGGGCGAGGTGTGGAGCTTCTCTGATCTGGACCGGCGCTCGAACGCCGTGGCGCAGTGGGCCGTGGCTCAGGGATGGAGGTCCGGAGATGTGGTGGCCGTCTTCATGGAGAGCCGGCCGCTCATGGTGGCGCTGTGGCTCGGACTGGCTAAAGTGGGCGTGGAGCCGGCGCTCATTAATTTCAACCTGCGACGCGATTCGCTGATGCACTGCGTGGGCGTGTCCGGAGCGCGAGGGATGGCGTTTGGGGCGGAGCTTCTGGACGGTGAGATGCGTACTGCTTTGTTTGTCTGTTCTGACATGATATTTGTGAATAAGGGTTATAAGGGTAAATTAAAAGCTGAATAAACAAGCTTTCCATTGATGTATGGTTTGTTAGAATAGGACAATATTTGTCAGAGATACACTATTTGAAAATCTGGAATCTGAGGGTGCAAAAAAAATCTAAATATTAAGAAATTCACCTTTAAAGTTGTCCAAATGAAGTTCTTAGCAATGCATATTACTAATAAAAAAAAATAAGTTTTGATATATTTAGGGTAAGAAATTTACAAAATATCTTCATGGAACATGATCTTAAGTCAAGTCAAGTCAAGTTGAGCTTTATTGTCATTCTGCTACATGTGTGGACATATAGTGGAACGAAATGTCGTGTCTCGCAGGACCACGGTGCTACATACTAGTTAAACCTAAGATAAACATAGAACAAATGTAAGTATAGGAAAAACAATAGAGCTATACAACAGTTAACTATCTGACTATACATATACTAAAAATACTATAACTGCTATACCTAGTTGTCCACACATACACAAACTGAGACTGTACAAAAACTTTACATAAATACTGTACATGAAATTGTGCGAAAGAGATATGTACATGAAATTTTGCAGAAAAATATATATTTTGTACATTAAATTATTGTGCAGAAGAGAGATTTTGTGGGAGACAGTGCATAGTGCAAAAAGATTTTGTAGTGCAATGCTCAAGTAAACATGTATTATTTTGTAGTGCAATGTTCAAGTAGACATATATTTTCTTAAGAGTCTTTGTGGCAGGGAGTGTTTGTAGAAAGTGTCTAGTGTGCATATAGTGGGATGAGTGCGTTACTACAGGTGGTTTGTATAGCCCACTCACCTGTGTGTAGCACATTCAGAATTGCACTTAGTAAAATTGTCAACAGTTTTTAATGAGTTGGGGGGTGGGAGGGCTGAGGTGTTCATGGTTTCAGAGGGGGACAGGGGGATTGGAGTTAAGAGCTCTCACAGCCTGGGGAAAAAAGCTGTTGAGCAATCTGACAGAGCGAGCTCTGATGCTCCGGTACTTTCTACCTGATGGCAGGAGCTGGAAGAGGTTGTGAGAGGGGTGGGTGGGGTCCTTCACGATGCTGGTGGCCTTGTTGGAGCATCGTGAAAGGAAAATGTCCAGGATGGAGGGGAGAGGGGCACCGATGATCTTTGCGGCAGTGTTCACTGTCCGTTGTAGGGTCTTGCGGTCAGCAACACTGCAGTTCCCATACCAGACAGTGATGCAGGTAGTCAGCACACTCTCAATGGTGCCCCTGTAAAAAGTGGTGAGGATGGGTGGAGGGAGACTTGCCCTTTTCAGCCGGCGGAGAAAGTGGAGGCGCTGTTGTCCCTTCTTATTGAGTGACGTGACGTTGGTGGTCCAGGTGAGATCCTCTGTGATGTGCACTCCCAGGAATTTAGTGCTGCCGACTCTCTCCACGGTTGAGCCATCGATGGTCAGCGGGGGGTGGTCAACAGAGTTTCTCCTGAAGTCCATCACAACCTCTTTCGTCTTACCCACATTGAGGGACAGGTTGTTAGCACCACACCATTCAGCCAGCTGTGCCACTTCCTCTCTGTAGTGCGTTTCATCGTTGTTGCTGATGAGGCCTACCACAGTTGTGTCATCAGCAAACTTGATGATGTGGTTGGAGCTGGACTTGGCAGTGCAGTCGTGGGTCAGCGGCGTGAAGAGCAGCGGGCTGAGCACACAGCCTTGTGGGGCACCTGTGCTCAGTGTGGTAGTGCTGGAGGTGTTGCGGCCGACACGGACTGACTGAGGTCTTGCAGTTAAAAAGTTCAGGATCCAATTACAGAGGGAGGTGTTAAGGCCCAGCAGGTTTAGTTTGTGGATGAGCTGTTGTGGGATTATTGTGTTGAATAATATCCTAATGACTTTTGGCATAAAATAAAAATCGATAATTTTGACCCATACAATGTATTGTTGGCTATTGCTACAAATATTCCTGTGCTACTTAAGGTTTTGTGGTCCAGGGTCACATTTTTTCAAAGGCCATTGGAGATATTTCGAAAAAGTATTGCCAATAGCCGATGGCATATACTTAGCACAATCTAATATGAGAAAATGTGTAATTTTGCCAAGTATTTAATCCAAGGTTGTTTAATAACTTTTCAAAAACAGCGTATAGTGTTGAATTATTGGATGGTTTGAGCATGTGTATATGCTGGTGCACACCTAAAAGTTGAGGAAAACATGGACTTTAAATATCTATGAAATTTGATATTTATGACCTCATACCTAGACTTGGGTACCATTTGAATTTGATCAATTCTGATTCTGAATCTGCTTATTGATTTTGATTCCCATTTTCGATTCCAATGAGGTTAAAAAAATTAGTCAAACATTTAGATATCAAACATATTTATTCTGTGTTCTTTGTGCAAAACATTTAATTGCTGCTGAATACCATGAACAAAAATCAGCCGGCTACAAAAAAAAAAAAAAAAAAAAAAAAAACGGACTCGATTAAGTTTGTGTGCAAAATAGAGCTGTATGATTCTGAATCAGTTGAGACCTTTTTTTTTTTTTTTTTTTTCTTCTTTTTAAATGGAGGTTGTAGTTTTCTCACAGTTGTGAAGAATAAATATTAGACAACTTAGCAAAATCTCATGGAATTTATCAATGGAATGATTCAATGACAAGATTTATTTGTTTCATTACTGGATGAATCAGTGTTTTTGAATGAATCTCTTGAATGAATGATTCACAGACAAATACATTTTTAACAGCCCCTTTTTGCCACCTAAAAAAAGAGATGTGCACACAGGAATTGAAATTTTAATTTTACAACAAGTATCTGATTCCTGACCTTAAGTATCCGATTCTGGAATTGGAATTGATTTTCGAATCCCAACCCTAATCATACCCTAATTAGGGATGTATATAAATTGTAGTCCATTCAGAAGCTCTATAGAATGAAAACGTGTTTCTGACTGGCATTAATAAGTAGGCATTTTTTTTTTTTATGTGGTATTTCACATTCAAACTAAATAAACAATAATGTAATAATAAATAATCTAAATAATAATAAGTGCATAATACATTTAATAATAATAAATAAATGTCTGACTGGCATTGACATGTAGCAAATAATGATTTTGTAAATGCAAGGGGGGAAAAAGAACAAATCCTATGGTATTGATAAATATGTAGTGAATAATAAATGTAATAAGAAATAAACCACTGAACTGATCACTGATCTGTCTGTGTGTCTGTAGCGGTGTTGGAGGTGAAGGAGTCTCTCAGCTCTCTATCTCTCTTCTGTACCGGTTCGGCTCCGGCTGAGACTTTGGATTCGCTGTCGGCTCATAATCTGGACATGCTTCTGGACGAATCTCCTGACTCACCGCCCGCTGTCACACACAACAAGGGATTCAACGGTCTGTATGAGTGTGTGTGTGTGTGTGTCTGTGTGTGTGTGTTTATGGATGATGTGCTGCATATTTCTGAGTGTGTGAGAGTGAGTTTATTTTACAACAGGTAAATGTCTACACATGTCTTGAGACGTGTTAGATGTTGTAATCGTTAGGTCACATTTCATAGCAAAAAAAAACAAACAAAAAAAACAATTCAGAGAAATGATATTTTGCCTAAAGAAGACAAACCCTCTTTTAGGCTCTTTATTTAACTTTAGGCTCTTTATTTAACTCTTTTTTTAGTAAACATTTTTATTATTATTATTATTATTATTATTATTATTATTATTATTATTATTATTATCTTATTTGTGACATTAAAATACAGCATATTTTCCCCTTTTATTTTTGAGTAATAGTATTGTAATTCTCATTACTATTTTACATATATTTATTCATCAAATGTCAAAATTATTTATATAGAACCATTAAAAACAACATAAGTTGACCAAAATGCTTTACAACAGTGAATAAAACCTGACATTAGTAATAAAACATTATAACAACTTATTATTATTATTTGTATGTTATATAATTTTAAATATTGACTTTCATTAGATTCTCATTCTATTTTCATTATAACATTATATTATATAAAATCTGTGTATTACAATGATAAATGAATACTTTTATAACAATAATTGTCTTTGCACAATATATTATGTTTTGTGATTTATTTCTTATATATCCTTTTTTATATTATATATTAAGTTTACACTATTTAAATTTGCATAAATGAATCATCACAAACATTACTATGATGAATGAACACTTTTACATTGTAAAATATTTAATATATGCATTTAAAGTAACATATCATTAAATAAAATAATTTGCAATATATAAAGTAAAATACAATTGTTTTCTTTTTGTTGTTTTCTAAAAGTAAAGATTTCACAATGCTAAAAATCTTAATAGTCTTAAAAACAGGCTACATTTTCTTAATGCTCAGTCTAATTCTTGTTTCTTGCGTGTGAGTTTGTGGTGAATGTAAGCCGGACGTGTTTTTGGCAGGTTGTGTGAGATTCACCCCTTTACAAAGAGAGAGAGGGGGGCAGTGGTATTATGTGTGTTTTCAGTCAGTGAGCGAGCGAGTGTTAATGTGGGGAAAAGGTTACATACCAGCCAAGTGCAGCGCCTGAAAGAGAGAGAGAGAGAGACTGAAAGAAAGAAAGTCTGGGCTACAAAAGCAGATTGTGTGGGAAAAACACGATGAAGGGAGAAAGAGCAGAAAACAGATCCGGTCCCTGAGGAGACGCACAGAAAACAGGATCAGGAGATTGAGGAGAAAGACACCAGTGTCTGACACAGACACACTGATGGACGGAGGACTTGTAAATGTGTCAGAGGGTGAACGGTCATTAATTAATTCACCTCTGACCCAGTCAGCTGGCCTGATCCTGTACGTCTGTGTGTGTTTAGTTCATTTGGGTTGAAACGTCTCCAGACGCGAGTCAGATCTGACACAACCTCTCTCTGGGACACCCAGCAGTGTCTTCATCTGGAAACATGAGTCACACAATGAATTTCTGACCTTTCCCCCATAATGCATATGTGGGATACAGTTTGATTCACGTCCTTCATTACACAACCTACCAATCGATGATTTTAATGTGTGTAGAGTGTGAGTTTACTTCAGGGTAACTGTAAAGAGTGTAAGTCACATTGAATAAAACAAGGTTTTTACAGTCATTAAACCTGGAAATATCAGGGAACATTAGTTGACTTACATGCCTGGAAATTAGCAAATCCTAAAAAAGTCTTGAAATGTTTTTTCTTTTTTTCCTATAAAATATAAAATATTTAAATGATTTCTTAAAAACTTCTATGATATTCTTCTTCTTGCAGATTTAAAATGAATAATCATTGTATTATAGCAGCAAATTACTGTATTACACTAAAGAATCCAATTAAAGAATATATATATATATATATATATATATATATATATATATATATATATATATATATATATGCATGTATGTAT
Source organism: Spinibarbus caldwelli (assembly GCA_039654775.1). Lineage (NCBI taxonomy): Eukaryota > Metazoa > Chordata > Actinopteri > Cypriniformes > Cyprinidae > Spinibarbus > Spinibarbus caldwelli. The sequence goes on along the minus strand of CM077225.1, from coordinate 38,757,988 downwards.
GTATATATATATATATATATATATATATATATATATATATATATATATATATATATATAAATGATTTTTAATGGTGCTGTTTAAGTTGAAAAATAAGTTTAGGCTATTTAAAATAATAATAAGAATTACAATAAAACCCAAAAGTAAAGTTTGGGCAGGGTGCTCTTTTTTCATGAAAATAATGTCACAAAGTAAAGAGTCACACTGCTCCAAAATATTTCTCTAATTTAGACAAAATCTAATTTACAGGCCTGGAAATGAGCAAATCTTAAATAGTCATGGAAATTGTCAAAGTGAATATAGATTTTATTTTTCTAATTTTGCTCAGCTATAAAATATCTAATCAAAATTGCTGTTGGAATGCAATCACTACAACAGTTTTTTCAAAAAAGCATTATAATAAAGAGTGGAAAAGTTATGGAAAATTGTTGGTCGAAACATCAAAATGCACGTTAATTGAGTAATTGTTGGAAAGTGAGCTGAAATGACCTCTTCACTTAATACATTAGTAAAACTGACAACTGTATTTATTTTAGAGTTAAAATAAATCTAAATTAATATTTTAGGGGTATTTCTTCTTTTAGTGGTAATGCTGGGGTTTAATTAATCTGAAGTCATTATAATTATCTACAAAACTACAGCAGTGTATGATACAGTATGTGCTCATTTTGATGTTGTTTGATGTGTGACGCATGTGTTTCTCGTCTCAGACAGGTTATTTTACATCTACACCTCAGGAACAACGGGTTTGCCTAAAGCTGCTATCATAGTTCACAGCAGGTTTGTGCAACACTGTTCTTAAAATACCGAGCAAACGTCATGTGTGCAACCGTTTCACTCTGAGTTTGTGTGTGCTGTGTAAACAGGTACTATCGCATCGCTGCGTTTGGATATTACTCCTTCGGTCTGCGGCCAGATGATGTTGTTTACTGCTGTCTGCCGCTCTATCACTCCGCAGGTATGTTTGCAGTACACAAACATCATGTTCAAACTGCTTTATGTCCTTCACTCGTTCTGTTCAGTTTATAGATTACAACAGCAGATTACTAAGAATACCTCAAATAACCCTTCATTCTAGTGATATTGACCAGGTTGATAAATCGGCCCATATTTTGTAGTTTCAAATTTACTATTACCATCTGATAACCCAACTAGTGTAATACTTCACCTAGTGTCAACTCAGTAATCTACCAATAGCCTGGTCAATAGGTAAACATTTTGTTCTTGTGAGTTTTGAGTAAATATTGTGTAAGATAAGTGTTAATTTCAGTTAATCAGTTTGAGTAAATGCTATAAATGTAAGTATATTACAGCATTTTATCATCAGATATTAACACTGACTATTTATAATAGCAAAAAAAAAAACAAAAAAAAAACCCTTTGACAAAATAAATTTGAAAATTAGATAAAGCCAAGTTGAAAATTCTTGTTTGATTTTGTTGTAATATTCAAGTTAAAGGTTTTTCCAGAGGGGATTTTGGATTGTATCACCCCATAAATCAGAAAAAAATGTCAACAGACAGAAAGCAAACACATTTTCACCATGTTTTTAGGAATGTTGTTTAAATCAGTGTGAATAAAACATGAACAAACCCCTCAGTAAAAAAAAAAAAAAAAAAAAAAAAAAAAACTCAGAATATAGATAGGAATAAAACTGCTAAATTTGGTGTATGAAAGTGCTGCTGAAGTAGAGAAAAAAACTCGCCATCTTCAAATACTGCATTTTCACCATGATTTTAGGGGTAAAATGTTGTGTAAATCAGTGTGAATGACATATAGACAAACCCCTCAGTAAAAATCGTCAGTATATAGAAAGGAATAAATCTGTTAAATTTGATGTATTAAAGTTCTGTTGATGTGGAGATAAAAAACTTTTAAAGATATGTATTGTAATTGTAATTATTATATTATAGACTATTAAAGGGTTACTCCACCCCAAAATTAAAATTTTGTCATTAATCACTTACCCCCATGTCGTTAAAAATTTAAGATATTTTAGATGAAAACCGGGAGGCTTGTGACTGTCCCATTGACTGCCAAGTAATTATCACTGTCACGGCACAGAAAAGCATGAAAAGCATCGTCAGGATAGTCCATCTGCCATCAGTGGTTCAATCTGAATTTTATGATGCGACGAGAATACTTTTTGTACGCAAAGAAAATAAAAATAACGACTTTATTCAACAATTTGTCTCCTCTCTGTCTCTCTGTGTCAGCATAGCGCCATTTTGGATATTATCCACTGAACGCAAGCAGCATACACTATTTTGTATCAGGCGCAACGCAAGGATGCGCTATTTTCGTTCAAATAAAAGCGTAAATACACGTAGAATACGTATCCTTGTGTCACGGCTGATACAGAAGAGCGTACGCTGCTTGCGTTCAGTGGATAATATCCAAAATGGCGCTACGCTGACACAGAGACAGAGAGGAGACAAATTGTTGAATAAAGTCCCAATTCGCCTACTTATACAATGCCCTAAAAGTATGTACTCTTTTTTGTGAAGAAAAAGTACATACTTTTGAGTATGTAGCAGAATAGTTGGCAAGCTTTGGGACATACTACTTCGTCATAGCTGCTTCTTTAAGGGACGCTCTGTTGCTTAGTTACGTGCATCCTGTAACTGTTGAACCTGCCCTGTCAATCATCTTGTCACAGTTAACATCATCCACATTTCGTTTAATTTGATTTCCTACCATATTGGAGAGAAATAAAGAAGCACATCGCGGGTCTTTCATGCCGAGAACTCTGCTCATGTATTTGCATAATGATGCATTTCAAAGTTAATGACCAAACGTATCATTATAAAAGTTCACAGCGTTGCTGCAGATGAAGTATAACGTGGATAACATTAAATTAATATTTTTTCATCAGGTTAGACATTGATTATTTATCACTCAAATCCCTTTCTCTACCTGTCCGTTGGTCACGCATATCCACCATGTTTGTAGTTTTTAACACTTTTTATGCGTGTTTGTACAAACTCGATTCCAAAAAAGTTGGGACACTGTACAAATTGTGAATAAAAAAGGAATGCAATAATTTACAAATCTCATAAACTTATATTTTATTCACAATAGAATATAGATAACATATCAAATGTTGAAAGTGAGACATTTTGAAATGTCATGCCAAATATTGGCTCATTTTGGATTTCATGAGAGCTACACATTCCAAAAAAGTTGGGACAGGTAGCAATAAGAGGCCAGAAAAGTTAAATGTACATATAAGGAACAGCTGGAGGACCAATTTGCAACTTATTAGGTAAATTGGCAACATGATTGGGTATAAAAAGAGCCTCTCAGAGTGGCAGTGTCTCTCAGAAGTCAAGATGCATCACTGCATCACATACAGGAATGCTACTGTAATGGAAATCACAACATGGGCTCAGGAATACTTCCAGAAAACATTGTCGGTGAACACAATCCACCGTGCCATTCGCCGTTGCCGGCTAAAACTCTATAGGTCAAAAAAGAAGCCATATCTAAACATGATCCAGAAGCGCAGGCATTTTCTCTGGGCCAAGGCTCATTTAAAATGGACTGTGACAAAGTGAAAAACTGTTCTGTGGTCAGACGAATCAAAATTTGAAGTTCTTTTTGGAAAACTGGGACAGTCCAGATCTTTCACCCATAGAAAACATTTGGCGCATCATAAAGAGGAAGATGCGACAAAGAAGACCTAAGACAGTTGAGCAACTAGAAGCCTGTATTAGACAAGAATGGGACAACATTCCTATTCCTAAACTTGAGCAACTTGTCTCCTCAGTCCCCAGATGTTTGCAGACTATTATAAAAAGAAGAGGGATGCCACACAGTGGTAAACATGGCCTTGTCCCAACTTTTTTGAGATGTGTTGATGCCATGAAATGTAAAATCAACTTATTTTTCTCTTAAAATGATACATTTTCTCAGTTTAAACATTTGATATGTCATCTATGTTGTATTCTGAATAAAATTTTGAAATTTTAAACTTCCACATCATTGCATTCTGTTTTTATTCACAATTTGTACAGTGTCCCAACTTTTTTGGAATCGGGTTTGTAGTTCTAATCGAATCCTCGTCCACCGCGCAATGTGTTGTGGGCAATATTAGCCGTTAGAGTGTGCATCGATCTGCACTTCGAATTCTAACCGTAAGTAGTAGACCATCCGGAAGTCTTTGGCATACTTTTTTAAACATACTATGATTTGGGACATACTAATTCTATTTTCGAATACTATTTAGGACGGATAGTATGCGAATTTGGACGCAGCAGTTATTTTTATTTTCTTTGCGTACAAAAAGTATTCTCGTCGCATCATAAAATTCAGATTGAACCACTGATGGCAGATGGACTATCCTGACGATTCTTTTCATACTTTTCTGTGCCTTGACAGTGGTAATTACTTGGCAGTCAATGGGACAGTCACAAGCCTCCCGGTTTTCATCCAAAATATCTTAAATTGTGTTCCGAAGATGAACGAAGCTTTTACGGGTTTGGAACGACATGGGGGTAAGTGATTTATGACAAAATTTTCATTTTGGGGTGGAGTAACCCTTTAAAGTCTGCATCTCTGCAGGTTCTTGAAGGAACACATGAAGTATCATTTTTAAATGATGAAACTGAATGTGTAGTTTAGGTGGCACAAGTTGAGCAGACAGGTCTAATCAGCCAGTCGTGTCTCTTCTGTCTGTGTTTCCCAGGTAACATTGTGGGTGTGGGTCAGTGTCTGCTGCAGGGTCTGACGGTGGTGATCCGCAGGAAGTTCTCCGCGAGCTGTTTCTGGGACGACTGTATCAAATACAACTGCACAGTGAGGACCTCTGACCTCAGGCATTAGACATCTTTTATATTCACACACTAGATGGCAGCACAGACAGCAAAGGAAACATATTAAAGCACAACTAATCATGTTATTATGCATTTAGGATAAAAAAAATGATCAGAATTTTACAGTATATTAAAAAGAAAGCGAAAACACTCTGCATATATTTTGTTGAAGGCTGTAATTCCAAACAAATTTTGCAGTATTTTGGTGCAAATTCATTTGTTAGTGTTCAAATTAAAAGTTAAATAGTTATATACTGTACCATGAAGAAAACCAGAGTTTGTGACAACCAAAACCGTGAATAACTGGCTGAACAAATATAATACTACATAATATTGAAACATTTTGTTTGAATCAAGATTTTTTTGTTTTGTTTTCTTTTGTAGGATAGTCACTTTTGCATTAGATGTCTAGTATAAACTGAGTAAAATCAGTTCTAAAACCAGAATCATTACTGTATGATATCAGATGCACACAAATACACTTTTTTGTTGTTGTTAACGTCCGTAATTCTAAATTTGACAATATTTTGGTGCAAATTAATCTGTCACTGTCTAATTTAAAAGTTAAATACTGTACCAAGAATGAAATAAAAGTAAATAACTGGCTTAATAAATACAATAAATTTTACTTTTACATTTGATGTGTTTTTAACATTTGTTTAACTCTTGTATGACATACAGTTTATGCATGAATTGTTCTTTTGTTCCTAATCCTTTTAAAGTTGCTTTGAATAAAAGTATCTGTTAAATTCATAAATATAACTGTTCATCTTCTAATGTCTAGTGTAAAATATGAGTAAAACCAGTTGAGCAAAACCAGCATCATTACCGCAGATATTTCTGCACCGGTATTGAAGGGTCAGTTATTCAGTTTGATTGTTGATGGTTGATTTTAAGTGTTTGAGGTAGGTTTGTGTGTGTTTGCAGGTGGTCCAGTACATCGGTGAAATCTGTCGATATCTGTTATCTCAGCCGGTCCGTCCGTCCGAGTCTCGTCACCAGGTACGTGTTGCCATGGGCAACGGTCTGCGGCCCAACGTCTGGGAAGCGTTTATGAAACGCTTCAACATCAAACGCATCGGCGAGTTTTATGGAGCCACCGAGTGCAACTGCAGCCTCGCCAACATGGACAACAAGGTGTGTGTGAACGTTTACTGAACTCATTAGATCTGGATAGGTATTGGGTGTGATTTATCGATGTGTAATGTGCTCCTCTGGCCAGGTGGGGTCGTGTGGCTTCAACAGTGTGATTCTGCCCAGCGTTTATCCCATCAGACTGCTGAGAGCAGACGAGGACACCATGGAGTTAATACGGGACAGTCGAGGGCTGTGTGTCTCGTGCAAACCTGGTGAGAAACACACACACACACACACACACACACACACACGCACACACACACACAAAAACATACAGCAGATGTGTGATTTAATATCTAAAGAAGGAAGTAAAATACCGTCATCTGCTGACCAAAGCTGCATTTATTTGATCAAAAATACAGTAAAAACAGTGAAATATTGTTATATTTTTAATCAGCTGTTTTCTATGTGAATATCTGATAAACTGTAATTTATTTCTGTGATCAAAGCTGAATTTTAAGCATCGTTACTCCAGTCTTCAGTGTCACATGATCCTTCAGAAATCTATTATGAATTCTAATATGCTGATTTGCTGGTCAAGAAACATTTCTGATTATTATCAGTGTTGAAAACGGTTTTGATGCATCAAATTTTTATAGAAACTGTGATATATTTGATTTTTCAGGATTCTTGAAGCTCAAAAGAATGCCATTTGAAATAGAACTTTATTGTCACTTTTGGTCAACGTAATCCATTTTTGATTAATAAAAGTATTAATTCCTTCTTAAAAAAAATCTTACAGACCCAAACTTTTAAACACTAGTGTATATTTTGCAGTCACGTCATGCTGATTTTACATTATCCTTTACTTGATGAAAACTAAGTGTGTGAGGGTTGAATGTATCTGTCCTTTAACATATTAACCTTTTGTTTTGTGAATATGTGTTTGCCTGGAAACTCAAAACAAACTGAGCGTCTGTGTAGTTTTCTGAACACATACCATGACAGAGCAAACAAGTCAATTTCAAAAGTGTTTCAAAAGGTTCTCCTTGTAATTTGTAATTGGGTTAAAAATCATGGTCTGCCCGGCTAGTAACCGTAACGTATACGCTCAGCGCTCTGTGTGTCCTTGTTTGCTTTTGGAGTTTAAATAAACACACATTTCACATCAGAGACAAAGACCATTTTTATTTTTTTTTTAATGTCTATATAGTTTTTATTAATATTTATTTTAATTGTTCAATAAATGCATTTTTACATTTTCATTTTAAATTCAGTTTAAGTGATTGTATTGTGTGTTTTTGTAATTTTTATTATCATTTTTTTTTTATTTTTTATTTTTACTTCAGTTTTAGTTTGTTATTTTAGTACTTTAAATGTTAAATGTTGCCTTAGAAACCTTAGAAAGTTTATATTTTTATAGAATATATAGTTAACTATAATAACCCTGGTGTAAATATCCACCTATGAGTCATTTGTGTGTTTTCTGTGCACTTCAGGGGAACCAGGGATTATTGTTGGCCGAATCAATCCTCAGGATCCGTTACGTCGTTTTGATGGCTATGCGAATCAAGAGGCCACCAATAAAAAGATCGCTCACAATGTCTTCAAGAAGGGAGACTCGGCGTATGTGTCGGGTAAAGTCAGATTTCTTCAGATATGAGCTGATCCACATGTGTGCTGCATGGGTCGTTCTCACTCTGTGTTCCTCTGTCTCAGGTGATCTGATGGTGATGGATGAGTTGGGTTACGTGTATTTCCGGGACCGAGGCGGAGACACGTTCCGCTGGCGGGGTGAGAACGTCTCCACCACAGAAGTAGAAGGAATCCTGAGCGCTCTGCTGAATCAGACGGACGTGGCTGTCTATGGCGTCTCAGTGCCAGGTGAGTCTGCTGATGTATGAAATAATAAATGGTAGATGGTTAATTTAACAAAATTAATTTAACCCCTTCTCAAAATTGTTAAATTAAAGCACACAGTCATCTCTTCTCCACCAAAGCCCATTTCCACCTCAGAGTAAAGAAAGTTAAAATATAATTGTAGCTTTATATCTTGAAATTGACACTCCTGTACTTGCGACTTTATATCTCCCAGTTGTGACATAATTTCTTGAAATGTGAAATCTCATCATTGCAACTTGTTTTCTGTAATTGCGCTTTAACTCACTGATATGTTACAATTGTAACTATTTTTCATAGTTACAGCTTTAAATCTCCAATCAGTGACTATATATCGTATGATTTGACTTCAAATCTCACAATTGCAGCTATTTTGTGTAGTTGCAACTTCTTATCTCTCAGTTGTGATTTTATATCTTGAAACGTGACTAAATATCACAATTGCATTTATTTGTAATAATTGCGACTTTATAACCTTAATGAGACTACATATTGCAACTATTTCTCATAATTACAATTTCATTTCTCTCAGTAGTGATTTTACATCTTGAAACATGACTTTAAATAACACATTTGCAACTTTTTTTTTTTTACATAATTGCAGCTTTGTAACTGCGACTTTATATGTTTTTCAGCTATTTCTTGTAATTGCAGCTTTATATCTTATAGTAGCACATCTGTATCGTACAGTGTCACCCTATTTCTGTTGACCCTATTGACATGTTTTTCATTTTATTTATTTATTTATTTACTTTTATGGGTGGCAAGAGTTTGTTGTGAGAAGCTAAGCAAGGTTTGGCTTGGTTGGTAATTGTATAGGAGACAGCACAAGCTCAATAAACTCAGATCAGGATACAGCAATGTCAGTGGATGTGTTTGATGTCCAGCGAACAGAGTCGCTTTGTATTAAAGTGTGTGTTCAGTGAATCTTTGAGTTGTCACTGCAGCTGTTTTCTGTTTTTTTTTTTTTTCATCAGGTGTGGAGGGGAAGGCAGGAATGGCTGCTATAGCGGACGTGACGAATGACTTCAGCTGTGAGACGTTTATACAAGATGTGCAGAACGCTCTTCCTTCATACGCTCGCCCCGTCTTCTTACGACTTTCACCTGAAGTCGACAAAACAGGTGACAGAAACAGATTCATGCTCAATTTTCCTCTGTATCTTCCTTTGTTTTACTCAAACATACACTGTAAAAAATAATGCTGAATTTAATGGTAAAAATTGTAAAATGGTAAAAAAACTTAATTGGAGTTAAAAAAAGTTAATTGGATAACAGTTACTTTACAATATACTGTGAAAAACTGTAATAGATATAATGAGACATTTCACTGTAATTATACAGTAATTAAAAAAAAAAATTCTAAAGTTTTTTTTTTTAACTAAAATTTTAAAAGTAAAATTTTCCAAGTAACTAAATAAGTTTTAATTTATTTTTTTTCTTTGTAACTAACTAAAAAAGTATTACATTTATTTTTTTTTCTAAATAACTAAATACGTTTTAAATTCAAGTTTTTCAAAGTAAGTTTCTAAATACGTTTTAAATGTACGTTTTTCTAAGTAACTAAATAGGTTTTACATTTATTTTTTCTAAATAACTAAAGTTTTAAATTTATATGTTATAAGTTTTTCTCATGAAAAAAAAAAGTCAACTTTTAATTCGCAATGAAAACTGTATTTACATTCCCAGAAAAACATTTGATGATATTTTAAGTAACTGTAAATAATTAAGATTTTGTTATTAATTATGTACATTTGGGGTTTATTTTATGTCTGATGTTTTCTAATTAATGTTTATTGCATTATTTTAGTGCCACGTGTGCTACCATGATGGTGTTTTTGTATTTGTGTGCACGTACTAGTATTTATTTCAGCTTGTGGAAAACCGATTTGTGATGAGCTGTGATTCATAATGGGACTTTTTCATAATTCATTATGTGACAGATTTGAGTACTTTTAGTAAATTAACATAAGTTAATGAAGTACACTTTTTAATAGCAAATTTAAGATTAAACCATAAATCCTAAAATTATGCCAGTTCTGGCAACCACAGCTGCCAGTTTTTAACTGTAAATTTTGCCGATTCTTATTTTACAGCGTAAAATCTGTGTTCCAGGATAATCTGTAAAATCTTTAATGTCTTTCACCTGCAGGCACATTTAAAATCCAAAAGACTCGCTTACAGAAGGAGGGATTTGACCCACAACAAACCAGCGACCGGCTCTACTTTCTCAACAGCCGACTGGGGCGATACGAGAGTCTGACGGAGGAACTCTATAGCGCCATCATGCAGGGAAAATTATCACTATAAAAAAAGAGAGTCTTTATTATGTAAACTTCATAGTGGGTCATCGATACACATTATTTTACAAAATCAGCTAGATAACTGGATTACAATCAAACTCATACTTGTCTCACTGTTGAGTTAGTATTTGAAACCACTAGTTCTGCCTTTCACATCGTTCGATAGTAGAAAAAGTATCTTTTTTTTCAGTTCAAGCACATCCATAATGGCCTCTGGAAGTAAAATTGATTTTATTATTACAAGATTTCTGATTAGAAATAATGGACTCACTTTGTGATTTTCTGAGTAGTTGAACTAAACATAAAAGTGCTTTACATGATTTTTTTGTTTTTTTCTCAATAGACTGCTTAAAATGTCTCTACTGCCTGATGGATATCACTGAAATAGGTTTCACGAGGTAAAAACACTACTGTAAAGGACAAAACATGAGTCAGGGAATCAGTGTGTGATTAACTAGTCAGTCAGTTGTGCTCTCAGTCTGTGTTTGGGTTTGCTGGTTTTGGAGAGGTTTTCACATTCAACTGCCATTAAGAACGAATAGATTTCTCCAGGTATTGTTGACTTACAGCACTGGAAATCACTTACAGCACTTTTAATGTGGTCAACACTGTGGTACTGAGACGTCTCCATGATTTTAGTCTTTTAATACATACATATTTTCAATTCAGACAGGTAACAGTAACAGTATTACAGATATGCAAAACATTTCAAATCACACACATTAAATTTTACATTTTCAATTTTAAAAGCAACAACTGAGAAACTTAGTTACAGTAAAATAAAGTGTATTGAATGAAAATGTTCTTACTTGACGTACATAATCGTTAACCATCAGCAAATCAGATTGTTTATTCTATTTCAGATGGTTTGGCTATTTACCTTCACTTGAATTTCTAAACAATTTTAATAAATTTAACTTAACAATTTTACACCATGAAGTACATGAGCATGTTTTTCCAGCTTTAGATAATCGGACGTACAGAAACAACAACAGAACAAATGCTGCAAAGTGATGTGAATTCTTCTCTTACTCTCATTATCATAGAAACACTAGTTTATCCAGAAATGTACATTTACTTGCCCTCATGTTGTTTCAAACCTCTATGACTTTCTTTCTTCTGTTGTACACAAAGGAAGATATTTCAAAGAATGTTCAATTTCTGTTGACTTCCATTGTATTAATAAAAAAAACAAACACAGACATTTCTCGAAATATCATCTTTTGTAATCCAAGAAAGTCTCTTGAACAACATGAGTAAATGATCACAGAATGATCATTTTTTGGTGAACAATCCCTTTAACAAATGAGCAAATTATGTTGAAAGTATAACAAATGATCATGTATTCTGTGTGCAGTCCATGCAAAGGCTGTTAAATCTCACATAAAGACACAGAGCAGCCTGACCGGACCAAGAATCCAGCATAGAGGGGTTCAGTGAATGTGTTGTTGAATGTGTGTAAGTGTGTGAGTGTGTGTGTGTGTCAGAGACGCTGTAGTAGGACAGAGTGCCGGCCGACACATCCACATACACTCCTACTCTATTAGGAGTGAGTGAATAGACTCGTATGACCGTCATATCTGTATTGTGCCAGAGAGAATAGCCAAAATAAGCATAGCTTAAATTCCAAGACCATGCATTACGGCCGAACAAATAGTCTTTATTAACTCCTTGACTTCCCATTCGTTTATATGTGACTGCTATTTCAGTCCCTTGTCCATCCATTTCAACCTCCCAGTAACAGCGTCCAGTCAGACTCTCTTGACACAAAACCTGATCAAAACGCTTAAATCTCTCTGGATGGTCTGGATATGGCTGCTTCTCTCTCGTGTGTGTTGCTCTTCGGTTCCTCTCGGACAGAAAGAGGTTCGGATGGGCTGTGTTTGGATCCAGTGTGAGATAACAGGCATCTGAACACAAACGTAGAGAGCATTTATACCACAAAAGTGATTTGGCTAAATAATATAAATGGTTTGTGTGTGTGTTTAGACCTACATTGTTGTCTTAAGGTAGTAATCTTTAAATCCTGCCCATTTTTACTGTAGAACAAAAAGCACAAATACATGTACCATTATATCATTAACATAAATTTAGCCTAATATCATGTATAATTCTATGATTCATAAATTATCTGTACCTGAACGTGTACTGAGTATTTACAGCTTGCATGCAATATAAATTGCTTTAGAAGATCATGTGTACTGTACAACAAATGCAAAATTGTGGTATCCCTTTAATTAAAATAAGGTCTCATTAATTATGTTATTTAATGCATGAACTTACATTAACAATGAGCAAAACATTTGTATTTATACATATTTAACGTTAGTTATAAAAATACAAAGGTTTATTATATGTTCATATCAGCTCAGGCGCATTAAAGTGTCATGATCCCAGCCTGTGTTCCCCTGTCTTGTGTTTAGGACTCATTGTTTTGTAATGTATTTCTGCTCATATTGTTTCTCTGTTCACTTCCATTGTTCAGTTCCTGTCTCTGTTTGCCTTGCCTTGTTTGTTTTCTTGGTGACCCCTGTTTGTCTCCATGACAGTTAATTGACTATGCCCCTTTCCCTGTTAGTGCCCATGGCTCATTGAGCCCCTGTGCATTTAAACCCCTGCGTTTGCCCTGGTCCTTTGTTTAGTCTTGTTCAATTGACCGTATGCACAGAGCGTTCTTTAGAACTTCCGCATAAAGATAAGCTAGCTCGTAAACTTCCGGTGAAGCGCAGAAATACATTACAAAACAAATACATTACAAAACAATGAGTCCTAAACACAAGACAGGGGAACACAGGCTGGGATCATGACACTTTAATGCGCCTGAGCTGATATGAACATATAATAAACCTTTGTATTTTTATAACTAACGTTAAATATGTATAAATACAAATGTTTTGCTCATTGTTAATGTAAGTTCATGCATTTTATATGTGCTGTACATAGGTAGAGACTCTCTCAGAAACCTCTCCTGCCTCTTTCTTATCAGAAAATGAGAAACAAAATAATCGCAACACCGTAAACAATGACAGCAGCATTAACACAGAGTTTCATGTTATTTAACAACATATAATTTTATACTGAGAAGATGAAATATTCCAAGTCACTCATGTAGTAAAAAATAAAAAGCCTTTAATTAACTGGGCTAAGTCATTAAAACAGTTAAAAGTGTAGATCTACGCGTTTCTGCTTCACAGCCTTCTTCAGGATTTTATATGCCGAGCCTGGTAATCCCAGGAAAGTACCCAGACATGTAATTGTACATTTAAATGCTGGCAAATACACACTGTCGTAACTTTTTAGGCTAAAGTTAGCTAGCTAGCGATGCTATCTCTTAAACAACATCATAATGGTATTCTTGATAAGTGAAGTGAAGTGACATGTGGCATTTACATGTTGAAGTACATGTTGGTGACCCATACTCGGAATTTGTGCTCTGCAATTAACCCATCCAAAGTGCACACACACAGCAGTGAACACACACACACCGTGAACACACACCCGGAGCAGTGGGCAGCCATTTTTATGCTGCGGCGCCCGGGGAGCAGTTGGGGGTTCGGTGCCTTGCTCAAGGGCACCTCAGTCGTGGTATTGAGGGTGGAGAGAGCACTGTACACTCACTCCCCCCACCTACAATTCCTGCCGGCCCGAGACTCGAACCCGCAACCTTTAGGGTACGAGGCCGACTCTCTAACCATTAGGCCACGACTTCCCTCTGACTTCCCTAATCAAATACCTTCATAGTCATGAACACATTTTTAAAATCTTACAACATTTTAAAACATTTACTATTTTTCAACATGAAACACGACATGAAAAAAATGTGCCAATAATGTGTCTCAGTAGAAAACAAAGACTTTTAAGATTAAAATGACATGAAATTACTATTATAACCAGGAGGTGGCAGCAGAGGATCACTCATTGGCTGCAGCTGCTGTTTCAACTATCTAGATTTTCACGTCTTGCTTTTGGATTTATCATTAAATGACTACATCTTTTAATGTTTTCTCTTGAACTGTAAAGCTGCTTAATAAAAGTGCCCCTATCATGGATTTTTGAAAATTACCTTTCACGCAGTGTGTAACACAGCTCTAAGTGAATGAAAATATCCTGCAAAGTATTAAATCTGAACGTGCACTGTGTATAAAGTTATTGTCTCTCAAAAAAAAGAGTCGACCCGGATTTTTACATTGGTCTGAATGAAAATGCAAATTCATTCTTTGCCACTAGGTGCCGCTTTTGGAGCATTAAAAGCTCACAAACACTGCTTTAAATTAAATCGACCAATCACTGCAGATTAGCGTCACGCAAAGGAGGGGTTTGGAAAAATGAATCGTTGAAAGAATTGTTTGGGAGTCGTTGAGCAAATAAGGTAAAAATAAATGCATATTATAAGAAAATGAAAGTGTTTTTTGACCTTGCATGTAGGGCCATTTCTAGCCATTTTGGGGCTAGAAAAATGGTGAAATCCCTATTAGTACCCCCCCATCCAACTCCTACACCCAAAAAAGATAATTAAGATTACATACAAAATAACATAAATCTGATTATGTAAACACTCAAATCTTAAATAACAACATTGATACATTTCCAAATTATATTTGTATATAGCTCGTGTATTAAATAAATTCAGTGCACACAGACTGAAGTAGTTTAAGTTTTTGGTTCTTTTAATTGTGAAGATTTTGGCTCACATTTAACAAAAACCCACCAATTCACTATCTCAACAAATTAGAATACTTCATAAGAACAATAAAAAAAAAAAAAAAAAAACATTTTTAGTGAATTGTTGGCCTTCCGGAAAGTATGTTCATTTACTGTATATGTACTCAATACTTGGTAGGGGCTCCTTTTGCTTTAATTACTGCCTCAATTCGGCGTGGCATGGAGGTGATCAGTTTGTGGCACAGCTGAGGTGGTATGGAAGCCCAGGTTTCTTTGACAGTGGCCTTCAGCTCATCTGCATTTTTTGGTCTCTTGTTTCTCATTTTCCTCTTGACAATACCCCATAGATTCTCTATGGGGTTCAGGTCTGGTGAGTTTGCTGGCCAGTCAAGCACACCAACAACATGGTCATTTAACTAACTTTTGGCAGTGTGGACAGGTGCCAAATCCTGCTGGAAAATGAAATCAGCATCTTTAAAAAGCTGGTCAGCAGAAGGAAGCATGAAGTGCTCCAAAATTCCTTGGTAAACGGGTGCAGTGACTTTGGTTTTCAAAAAACACAATGGAACTACACCAGCAGATGACATTGCACCCCAAATCATCACAGACTGTGGAAACTTAACACTGGACTTCAAGCAACTTGGGCTATGAGCTTCTCCACCCTTCCTCCAGACTCTAGGACCTTGGTTTCCAAATGAAATACAAAACTTGCTCTCGTCTGAAAAGAGGACTTTGGACCACTGGGCAACAGTCCAGTTCTTCTTCTCCTTAGCCCAGGTAAGATGCCTCTGACGTTGTCTGTGGTTCAGGAGTGGCTTAACAAATTCCTTGACACATCTTTGTGTGGTGGCTCTAGATGCCTTGACCCCAGCCTCAGTCCATTCCTTGTGAAGTTCACTTGAATCGATTTTGCTTGACAGTCCTCATAAGGCTTCGATTTTCTCGGTTGGTTGTGCATCTTTTTCTTCCACACTTTTTCCTTCCACTCAACTTTCTGTTAACATGCTTGGATACAGCACTCTGTGAACAGCCAGCTTCTTTGGCAATGAATGTTTGTGGCTTACCCTCCTTGTGAAGGGTGTCAATGATTGTCTTCTGGACAACTGTCAGATCAGCAGTCTTCCCCATGATTGTGTAGCCTAGTAAACCAAACTGAGAGACCATTTTGAAGGCTCAGGAAACCTTTGCAGGTGTTTTGAGTCGATTAGCTGATTGGCATGTCACCATATTCTAATTGGTTGAGATTTTTAGTTTAGGTTTTTGTTAAATGTAAGCCAAAATCATCACAATTAAAAGAACCAAAGACTTAAACTACTTCAGTCTGTGTGCACTGAATTTATTTAATACACGAGTTTCACAATTTGAGCTGAATTACTGAAATAAATGAACTTTTCCACAACATTCTAATTTATTGAGATGCACCTGTATATATATATATATATATATATATATATATATATATATATATATATATATATATATATATATATAGTTTATTTTTCAGACATCAGTTTCGTCACATTGGTTGTCCTAGTAACGACACTAATTTGTGGAAATTCAGCGCATTGTGAGTTCCACAAATCTGAACGCATTAGGCCTATTTGTAAATTGACTGTTAAGATAAAACGTTTTGCACAGTTTATTATCTGTGATACCATTATAGCCACTGGATGCCTATATAGCTCTATGTAACAATCCCTAGTTGCTAAAAAAATTGTCATCACACATAAATTAATTTTATTACATTTGGGTTTGGATACGTTTAGATATTATCTGGCTACTTTTTGACTTTAATTTATTTTTTTTTTTCAATTGTTTTGTTGTTGTTGTGTCAGTTATTGCATTATTATTTCAGTCAAACCTATAAAACCCTTTGTTACCCCAAACTACATAGGCCTATAAAATCCTGATCAGTGATATAAAAGTAATCAGAATGCAGCTACTTGTTCTTTTATTACTCATTGACGTGTGAACTTCCCCTTTAAATAACGTGACGCTCTACCCTCTACATATGTATGACACTGCTCCCTTTAAGCGCTGTTGGAAGCGAATTATTATTATTTTTTTTTTGGAAGCGAATTAATTGATTCAGCATTTCGACACTTCCGTAACGATGCGATAAATTCGACAAAGCGGTTTAATAAAGGATGTATTGACCTTGTGAATTAACGAATTTTACTACACCATTTTTTATTTGGTTGTAAAAGTTTAGCCTACATGGGAATATTACACGACACACTGAACCTTTAACAATGCATTGGCGCAAAAACACACACCTTTTAGACCAGTTTCACATGAAACATGATTTCTCAACTGCCACAAATACTGCGTAAACAAAATACAGATTTTGTGCAATTTTTATGTACCAATATTGTAAATTGGCCTTTGAACTTGCAAGGCAAAAAAAAGCCTTACCTTGCCAAAACACGGACAGAACCCACTGATCTAATGGCATTGTTGAGCGCTCCAAATCTAAATGCAAATTTTGCATGCAACAATCAGAGGCAGCAACTGACAGCGTTCTGATCCAATGGCATACAGGCATCGTCAGATTGACAGTACTCTAGCCCAATGATGTTGGGGGATCCAGTGGGGGCGGCAATCATATTTCAGGGTGACCGTGCCAATCACAACCCTGCTAAATGTAGTGGCAGTAAATGCGCTCATTGGCGCCTCTTCCTGCTGGTGGCGCTATAGGCGACCGCCTAGCTTGCCTATGCCTAGAAACGGCACTGCTTGCATGCATGTCAACCTGCTGTTGAGGACTCCCAAAACCAAAATATGAACCTTTCATAACCCATAATAGGGACACTTTAATAAATTAAACCAACACAGACTTGCTGCTGTAGCTTTTTTACTTTAAATTTAGTCTGAATCACTTAATGCACAGCTCTGTTTTTGACATTGGCTTGTCAGATGTTTTATTCCGTTAATCATAGCAATGACTAGCGGCATGATTCACTCGCGTAATTTTTACATTCGCCTTTGTCATTCCTGAAACAGTATACGTGGACTTTTGGTCCTCTTAAACAAACAAAACTTTTCTTCAGATTGTGAAAATGGATTATGTAGAGAAACCGTACAAACGGCGCTCCCCTTACGGCACTGTACAGTTGACCGGAAATTACTGAGCTGGCTTATATCCGGAAGTATTTGTGCATACAATCAATTATTGACTGTTAAGTGTTTGTTTCTCTCCAGTTCATGGTTTCTGTTGTTTTCCTGTTAATTCCTTTATTAAAGCTAGTGATGGCAAAGTGAAGCGTTCTGAACCAGCGAAGCTTTCAACACAATTGTTTTGGAAAAAGGTTTATTACTCAAAGCTTTTCAGCAGGGTTTATGTTGTGGCCATCTAGTGGTCATAACAATTACCTTCTAAAGTGCTGTACAGCCACTGGGTACACATCAGATTTTATTTTATTGTATATAAATAATGGTCATTGTGAAAGTGAGTCATTCATTTGTGTCCGTGTACTGGCACTTAAATAAAATAAATAAAACATAAATTCATAAACTAAATCTGCGATCTGTCTATTTTAACTCTGCCTCAGTCCTTAGACTGTTCTTTCAAAGGCAAAGTTCATTTGAGCTTGATATATAAAATACGGCATTGAAAAGAAAAAAAAAAATCATAATGCTAACACATCACAGCGTAATATAATGTAAAGGAAACTATGCTAGGTTTGCTTTGTTTGAACCAGATACTGAAGCAGTCATGTGGTTTTCAGGTGAATGAAGCTTCGGACGCCATAGATCACGTGCTGTTGGCAAAACGAATCAAGCTTCCATACAGTGCTTTAATGTGAAATGTGTCATTCTTTTTGATACAAGCTTCAGAGCTTCAGAGCTGCCGTGTAGAACGTAACATCACTAAGCTCATCTGCATTTGAATCCTCTTGCCTTTGTTCTTGAATTCTCACCAAGCGTGACATAAATAATACTAACAGATACAAGTTTTGAATTTAAAAATGTCAGTAAATGTTAGAATGTATTAATATTATAATGTAAAATACTTTAGAAATACTTTTTTTTTTAATATTATTATTTATGTAGTTAACCAATTAAAAAAATGGAGCCTTATTGTACAGTGTTATCAAATGTATCAAATGTTTCTACCTCAGACTTTCCAGTCCAGAAGATGGAAAATTCACAACTGGATCCACTTTCTTCTGAGTTCTACAGTTATATTGCTCTAGACCTTTAAAATGTAACAGAGTCATATTTATTAAACCATAATCTGCTGGTGCATGCAGTGTTTTCATGTGGACAGTGTTACAATCATACCGACACCACCAGAGCTCGAGCTAAAGTTGGCGCTCACTGGATTTGGCATGATGTTTCTCGTGAGTACAGGGGCATTTCCAGTTTCACCTGATTGAAGATTCAGATCAACAGTGTGAGTGTCACTGCTCATCTGCACTGCATTTCCCACTGAAACAGAGACAGAGAGATGCATTCAGAGAATTTCTCACATTACACTCGTAGCATTTGTTGCTTCTCCTTCATTACCATCCTTGTATTTGTTCTCTAACTTTTCAGCCAGATGGTTCTCATTCATCTTCCGTAAGACATTCAGTGTGATCTTCACAGCTCCTTCGTGCCACCATAATATCCACTGTGTCAGGGGCATCTGCACTCTTCAGATGAGAATTTGAAATGGATTCAGGATTTTTCTCTAATCGCCATTTAAACCTCTTTAGTTTTTCTGTTCCCAGATTGTCCAGAGTGTCCAGAAGCAGCTCTTCAACAGACATCATCTTCTATCACTGGTGTTAATCCACTGGAAAATAATATATTAAAAACAGATATAATAGCTCCACACTGGTATATGCAACACTAAATTTAACATTTTGATAAAATGCATCTAATACTGTGACAAATTTAAGCCATTAACACTATGGCCTGTGTGCTTATTGATGTTATTAGCCCCTTTCACTCATGTCTTACTGGTAAATTACCAGTAAATTTATGTTAATAGATCATGTGTGAACAGGACCTTTTCAAAAATACTGGTAAATTCGTTCTGGCAATTTACTGGTATGAGAAGTTGTAACATTAACAGTAAATTACCAGTAATCTCCTCCGTGTGAACGCAAAATGAACCAATTGGCTAATCTTTAACATGTTTTACATTAAACAATACTTTTGGATTTAACTATTTTTAGAGTTTACACTGAAAAAAAAAATGCTGTTTTATAAGAGAAGTCACAGACTTTTTACGACAGGTGTGATTCAGCTTCGGCATTTCTCATCCATTCCTATGGTATCCGTAAATGTGTCTCACAACTATGACAAAAATGTTGACGTCAAGGCTGTAATGCGATTGGTTATTAAGGCTCATGTGATCCAAGTTAGCCGTTATGCTTTCTCCAATAGTAAGTAATACAGACCCTCTCATCTCCCTATAGAAAGATAATCTCTGATCATAACATTCTGAAACAGATGACACATTTACTCTGTGCTGTGTAGCTCAGTTTGTAGTCATTTAATATCATGTCTGTGGGCCAAAAGCGTTGCATTAATGTGAACATTTGACACGAAAATGAAAACATCAACAAAAACACTGATCGCATATACCCCTCCATGTATACAAACACAATACCAGGAGGCGCAGCCATTTAGAGGTTGTTTTGATTAGTGATGTCCCAGAATTTACCAATATTTTGAAACGGATGTGTGAATGGTGCTTTACCAGAAAAAAGACGGGACATCATTGCCTGTGCCAGAATATGAGTGAAAAACTGGAAAAGTACTGGAAAACAGCCATGGAAGCCGGGACAACATATCACAGTCACCGGAAACACCAGAGGCAGAGCCCATCTCACCAGACACATTATCCCTCTATCCAGCATCTCCACTTCTAAGCTTTTCACAGAAAATGGAGGAACTGGTATATGCTGAGACCAAACTCTCCCACTCTTTCGCTGCAAGCCCCCAGATATCAACTAAAAAACGGCGGGCCCCACAACCACCAAAGACTGCAGGCCCAGCTCTCCCTCCTCCTCCTGTGAGTGCTCTCCGACCGCTGCCACAATGCCAGGGCCCAAACCCTCCTCCATCGGCTGTAGGTGAACCAAAACCAACTGATAACAGCTCTCAGTGATATGTGTCGCGTCCCCACTATTTTAGCAGCAACATTCACAAATGTTTACAGAACAAGCGGGAACCCAGTGTGCCTGTAGCTTTCTCTATCTCTGTTTTATCACGTGATAGAAAGTCTAAGGCCTTCTCAAGCCGTACGGCTGACCCATCTAATCTGCGGCCTGTAATGCATCAATCTAAGATTGCTGTAGAGACAAAATGTAATTCCATCAAGTTAGCATTTTTAAACATTCACTCACTAAAAAAATAAATCATTTCTGATCAATGATTTAATAACCACAAATAACCTGGATTTTATGTTTCTAAATGAAACATGGCTAGAAGAAAGCTGCAGTGCAACAGTCCTCAATGAAACAGCCCCTCCTAACTTTAATTTTATAAGTGTCTGCAGGACTGTCAGAAGAGGTGGAGGTGTTGCTGCTCTATTTAAAGATGTTTATCAGTGCAAGCAAGTGTCATTCAGTCAGTATCTGACTTTTGAATACCTAGGTATTGTGCTGAAAGGTGCTCCACGCATTCTATTTATCATTATTAACAGGCCTCCAAAATACTCTCCAGCCTTTGTTGAAGAGTTCACAGAACTGTTATCAATGATTTCCTCAGAGTTTGACTGTTTTGCTATTGTAGGGGGATTTTAATATTCACATAGATAATGCAGAAATAAAAACTACAAAAGAAATTATAACTGTTTTAAACACTTTTGACCTGATTCAGAATGTGCATGGACCCACACACAATCGTGGACACACTCTAGATTTACTCATCAGTAGAGGTCTAAACATTTCATCTATTGTTATTAAGGATGTAGCACTATCTGATAACTTCTGTATTTTCTTTGATATATTGATCTATGTTACCACTGAATCTAGATCTGTCTCTGTCAGAAAGAGATGCATTAATGAGAACACTAGTGCGCTATTTATGAAAGCTATATCTTTAACACCAAGCATTTCTGCAGATTATGTTGATCATCTCCTGGATTCATTTAACTCAAAAGTTAAGAATGTTATTGATGATATTGCTCCGGTAAAAGTCAGCAAGAAGACTGGCAGACAAAAATCATCTTGGAGAAAATCAACAGCAGTACAGAGTATGAAAAGACAATGCAGAAAGGTGAGAGAATGTGGCGGAAGACGAAACTTGAAATTCACTATAGCATCTATAACGACAGCCTTCATGCTTTCAATGTGGAACTAGCCACAGCTAGACAGACCTTCTTCTCAAACCTCATAAACAGTAACTTAAACAACACTCGCACTCTTTTTGCTACTGTTCCCAGTGAAATGCTCTCCGACAGCAAATGCAATGAGTTTGCTTCCTTCTTTTCTGAGAAGATCAATGATATCAGAAAGGAGATTGGTACATCTTCTAGTTATGCAGAGGTCACACAGATTCGACCGCAATTTCAAAAAGAAGTCTCTTCTCTTCTTTTAAGATGTCTGTTTTTAAAGCAATTGATAGCAAAATGTTGGAAGAAATAATACAGCACCTTAAATCGTCAATCTGCTATCTTGACACACTTCCCACATCTTTTTTCAAACGTGTGCTTAACTGTTTAGAAGCAGATCTCTTAGAAGTGGTGAACGCCTCACTTCTTTCTGGGACATTTCCAAACTCCCTGAAAACTGCAGTTGTTAAGCCCCTTCTGAAAAAGCGCAATCTTGATAACACAATGTTGAGCAACTATAGACCAATATCAAATCTTCCTTTCATAGGTAACATTATTGAAAAGGTAGTTTTTAATCAGCTGAACAACTACTTAAACTCAAATGGATACCTGGACAATTTTCAATCTGGTTTTCGAGCACATCACAGCACAGAGACAGTGCTTATTAAGATAATAAATGATATTCGCTTAAATTCTGATTCTGGCAAAATATCAGTGCTGGTACTATTAGATCTTAGTGCTGCGTTTGACACTGTCGATCATAACATACTTCTAGAGGGACTGGAAAACTGGGTCGGGCTTTCTGGGATGGTGCTCAAATGGTTCAGGTCATACTTAGAAGGGAGAGGTTATTATGTGAGTATAGGAGAGCACAAGTCTGAGTGGACGTCCATGACATGGGGAGTCCCACAAGGCTCAATTCTTGCACCACTCTTGTTTAGCCTGTATATGCTCCCACTAAGTCAAATAATGAGAAAGAACCAAATTGCTTATCACAGCTATGCTGATGATACCCAGATTTACCTAGCCTTATCTCCAAATGACTACAGCCCAATTGACTCCCTCTGCCAATGCATTGATGAAATTAACAGTTGGATGTGCCAGAACTTTCTTCAGTAAAACAAGGAGAAAACTAAAGTCATTGCATTTGGAAACAAAGATGAAGTTCTCAAGGTGAATGCATACCTTTACTCTAGGGGTCAAACAACTAAAAATCAAGTCAAAAATCTTGGGGTGATTCTGGAGACAGACCTTAGTTTCAGTAGTCAAGTCAAAGCAGTAACTAAATCAGCATACTATCATCTCAAAAACATTGCAAGGATTAGATGTTTTGTTTCCAGTCAAGACTTGGAGAAACTTGTTCATGCCTTTATCACCAGCAGGGTGGATTATTGTAATGGTCTCCTCACCGGACTTCCAAAGAAGACCATTAGACAGCTGCAGCTCATCCAGAACACTGCTGCCAGGATTCTGACTAGAGCCAGAAAATCTGAGCATATCACACCAGTCCTCAGGTCCTTACACTGGCTTCCAGTTACATTTAGGATTGATTTTAAAGTACTTTTACTCGTTTATAAATCACTCAATGGCCTAGGACCTAAATACATTGCAGATATGCTCACAGAATATAAACCTAACAGACCACTCAGATTATTAGGATCGAGTCAGTTAGAAATACCAAGGGTTCACACAAAACAAGGGGAGTCCGCTTTTAGCTATTATGCCACCCGCAGTTGGAACCAGCTTCCAGAAGAGATCAGATGTGCTAAAACATTAGCCACATTTAAATCCAGACTCAAAACTCATCTGTTTAGCTGTGCATTTGTTAAATGAGCACTGTGCTACGTCCGAACTAATTGCACTATGTATAATCATTTTCTATTCTTAACTGTTTTATTTTTTTAAATCAATTTTTATATAATTTTATTATTATTTTTTTAATTCCTTGTTTTTATTGTTGTGATTATCATTATTTTTAATGACTATTTCACATCCTTTTATGTAATGCACTTTGAATTACCACTGTGTATGAAATGTGCTATATAAATAAACTTGCCTTGCCTTGCCTTGTGTGAACAGCGCATTTTTTGTATTTACCAGTAAAGCTGTTCCAGTAATTTTTACGGCAATTTACTGGTATTATCGTGTGAAAGGGGCTTTTAACTACACGTGTGTTAATGCAGGTGCGCATCTACTGAATGCACTTTGTATTCTTTTTTAAAGAAACTACACTGAACAAATCAGGCAGAAGCTGGTCAATAAATTGTGCTCAAATGTTGTTTGATGCTACTTCTGTGAAGCTGCTTTGTGAAAGAACTAAACAAACGAACTTAGTCATCATATTTACAAAATGTTTTTTTGTTGTTGTTGTTGTTGTTGTTTACATGGAAGCAATAACGGTATCAATTTCAAAAACATACACTTTTGAAACCCGTTTTCAAAAGCTTGCATTTGTTGTCCTGCTTCTCTCTTCTCTTTCTTTCCGTCAACATTCAAAAACTCATAGAGTACACAGACCATCACTGCCCAGAAAATCTACTCATATTGTGGTGCAGGTCTTGGTCTTTCAGGCAGTGAATCATAGAATGCTATCAAACCTCTGAAGGTCACATCAACTCAAATCATTAAAATGCATATTTTTCTAGTGAAGATAGATATCTTTATGCTGAACATACTTCATTAAGTTGAATGATAGTAAAATGTAATCATCTCTTTTAGTGGTATATTTAGTATGAATAAAGAGATTCATATTCACACAGTATGCAACACAAATTACATAATTCCCAGGCTTGAAAGAAGCATATGTTTAAAAAATACAAAGCAACACATTTTGAAAACACTATATTCAAAGCAAACAAATATTCACTAAAATAATTATTTCTTCAGATACATTTCTTAGCAAAGCTAAATAAAAATGATTTACTCTATGAATTGTAAAAACATTGTCTGAACTGTCAAAATGTTGCACTTTGTTACACAATGTGACACAATGTTAATGATAAATTTGTTCAGATACTGCGCAATTAATAAATAACATCACTAGTTAGCCATTAAGTTAGCCATTAAATATCTTTAAATTAATTTCATACCGCATTTATAGCAGTGATAGTCCTTAGAACTAGATAAAGATTACTGAAAGCTGCTCCCAGATTTAATCTCATTCAGTCTCATTTTCAAGAACAAAAAAAAAAATCAGCCTGGGCTATTTCAACAGTTGTTGAAAACCTGTTTGTCTTGTTATTCTGCTTTTTGTCTTTTTACTTATTACTTTTTAAACTTTTATTATTATTTTGCTATGAGTATACCTAATCTACACAAATAGTGGAAAATAATCATTAACAGCCGGTCCTTGAGATAATTAGCCTACATTATATCAGGTAGGAAATTCAAACATTCACCTATCGTTCATCAACCTCAAATATGGCTCATCATTTGAAAGTGAAACATAAGTAGCAGCAACATGGTCACTTGCTATATCGTTAACCTGGATAAATGTTCACTATTAGTCACATATTCAAGTGTTTGTGTGGAGTGTGGAAGCTATTAGCATGATACAGCATGACATTAATGCCATTAAACAGTGGAAACAAAATATGCCATCATACAGATCATTCAAAACTGTCAAGAGCAAACTTTTATTTGTGTACACTCACAATAGCAAAGCAAAATAATAAAAAAAAAAATAAACAAGATGCACTTTCTGCCATCTCGGTCTATGTGAACTGGAGCCTCACAAAAATAAAGTGCAATTCAGCGTATAGGCTCACAGACAGGGCTTTTGCTAATGGGGAGAAAGGTGGTGACAATGTCGTCAAAACCATCACGAAAGCAACGAAATGCTGATTGGGTCAGCACGGTCATAAAAAAACAGGTGGAGAAGAAAAGTTGTTAAAACTTGTTAACAGCAAACGAATTAAGAATTAAGGTGAAGAATTAGGTGTGAAACCATCAGGATCCATTTAGTTTCCAGCTCCACCATTTTCCAGAACTGTAACCTACCTGGAGTCTCCAGAAGTGCAATGTGTCAGGTCCTCAGAGACTTTGCTTGGGTAAAAAAAAAAATAAAAAAAAAACCTATAAAATGACCCTCACTTAATAAGAATCACATGCTGAAGTGTTGTGAAATACATGAAGACTGATTTTTTTTTTTATAGGCTTTATTGACAGATAGGTTGAAGGACCAGCACCACATCCTCTTGTACCACTGTTTCAAGAACTGATCTTCCAGAATCTGGCAGTAAGTTTTGGGAGTCCATTTTTAGCCCATCTCTGCAAGGCAGACTTTTCTGGATAGGAGATGGACTAAAGATGAGCTCCCAAAACTTACTGCCAGATTCTGGAAGATCAATTCTTGAAACACAAGAGAATGTGGTACTGGTCCTTCAAAAGTCACTCTCAATTTATTGTGAATTGTGAAGAAGAAAAGTAGTTTTATGGTTTTGCCAAAACCTTGCTGTAACCTGCTACTCATAAATTTGTAAATATACTGCTCAATTAGCAAATGACTAGATATCAATCATCACTAGATAGCAGTTAAGTTCCTGTATCTTTAATCATTAATTTCATACCTTGTTTGAAGCAGTGACAATCCTTAGAAATTAAGATTTACTGGAAACTCTTGGATTTACAGTTGCAGCTCATTTTCGGTAACAGTAAAAATGCAGCCTGGGCCGATCGAACAGCATAGTTGAAAACCCGTCTGTCTTGTTGTCCTGGTTCTGCTGAAAGAAAACATTCTCTTCTCTGTGTTCACAAACAATGCATTCTGGGTAATATTTGTTGTTTTCGAGAAAGTATCCTTCTGCAGTCCTGTGAAGTAACAGCGCTCAGATTTGTCACTCAAAGACTGTGTTTCAAATCACACCCTCATTCATTATTCCCTGCATGAGTTTACTAATATAGTCCACCTGACAGAGAGAATGAAAACTAATGAGTGAACTCAGCCAATGATGAACAGCTGCTGTTAACAAACAGAATCACTGCAGAAAAGAGCAAGAAATGACACTACAACTGACAAACAGCCACAGAAATCAACTGAAATAAAACCGGATGATTAAACAACTCCACAAACATCATTACCAGCTTCACTCATTACAGTCTGACTTTATTATTATTATTATTTTTATTTTATTTCTGTCATACATCTACATAATTCTTTGAGAATTAACAGAAGTTTAGATGTTTTATTGAAAACGTTTCATTTGACCTCACCATTATGGTGATGAGGGTTTGCTTTAGTTGGGCTCTTGACCCTTGACTTTTTGATCTTATTTTTTTTTTCTGGTTGTTGTAACTGTGTTTCAAAAGCATGTTTGTTATAGCAAGAAGAGCCAAGGAAAAATCTGATCAAGCGGTTTTGGTTAATTGCTGATGATCATGTAATCATCGTCTAGGGGTCTGATTCAGTGATCTTATTCAGTGGTTAATATCGGATGAGATGCTGTGATTTTTAAGTAGTTTCTGGTTATATGTGACGTTGCAAGATAAGATGACAAACTACTATGAAAGATTTAGAAAAAACATTGTGTGCACAAAACCTTTAGAATTACGGCATTGTTTGACACACAGACATCAAGAATCAGCATATGAATCTCAACAATGGTGACAATCAAAAGTTTTATGCTGCAATGCATGCTGGGTACCAGCACAGTACAAAACTCACCCATGATTCCTTTTTTTTTTTTTTCTTCCAGTTGATTTCATCCAAGGCTGTGGCTCAGGGTTCCTCAAATCTTACCCTGGAGGTCCAATCCACTGCAGAGCTTAGCTCCAACCCTGATAAAACTCACCTGTCTGTGATTTTCTAATGATCCTGAAGACACTGATTAGCATGTTCAGGTGTGTTTGATTAGGGTTACAGCTAAACTCTGCAGGAAAGTGGATTTCGAGGTCCAGATTTGAGGAGCCCTGCTGTGGCTGAAGTCAGTTGTTCAGTGATGTTGATTGTTAACAGCAGGTGTTCATCACTAATGCTCAATCATCATTTAATTAGTCACTTAATTATCTCATTAACTTTAACTCTTTGAGGACTTGGGATTTGACTTGAGACTTGCTTGTGACTTGAAAGTCCCACCTCTGAGTGTAGCAAAATCATGGTTAATTTGTGGTTACCATGGTTTAACTATAGTAACCATGTTTTTTTTTTTTTTTTTGGTTTCTTTTATTTGTAGTAAAACCATGGTTAATTTTCGTAAGGGCACAGCTGTGAGGAACATCAATGCAGGACAAGGACCTGATTTCATCTGAAAATAATCAGTTGATTGTTGATGAGTTTCTCCACCACTTTGAAAACATAAAGACCTCTGAGTTTGGCTTTGCTTTGTTAACATTACACTTCAGTGACACATAAAATAGAAGTCTTTGGGTTGTGTGTGTCTGGCATTCACGTGTTGAGCCATCAGCGATTGATGTTGTTAAAAAATAACATTTATTAATTTAGCAGATAATTTTATCCAAAAGGATCTACATATGAGTATAATACAAACATATTATGAATCCAAAGCAGAGCACAGACACTCTCATAAACAGATGTATTGTATATAATTATATTAAATATATTTATTTTATTTTATTTTAAAGTTTGCAATATATTAAGTTAGAATGTCATTAATTATTTTTCTAATTTAAAAGTAGTGTAATTAATTAAATTTTTAAATATCAATTATTGCAATTTTAGCGCACAAGTTGATTTTTACATAATAAAATATATTTAAAACCTAGCAGGTTATTATCTGCATGATCACATTTAAAAACAAACTGACGTATGACACTGAGTACAATTATAACACTAAACTTTGTCATTACAAATATTTTCTTGCACACCTGCACTCATCACATATTTTCCTATTGCACATAACATAATGCTTCTCTTCTGGCAAATGAATGCTTACAAAGATGTAAAGCACTTTTTTATTTTCTTGTTAAAAAAAGGTGTTCACATTTCACATCAACATTTCAAATAGAAATGTTAATGTTTTCTTCAGTCACAGAGAAACATTTCAGCTTCTTTCCCAACATTCACCTGTTGGTGTCGCCAACTGCTCAATAACTTGTTCAATGAAACTGAATGATTATTACAGTAGCTCAGACATTCTTTTCAGCGACTGACACAATTCTACTTGTGTATGAAAACAAAAATCCAGTGCTAATGTTATTTTGGCATGATGCTGTGATTGACAGATACATATTCACAGTTAATCTCATCCTTACTGAATCTGACTGTAGCGTCACTGAGAGACTCTTCATGCTTCTGGAAACTGACAGCAGAGTACAGGAGCCCATCAGAGGGGATTGTGGGTAATGGGACTGTGGAGTAAAGTGGATTCTGTGAATCAGAGGGGTTTGTGGGTGATTGTACAGTTGAATAGAGATGAGTTGATTCAAGATCTGAGTCTGAATGGTGTCTGGCATCTTGAATCTCTTCTTGAGCCTGTAAGAAGTGAAATCTCCAAAACATGAAGTATTGAGATGTACATTACAGTTCTGAAACTCACCGTTTCGTGATCCCATGTCTCTCTTCTGTCTGTTGATAAAATAATGCATGTGTGAACAAGAGAAACATCAGAGATTGAGAATATGTGAGATGATTTTAACTGTATGTGTATTTCTGACCAGCATGGTGTGACAAGCTCAGATTTACTAAATGTGCAGTAGTGTGTTTGTCTCACCATGTTTGTTGTGTTTCAGTTTAAGTAATATTAACGCTATAACCAGAGCCGGCAGGATCAAACCCACAGAAACAGCAGCTGCCACAGAAAAGTCTGAGAAACAAGGTGAGACCATAACATTCATTGATACACATACATCATGAAACTGACACTCATGTTTGTACTGTACGATCAATTTTAACTGAAACTGACGAGGTTATTTCTGAAAGCACAATCACAGCATGCTGATTAAGCTTATTTCTGTCATGATGAGATAGATAGATAGATAGATAGATAGATAGATAGATAGATAGATAGATAGATAGATAGATAGGCAATTGTGACTTTTTATCTCATAATTTTGAGTTACTTTTCATCTTGCAATTCTGAGTTTATATCTCACAGTTCGCATTTTTCCTCCTCAGAACTGCCAGAAGAAGTCAGAATTGTAAGGTGATAATTAACAATTAGGCTTACCTTTTTATTTTTATTCCATGGTGGAAGAGAATAAAAAAGAATTGCAAGATGTAAAATCCAAATTCCAAGAAAAAAAGTCAAAATTGTAAGATATAAACGTCTGAAAAAGTCTGAATATTGAGATAAAAAGTCAGACTTACCTTTTTTTATATATTTATTTTGTGACAGAAATAAGCTTCAATAGATGGTTAAAAAATTGGAAAAAATTCATTATTCTCTCTCTCTCTCTCTCTCTCTCTCTCTCTATATATATATACAGTCTCTCACAAAAGTGAGTAAACCCCTCACATTTCAGCAACTATTTTATTATATCTTCTCAAGGGAAGAATTTTTTTAGAGTAGTAATTTAGAGTAGTAATTGTGCAACTTGTATAGCAGTAAAGATTTACTGTCCTCTGAAAATAACTCAACATACGGCCATTATTGTCAAAATAGCTGGGAACAAAAGAGAGAACACCCTAACTGATAACAGCTATACTTCGTTTAACCATGCAAAGCCACATGTCCTATTCATCATGTTCATGTTTTTGTCTGCTTGACAGGACTATACAAATTTGTGTATCTTGTATTAGAGCAGTTAAAATTTGATGCTTTGAGTACAATTCTCTCATAATGACCACTGGATGTTCAACATCACCTCATGGCAAAGAACTCTCTGAGGATTTGAGAATTAGAATTGTTGTTCTTCACATAGATGGTCTAGGCTATAAGAAGATCAGTAACACCCTGAAACTGAGTTACAGTACAGTGGTCAGTGTCACACAGAGGTTTTCCAAGACGGAACAGGCCTCGCAAGGGTCGATCAAAGAAGTTGAGTCCTCGTGGTGTGCGTCAGGTGCAGAAGCTGGCTTCAAAAAACAGACGCATGAGTGCTGCCAGCATTGCTTTAGAGGTTGCAGAAGTGGAAGGTCAGCTTGTCAGTGCTCAGACCATACGCCACACACTGCAACAAGTTGGTTTGCATGTCCATCGTCCCAGAAAGAAGCCTCTTCTGAAGTTGGCTCACAAGAAAGCCTGCAAACAGTTTGCTGAAGACAACCTGTCCAAGAGCATGAATTACTGGAACCATGTCCTGTGGTCTGATGAGACTCAGATAAACTTGTTTGGCTCAGATGGTGTCCAGCATGTGTGGTGACGGCCTGGTGAGGAGTACCAAGAAAATTGTGTCTTGCCTACAGTCAAGCATGGTGGTGGTAGCATCATGGTCTGGGGCTGCATGAGTGCTGCTGGTACTGGAGAGCTGCGGTTCATTGAGGGAAACATGGATGCCAACATGTACTGTGACATTCTGAAGCAGAACATGATGCCCTCTCTTCAGAAGCTGGGTTTTCTAACATGATAATGACCCCAAACACACGGCCAAGATGACAACTGTCTTGCTGATGAAGGTGAAGGTGAAGGTGATGGAGTGGCCAAGTCCAGTGTCTCCAGACCTGAACCCTATTGAGCACATGTGGGGCATCCTCAAGCTGAAGGTGGAGAAGCACCATGTGTCTAACATCCAGCAGCTCCGTGATGTCATTATGGAGGAGTGGAAGAGGATCCCAGCAACAACCTGCAGCTCTGGTCAATTCCAAGCCCAGGAAGATTAAAGCGGTGCTAGATAACAGTGGTGCTCACAAAAAATATTGACACTTTGGACACAGTTTTGACATGTTCACTTAGGGTGTACTCACTTTTGTTGCCAGCTATTTTGACAATAATGGCTGTATGTTGAGTTATTTTCAGAGGACAGTAAATCTGTACTGCTATACATGTTGCACATTGACTACTCTAAAATATATCCAAGTTTCATTTTTATCATCGGTTGCAAAACAGAGAAACAGTGCTGTTTTGTGTCATCAATGTCAAACCTGTCTGAATATGTGCAAGAACAGAAGAGCTTCACAACATAACGAGAAAAGAGTTGGTGGATCTTACCAGGCTTTTCTGTTTCCCTTTTGGGGTCAGACGAGGTCATTTCTAAAAAAAACAAAACAAAAAAAAAACAAAACAAAAAAAACAAACAAACAAACAAACAAGCAATAAATTGTTCACATGTTGTACATCCGACACTCACATTTATCATAATATATTTTTCAGTTCAAACTGAGAAGCAGACTTACCAGGCTTTTCTATATCCTGGGATGTTTCTCTTTTGATGTCAGATGTCGTCATTTCTGAAAATACACAATTATGGTTAAATAAATTAGAGGAACAGATTTGTATCTAATGTAAAAGTCACTGCCTAATCAGATATTCTTTGAAACACAAAATGTGATTGTGACGTCTGTGCAATGAAAGCAGACAGTAACTAGATATCAAGCTCCAATTTCATGTCCAACACTCAGTTCAAGTGAAGTTAAATTTAATTCTATAATGCTTTTCACAACAGGCCTATAGATTGGTCAAAGCAGCTTCACCGTAATAAAAAGGAGAAATAACTACGCTGATGCTACAAAATTAATCAGTTATGAAACAAATTCAAGTTTACCTGTAAATCAGCTCTACAGAAAACAATAGTGTCATTTTTCAGATCGATTTAGTTCAGTATTGATTCAGTTTAGTTCAATAACAGTGTTAATCTTGCAAAGTACACTAGTCATTTATATAAGCTCTTATGAAGCTGTATAATCCTGTTTGACAAAGCATAGAAGAGCTTTTCTGTGCATAAGTTTAAGTCAACTGTGTTTTTATTGTATAAAAAAGAGTTGTGTGAATGTTTTGTGCTCCACAAAAAAAAAACAACAAAACAAAACAAAACAAAAAAAAAAAAAACAGCAACAACAGTGTCAAATGGAAACACTTGCTTTCTGCACCTCACTAAACTAAAAAACTAAAACACAAAACACAAAGGAAGCAGCCAGTTTTATGTAAACACAAAGGTATTTGTTGCTTGCTGTTGCTGATGTGAAAACATCACACACACATCAGGAACGTTACTTTAACAGGACGGTTCACCAAAAGGATTATCACACTGTCAAAACCTGTAAAAGGTGCTGTAATTTTCTGTCAAGACGTACGTCAAGTTTATGGACGTTTTATTCAACCTTAAATCACATAATGCGCTGTCTGATGTAAAACACAGATAAAACACCTGTTAAAAAATCAATATGGAAAATTGTGGAAAGTGAAGTTATTAATGTAATTTTGGGAGGAGTATGCCCATCTAATCTTCCAGTTAATATCCAAGTATAAAAACAGCCGCTTACCACTTCCGTTGTTAGTTCTTTCGGCATCCCTCCACCTCCCCATCTTCTTTATGCATATTTATTTAATTTATCCTTCTGTCTATAGGGGGGCTATCGGAGCTCGAGTAGAATAGTCTCTCTGAGCCCTCCATCACAGACATCAAGCCAAATCCGTTTACCACTAATGCTAAGATTATATGGGCACACAAACTCGTGAACTTTCCTTAAAGTGCATTCGTAAAGTCATCATTTACTCACCCTCAAGATGTTCAAACAAACAGCACTAATTTTCATTGCAAAAAATAAAAAAATAAAAATAAAAATAAATAAATAATAAATAAATAAATAAATAAATAAATATAAATAAACATCTCAAAATATATTTTTGTGTTTGTCTGAAGAAAGATAATTTTAATTTCTTGGTGAACGATCCCCTTAATGAATGTTTTACCTCCATTCACATGTAGCTGAACTTCAGTGAATATGAATGATCCAGAATTCTCCTCTCCACACCAGTATTTCCCAAAATCCTTTGCTGTCAGAATACTGATCTTCACAGTAAAGACTCCAGCAGAGGTTTCATCAGTCAGAGAGAATCTGCTGTTTGTGCTGTTATTTGACGAAACACGAACTCCATCTCTGATGCAGATATTCGGCTGATCTCCTCTGCAGAAAAACCTCTGTGTTTGATTTCTGATGTATTTACAGCTGATGGACACTGATCCTCCGACAGATGCTTCACGAGTGACCGCTGAAGAGCACAACAAAAAATATGATGAGTTTGATAAAATGATCAGAAACACTGAGATTTTTCCCAAATAAACAGACTCACGGTCCTTCATGATGATCATGAGCTCAATGGGAAGGTTAAACACATCCTTCACTGCACACCAGTATTTCCCAGCATCCTCTGCTCTCAGGTCAGTCAAGTTCACAGTGAAGAGATTGAGTTGTGTGTCGTCCTTTACTAAAATCTTTGGTTTTGTAACATGGGCTTCATCTGATCGAATTATATTTTGAGCATCTTGAGTGAAACATTTTCCTTTGCACAGATACTTTATTTCTTTAGTCAAACACTTTCCATTGCGCAGACACATTTCTTTTGCATGATCTGCATCATAAGGGCATTTGATCTCAGCTGAATCTCCTTCACGTCTGATCACTGGAGACATTAATAATCAAAGAGAATAGAGATGTATTTATACGCTGTAAAATATATGCATATATTATTGAAGTGTATGGTTTCTGGTGTTTGTACATACTGATTAAAGTCAGTTCGTGTTTATTGGTGAGAGAAACAGAAGTCAGATGCGTGTCTCTGGTTTGTGCTCCACACCAGTAAACTCCAGCATCTCTCACGCTCACATTACTGATGCTCACTGTAAAAAATCCTGCTGTACTGTCAGAAAACTCAAAGCGCTGCTTCTCTGATGAACTTATGTTCTCACAGATCTTCTCATCGTTCTCTTTGCAGATGTGTTTGACGGTCTCGTGTTTCTCAGGGTAATTACAGGTGAGTTTCATACTTTCACCAATAATAGCAGCTAATTTGCTTGATGCATCAAAGTTATCATCTACACACACACACACAAAAAAAAAAAAAAAAGAAAAAAAAATCTGAAATTTCAAATCTTATTCTCTCATTTTAATTGCTAGAAAGTGTCCAAAAGAAGCTCCTCACAGAGGCTCTTTACCTTGATTGATTTTCAGTGTGATCTCAGTGAACAGATGATCATCAGCGGTATTTACTCCACACCTGTACGTCGCTTCATCAGCTGCAGTTAAATCACTGATAAAAACCTTCAAAAGTCCTTCACTGGTATCATCATACATACGAACTTTATCATAACAGACCCATTGATTCTGTTCATCAACAGGGACCTTCTGTGATGAATCTTTCTGGATGAATTTAATATTTCCTTTGAATTCTTGTGGAAATTTACATGTGATGAAGACTGATTTACTGATGTATGCCTGAACCTGGGCAGAAGTTATTTGACCTGCAAGAAAAAATGATTTGTTTTGATAGATTTATTGCATTATTAACAGTCAGGAGGGATTTACATTTCTTATTTAGAGCTGTAAGTATTTTATCATCAAAATTAAACTAAACTCACTAGAAACATTCAGATGAATCTCCTTAATGAAGGTTATGTGAGTAATTGTTGGTGAAGATCCATATCTCTCCACTCCACATAAATAAACTCCACTGTCTGCTGCAGAAATGTCTCTGATGGTCACATTAAAATGATCTTTCTGACTGTCAGTCAGAATGAACTTCTCCTCAGATGATTGTGATGACTGAGAGCTGTTCAGCACATGCACATGATCTCCGTTCACTCTGTAGAAGACTTTGGTGTGTGTTTCAAACCCATGTTCATACTCACAGTGGAAAGTGATCGTTTGACCAATATATGCAGTCTGGATAACAGACGTCCCACAAGAAGATGACTCTGAAAAATAATTTCAACAAAATCATTGTGACATGCACTGAAATCTTAAAAAAATAATTAGTATTAAAGGTGCACCAGGTAACTTTGGCTTCTCTGTCACCATCTCTGTTTGATACATAAAATGCCATATTATTTACATTAATATGGGTTATGGTTGTTTTTATTGTTAATGTACTATAAAGATTGGACATACTACATATTGACAGAAAAACGGGATATATCCGGAAAAAATGTCATCTGAACAAGTACGTAGCATATTGTCTTTTTTTTCTGTGACCTCACAAATATGACATATAACTGACATTTCAGTCAGCTCAAATCATTATTTTACTGTTGTGAATTGTTATAATGCAGTGAGGCAGTTTGAGCGCTGCTTTATGAATTTGCTCAATAACTGATTTTTCCATAGTGCACCTTTAAATATTACTATAATACAAATATAATAATTACTGTAGTAAGTTATAAAGTATCTTACGCACTGTTGTTCACCACTAAATCAACATCATGACTCCATTTCTGATTGTTTCCACATGTATAGTTCCCATCATCCTCTCTGCTGAGGTTCCTGATAAACACTGTGAAGAATCTGCTGTTTTCATCATCATACAGAGCGAATCTCCCATTACAATCCAAGCGGTGCTGAATCTCAGTACTGATTCCTGTAGGACAGTCTGTGTTTCTGTAGAAATAATTTCCTTTATGCTGATCATTAGGCTTGTACATGCACTTGAACATTACACTCCCTCCAGAGCAGCCAGTCACTATGAAACAAAGTCCATGACCTGCCAAACACAAGTTCATCTGCTCTGGGTTATTTAATAGTTACAATCTGGGTAATATAATATAATATAACATAACTGACCTGAGATTAGGCAGAGAGTGGTGAAGATGATGACGGCGGCCCTCATTCCAGACTGACTTTAGTCTCACAGATATTTGGAGAAATACAGATCAGATCCAGTCCAGGGAAATCAAGAACCATTAAATGTGAACCTCGAATGCAATGTAAGTCACTATTATTACAAGCACACACATCCTCCAAATGTCTCTCTCAAATTTCTGCTTCCTTATTTTAACTATAACGGTTCCACCCAGCTGCACCGCTAACAGGGCGGTGAGTGTGGCGATATGTTTGAAAGAAGACACGCAGAGAAACATGCTGTTTAAACACACAAGGCAGATGATACATCGGAACATTTAAGAGGACCTATTCTGCTTTTGTACATTTTCAACCATATTTAGTGTGCAATGTTATTTAGAGAATAAAGTCACTCGAAAGGGAGTTATTCTCTATATCATTAAGCACTGTTTCTGCCTCGATTGTAGTCTTGAGTTGTCTTCTGGGAATGAACACATCACCATATTCACCATTTAATTAGTTCCCGCCCAGGGAATATGTAAAATATAACGACAGGGCCTGGTTGAGTTGTGTAAGCAGAGGGCTTGTCTAAATGGCCACTCTTGCAGTCTTTGCACTTGAGCGCTTGTAGACTTACGTGATGTATTTCCTGTATTTGGCCCAAGTGTTCAAGTGGGTATGAAGTGTGTGTAGAACTTTTCATGAGCTGATGGGACATACTTATAGTGCTGTAAAAAAAATATTTACAGATGTAGAAATTGTAAATATATATAAGTAATATATATAAGGGAAACAAGTCAATTTAGCTCAAAGGAAATCATTTATGATTTTATAGGGAATTTGAACAGAATCACTGTTTCACGGCTGATCACTGAATCGGCAGCGAGTCACTGAACGAGCCGTATAACATCAACTCTGCACTGGATATTAAAATCCAAAATATAGTGAAAACACTATTAAATAGCACAGTAACAAGATCGGCAGATTAAGACATTAACTTGTAAGCACAAAACACAAGATACTTCTCTTTTCAATATAAATAAGACTTTATTTATATAAACCTAAGACATGTAAACTAATCTAATCTAACACATGAACACACGCATTCACACATTCACACGTTGCAGAAAGTGAGGAAAGGATGAGTTTACAGAATGAAAATGTGAAATCCCAAGTTTACAGCAATATGTGCAATTGCCTACAGACCTGAACCATCAATCATTTGACCCTCGCATTGAGTTTCTCAATGAGGCTAAAATTTATATTAAACTGCACCGACTCAGCAAAAGTCTGGAGGTTGTACTTGCTTGTGTTGCCTTAAGGGATTCCCTTGTGTCCTTGTCGTCTTTGGAGAAAGGGGTTTCCCGAGGTTGCTGATTGGTTGAGTTCAGTGGTCTTTCGTAGTAAAGTCTTGGGCGTTGGCTCTTGATGCGGAGTTGGTCTGGTTGAAGTTTGGGCGGGTGCAGTCGGAGCTGGACTTTGCGGCAAACTTAACTTAACAAAACTCTCACGGAAAGACAAGAAATTAAAGTAAAAGAATAAAAGAATGTAACGAGACTGTAACGAGTGTTGGCAGCTGGCACGTAGGCCAGAGCACGCTCAAAGAGCAGCGTCAAAACGCGGTGGCAAAAGAGAAGAAGAAGAGAAGCAGAGGAAGTGCAACAAGAGAGCTGTCCTGAGTATTTAAACTCGGCTTCTAGACCGTCCTATCTGGACGTCTTGACCAATTAGAAATGATTTTGGCTCGTGGTGTTGTACGTTTCTCCTCCCCATTCATAAATCTAACATGTTATCTTATCAGTCATATGGTCCAAATTTTCCCGCTCTTACAGAGTACAATTTTGGACATGATTTCTCTAACAAGACTATGGTACATTTGACAAAGAACTGATTGGAAGAAACATTTAAAGCATGATTTTTCAAACTCATACATACCACACAAGGATATGAACTCTCAAACTATTCCCTAGTTATTAAAATACATACATAATATGTGATTAAAACATGATGGTTAATCGTGTGGGTTACATACATGATATGGGGTTATGCATAAACATGATAAGTCTCATAAGTCCTTTTAAGATGATTTTGGTGCATCTATATGTGAAAAGGCAGTTTCTGTACCGTTCTGTGAAGACTAGAGAGGTTAAAAGGTCTCTTAAGGAATTTTAGTCTCCTTCTTTGTGGAGAGCTGGGGTGACCCACCCAATGAAGTCTCTAGCTCGTGATTTCGATCACAGATTTACAAGTGACAGCCATATCTTTGACCATCAGTCCTGATTACTTGCCCCAAATTTGATCGTCTCCTTCCTGAATTGGAATTATCAATAAGTGTTCTTTTGTTTGAATGTTGCAAGCTGTTCTGTGAAAGAGGTTTGTTGGTTTGCTTTCTTCAGAGGGCTGGAGCTAGGAATCTGATTTATGACGAACATCCTGTTGCAGCCTTGGGATCCTCTCTGGAATTTCGGCTCCTCATGTTTCAATGTTCAGATCGAATCTTAACTTTGTCTGACTCGTTCTGATCCTACACAGAGCTTTATTTTTATTTTCTATACTTTCCATTTTAAAATAAACTTCTAAATGTCTGTTCAGTAGTCTCTATAACAGACAACACAATTTAGTAATTGTTGTGCTTCTAATTAAGTGATAAAAAATAAGTTGTAAATGATGTACAAAATAAACATACTCATTTGTGCACCAATAAAATGTGCAACAAGTTGTTTTACTACTAAATTCTATGTAATATCTGTTAATATTTAACTTGGAAAACACTGGAAATTTTCTGTGACCTCTCATGAGATCTTGGCAAAAAGTCTCAAGATTTATTTCCACAACATGATGGGATACATTTAGCCTCGATTATTTTTCGCTCCGGAGAGGTGTTATGTATCGTGTGGATTTACTGTGCATTAAGAACACTGAACTTTGCAGTTTTTAAAACCTGGGACAGTATTGCACACTTCCTGTTGTGTTCACACGCTCTTAAGTGCAAAGACTGCAAGTGTGGGTGTTTAGACAGGCCCAGAGTCTTGAAACTTGGCGTTGTGGTAGGGGTGTAAAATTTGCCCAGACACACTCGAAACACTTGACCAATCACAATAGACTGGTCCAGCCGACCAATCGGAGCATATTGCGCTTTTCGGAAGGAGGGGTTTCATAGAGGCAGGAACAGAGCGATTGTCCCTGTCCCAAATGCCACACTTTATGTGCACTTGCGGTCTTGTGGACTCACAATGGCTGCCGCATGTGTGTGTCCGTTAAGTCCACGAGACCGTAGGGTGTCCCATTCGTCATTCTAGCTTTCAGAAGGGTGCTCATGAGTACCCCCTTTGCAGCCGCTATGCACCCTCGATGCGCACTTCGGCCAAGCCCACACTGAGGCAAGCTCTGCAGCAGACTTCTGCCCCACTGTCATAGCAGCATTATGTCACGAAAGTGTGGACTCAGAGGAAGACCATGAGGGTTTAGGGTGCGATTTGGGACAGTGCCAGACTGAGAAGAGAGGTGCCAAAACAATAAGTGCATTGTACATGCACCCTCATAATGCATTTCTGATGAGATTTTGACAATATTGCGATTAAACTTTACCTCAAGTAAACGTAATACTTTTATCAAAATAATGTGATTAAGCTCATAATCGAATTAACCATAATCGTATTCAACTATGTGGTCCACCCCTATTTTACCTGCAATAAACAGGCTTTTAAATGCCTTAATCACATGAATACAGCTTTGGTCAATGTGTGCATGTGCTCAGATGCAGATGGATGCCGTGTATTTTTCACACAACTTCATAAATGAACTCTATGACATTATTCTGAAGCAGTCCTGGTTCTACTGGGATGCTATAGGGTGCTATACACCCTCAAATGAAATCTAGAGCACCCTCAGTGAATCTACAAAAGTAGGATACTGGTGAAACAGATTTGGCCAAAGCTCCGATGCATATTTATGTTCGCACTCAGGAGAGCTTTCAAGGTTTCTATTTACACTGTGTTTTTGCAGCACTGAGCAGTGTGGCTAATCACAGACATGTCTGCTGATTTCTTAAATGCAATGGCCAATCAGGTGTTTCAGTTCAAGTGTCCCTTCATCGCTCAAAACACTGGAGTTTTTTGTTCAGTGCTGAGTTACGCAAGCTCACAAATCCTCTCATTATAACAAACAAAGTGTAGACACAATGTAAATAATAGATTCATTAATTATAATGGAACTTACTGTACATGACATTACAATGTTCATCATGGCACCAAATAACCTTCCAATACGTCGGTAGTCATGTTTTGCAAGTGGACTGTGGCCAGTAACGCACATAATGTATGTGAGGTCATCGTTTATGCTCTGGAGTATGTGAATAATGATAGTAAAAATAACCATACTTCTTATTATTGTCAATTTGATTTCATAGATACTATTTAAACTAAACTGAGCTAGACAATGACATCTCTGAATTCAATAATGAAATGCCTTTAACTGAAAATTGAGTGTTTAATCTTATTATTATACATTACTGACACTCTATCCTCCAATTTGATACTGTTAAGTGCTTTGACACAATCTGTATTGTTAAAAGCGCTATATAAATAAAGGTGACTTGACTTGACTTGACTTCTTAGCAAATAATCAGAATAATGAAAATAGCATGTAAACTGGAGTGAATAGGTTTGCTCGTGTCATGCAACCATCTTACTGCGATTAAGTCCTTACTCTGATTGTTGGAATAAATTGCATTATTGGTGCACATGTAAACACAGTCACTGTCAAATACGGAAAAAAAAATAATGTGTGTGTTTTAAACATTCAAGCATAAAAACAAAACCAAAGGGCTTAATTTGGCCTGCATAATATAATATAATATAAACACATACACAGACACACTCCTTGATCTATTAGCAGGATCTTTTACAGTCTATTTATGGATCCCGCATCATTTCACTTCTGCTTTCAGAGAAAATCTCCCACAACCTCTTGCAACCATCCTCTCTTGACACACTTTGATGGTTTAGTGCATTGCAAGAGCATTTCTGATTGTATTTGCATGTCATGTTGTCAACTTCATATCTATTAAAGAAAAATATTTAAAAATATACATAAACATTTCTCTCCTCTTTCATGACAATAATATGAATTGTATGGTCACCATAAAACTCATTTACCTTATTTTGCAACGTGGAAGTATGTTATTTTCTGTGAATGTGCAAGACTTCACATTCATTAGCTGCTGTTGGTATATGGCTAGAAGAATACCAAAATGCTGTAAATGGTAAAACTGTTTGTACTGCAAATGATTGGGTTTATGATTCTTATCATAAGATAAAATGATTTGCAATATAAAGCAGCATAATGCACTGGATTTGTACAGGTAAAATAACTGGAAGCGAATGACATCGGAATTCTCAAACACAAGGTACAAATGGCTACGTCACTGTTAGATGGATAGAGCAGTGAAATTTGCTGCTCTCTGCTGTAATTCAGCACTCACTACAACAGCTTTCTACTGACAGCCCTGGTCTGCCATCGTTAATGGTTAATTAATCAGTCTGTACAAACAGTCCCTCTCAACATGCACATTATATCCGGGAGATGACTGATTGTTCTGTGTACAGAATGACGAGTCTCTCCTGAAATGACGACTAGCAGCTTAACAATAGTAACATTCTGGACTGAACGATAAAACTATTCAAATCACAATTTCGACCAGGAATGCTATAATATTGTGACCCCTGCTTTATGGAGTTGAACTCTCCTCAGTAGCGCATGATCAAAAACTACTAAATATTTAGATCACATTAATCAGATCTGAGCTAATTGTTGTCTGATTTTCTCGTCCATTCTGAGCTGCTTTATTCAGTTAACCTGCTTGACTGGATTGACTGGATTGACTTGAACCTGCTTGACTGGACTGACTTATATTACCTTGACTTATTGATTAACTTATTTTATTTTTAAATAATGCGAAATATGAACTGCTCAAAACAGTTAGATGTGGACAGGACTTTTAGTATTGCAGTATCAGTAAATGATCTGATAATGAGAAACTAATTGAGAACAAAGTGCTTAACCCTTGTATGGTGTTCGGGTCTGTGGGACCGTCCCACAGACTCGAACACCATATAAGGGTTAAATGACCATTACAACTCAATTACCTCATAAAAATTCTTATATGATTGGCCTGAGAATGTTATAAGTCCAAAGTCTTTATTCAGAAAGAAATTTATTACAGATTTTACTAACATTTAGGATAAACAAAGTATTAAGCATTAATCCAAATAAACATGATGACTCTCAGTCCATTTTACATTTACACTGTTGTTGTTTTGGAACCTGTTTTGTCCATTCTGAGCTGCTTTATTCAGTTAACCTGCTTCACCGGATTGACTTATTACCACATAAAACCAATGAATGTTCATCTATTATTTATGGGCAAAAGAAACCATGTCTTGTACAGTGCAAACTAAGTTGAGTGGACTTACAAAACTTGAAGAAACAAATGGCAAGCAAAGTACAAAATTGTACAGGTAACTTGTGTGTTTGTAAAGATTTAAATAAAACTTGAATATTGTTTTCTCAATTAGTTAAACTGACACTTAAAGATTTAAATTAGGCGAACAACACAAAACCATAAAATTA
This sequence comes from Spinibarbus caldwelli, assembly GCA_039654775.1. Lineage (NCBI taxonomy): Eukaryota > Metazoa > Chordata > Actinopteri > Cypriniformes > Cyprinidae > Spinibarbus > Spinibarbus caldwelli. The sequence continues at coordinate 38,714,729 of CM077225.1, read as the reverse complement.
AGGAAAAAACCTTGAATGGCTTATATTTCTCAAATAAGTTTAAATAAAACCTGTAAGTTGTTCATACAAAGAGCTCTCTGCTTCAAGTCCCAACATGCACTACGGCTCCAGTGGAAATGTGAATTATTGCTTTATTGCTTTATTGTTGATTTTATTGCACTGATGTCATTGTTTCTGTCATACCTTAAGGAGAGTATGTATTGAAACTATGTGATGTGTCAGCTTTCATTGTTGTTTGTGTGCTGGAAGTCAAGAACAAGAATTCTATATCTAGAGGTTTAGTGATTCCTTTTTTAATCTGCATTGTGGATAATTTAGTGGGGTGTTGCTGTTTATCCTCTGAATTATGTGATTTCCTGATGGATGGTATTTTAATTATTAATTCCTGATGTATTTATCTGAAGGCAGTTCATCACCTCACATTAGTTATTAGTGAGGCTTATAAAAATAAAGACAAGATGAAATTACTATTAAACACTCAGAAACATGTTCACTAATGAATTAACCTCTTAACTGCCCCCAAAACATAGACTTGAAAGTGCACTATTCAAACTTAAATTGTTATAATTCATGAACGCTTTTGAATACAGACCTAAGGTTGATCTCTTTTTAAAGAAGACAAAGAGCAGATTATTGCAGAAGTGAAATAATTAAAAAATGAAGTAAAAGAAAAGTTATAGAAGTTTAAATTTACTGTGAAGAAAATGTACTTTACTGTTTTTTATTTCTTTTTATATAAAATAAATATTTTACAAAATATGTTTTAATCCAAATTTGGCATAAAATTAAAGCCATATGTCTAAATAGGTTGTGTTCCAAATTTGAAGTTGATATAAAACAAATTGAGGTTACTATGCAATTTTGTTTCGGCATTATACCACAAACAGCCACCGGGTGCCATCCAAACCCCATTAAATTTTTTTGACGCATTTTTCTGTCACAAATGTATAAATTTCTCTCTCAGTATTACTCTTATCACATAACCACCAAATATGGAATCTTGAGACTCAGACCTTTCCAATGATATGTATTTTGTCAAGATTCTAAAAAGTTTTTATTCTAAAAGACCATAATACATTTTGTACACTAAGGGGGAGGAGCCTGCTAAAAGATATTAAAGTACCATTTCTATGGTAACGCAATGGTAACGTTTACACAGGATGAATTTTGAGGTTTTACGCTTTCAAATGATATATGATATCATATATGATAATATACCTGTTTGATGATTACTAAAACACGTGATAGGAAAAATAGGTTATATAGGTGATAGGAAACAAATAGAATTTTTGTGTCAAAGGTCAGAGCTCCTGTTATGGTGTATATGTTTTGAGGTGCACTCTTATCATAAATTACTTTATTACTACTCCTACATAATTTTTAACAACAAACAGTGGTAAAATATCTATTTAGGAGTCTTAGACCTTTGCAACGATATATAGTTTGTCATGATTAGATTAGGATTTAATTGTAATATATTGAAGTACACTTAGGTGTCCTGCTAGCGGGCCGGTCACAGTTAAAAATGTAGGCCTATTGCATAAACATGAAGTGCATTCATGAAATTTACTCTTTTTTGTAGGGAAGCAGTTCCTTTAAATAAAGCAAAATATGAATTTCTTGAAACAGATGTGGACAGGACTGTTAGTATTGCAGTATCAGTGAATGATCTGATAATGAGAAACTAATTGAAAACAGATTGCTTAAATGACTATTAAACCCCAATTAACTCATAAAAAAATCTTATATGATTGGCCTGAGAATGTTATAAGTCCAAAGTCTTTATAGTCTTTCTTTTATTGATATTGTCCCTAAAGGAATTTCCTCAATTAATGTTTATTCAGAAAGGTTTCGTTTTACAGATTTTACTAGCATTTAGGATAAACAAAGTACTTATTTCATTAATCCAAATAAACATGATGACTCTCAGTCACAATTACACATAACATTTACACTGTTGTTGTTTTGGAACCTGTTTCACTTAAATATTATTATATTGTAACACTGATAATAGATACATTTTAAGTACAATAAAGTCTGTCAAAATGAACTCTTTAATTTATTAAAATTCATTCATTTTAATAGTAATAATAATAATAATAATAATAATAATAAACGTTAAAGTTTAACACCCTAAAAATGTAATAATAAATAATACATTCGTTTGGAAATAAAATACATAAATATAAATAAATAAATAAATAAATAAATAAATAAATATATATATATATATATATATATATATATATATATATATATATATATATATATATATATATATATATATATTGCTCTTCATTAAAAATAAAAATAATTTTATTACAAAAACAATAAAACTGAAATTGCTGCATAATCATGTTCATTGCAAAAACAGTTAGATTTACTGCTTCAGAATGTTACTGACAGTCTTTTATGCACATCATCTTATGTACAACAGTGTTATATTTCACAACATTACATCTCCACCTCTTATTGCTAGTGGTTTTTGTCTGATCTCTGTGTTTATATTTCATTTTCGAAATCATCAGCCTTTAACAGGCTAAAAAAATCATTATGTTGCCAACATACCAATAACAAAACCAATATCAGCAGACAGAAAGTGAGGTGCATCTTGACAACCACTTAGCCAACTGAAACAGCTTTCATTTCCAGTAATATCTGTATCTAATGCAGTAATAGCTGTTCATTTCCAGTAAGAGCCAATGCCCCATCAGGACACTCACAGGAGCACACAGTGCAGCAGATGATCAAACTAACCACTGTGACACCAACTCTCATTCTGACACACCTTCTTCATTTAAAGCCCTGATGTCATGCTGCAGTGGGATAAACCTCTGAATCCATAACTCTACACAGTTCTACTTGAGAAGATGTCTGGATCCGAAGGCACAAAAGATGGTGAGTAAACCCTTTATGATGAAAAATAAATGTATGAACAAAGTGAAGATATGGCTTTCAACTGATACATTAAAAAATGTACTTATTGTATTTTTTGTACAAAAAAGTATGTATTTTTACTGGATGTTACTTTTGTTGTGTATAATGATTTTTGTTTTTAAGCTGAAACAACTCAATATATCTCTAACATGTATAAACTTTCATAATTTCTCTGCAGTGAAAAGACGCAAACTCGCTGAGGTTTTACAGAAAAAGGACATCATGAAGGCAAGTGAAGCATTAAAAGGGAAGCAGAAAATCTCCTCTATAGGAAATTATAGCTAGGAAATTATAATGTGTCTTGTGTGAAGCTGTTATCAGGACTGTCAGCATTATTTTCCACACATGAACCTATTGATAAGAGTATTATTTTACTATCTTAAACTTGCAGTTTACACTATGACCTAATAAAAACTACAACACAAATAATGTTCAAATCACACATTCACTATAGCACGATTTCATATTGTTATTTGTTGTGCGCTCTTGCTGCAGAGTAAAAGGGTACAAACTTTATCACCTAAATGTTTGCATGTGATAGAGAGCTATAGTCAATTAAATTTATTTACATAGCACATTTTACAGTACCAAATTCCAAAGCACTTTTACAACCTTCAGTAAACATGTGGTGACACTATAAATTATGATCCATCTTTTCAAACATGCTTCCCAGTCAGGTGTAATGCACTTTTTATACTGTAGCACTGTATAGCTACTGTATAATATACCTAAAAAGGTGAATCTATCAGTGAACAGTTCTTAAAAGAACCATTTTTCTTAGTATTTAGAACATTTTATTAATCTAGGTTTACACTTCTGTACTTGATTTACCTCTAAAAGGTTCATATTATTACTGTAGGTAATGAAGTGTGCAAAGGTTCTGATGCATGCTGGTATTGCATGTTTCGTGGTTCATTATAGCTCTTTGCATCTTTGTGTTTCTTATTGTTTGCATTTATTGGGACCAATATGATGCATGTATACTATTTAGATGGGTATTTATTACTTTTAAATTGAAATACATAGCAAGTTCAAATTGAGTACTGCCCCTTTAAGAAAACCAGCAGTTGAAAGAGCAGTTAGTGCGCATGTGTTTCTTTACTGCATGTGTGATATTTAAGATTATATTATTGTATCCATTTTGTTTGTTCTGATTTACCTGCAAAACTACGGAGCCCCTAAAGGGATATGGTGGTGGTTGAAATATTTAAATTTTTATTTATTTATTTATTTATTTATTTGCGTTCTCTTGCAAAACTTTTGTGTTCCCTCGAGAAACTTTGCATTCCTTTGCAAAACTTTTGCGTTTTCTCTGAAAGATATTTGCATTTCCTTGCAAAACTTTTTCGTCCCCTCACAAAGATATTTGTGTTCTCTCGCAAAACGAGTTGAGTTCGGACAAACACTTCATGTTTACTTTACAGCTTGCAGTGGTTCATACAGCTCTGTATGTTCACAATGTAGCAGTTCATAGAGCTTTATTTTAAACTTGGACTCAAGTATGAAGAAATACAGTCAGTGCTTAGCTCAAGGCACGGTTTGGGGCATTCTAAAACACTTAATGTGGCTTAATGTACTAATACAGTGACATTGGTGGACCAAATTTGGCATTCATAAGTAATATTACTAAATCAAAACTCACCTGACCATTACGCCAGCAGGGACTTTATTGACATTTTTTTCTAAATACATAGATGGTAATATGGAGTTGGTCCTCAAGCCCTGTGCCATGCAGCTTTTATTTATCAAGTAGTAAAACCGCCCATTCTTATACCCAAAACAAGCCATCTGTGGATGAGCGTATAAAGTAAGGACTGATGGGACGTTGTTTTGCTCCACGTCACACAAAATGATGAGAGAATTTTGGAATAACATGACTATCAATGATGGCACGTCATTCTACAAGAACAACAGCTCGTTCCACATGTCATGCGCCATTACACCATTGCTACATCATTGTACATGCACAAAAGTTTTTTTTTTTTTTGTTTTTTTTTTCAGTTTCAGTATTCAGACCGATCAAGTGATTGCATGTCCAATCCAGTCAGATCGATTGAGGTATTTACATGAACCATCAATCTGATTACAAAATAATTATTTGGTTGCATGTAAACATCATGCTGGAATAGAAAAGGGTTGTCCACAACGTTGGTTTTTAACACAGGTTTTACCACAAAGTTGGAAGCATAGCATTGTCCAAAATGTCTTGGTATGCTGAAGCCTTAAGATTTGGCACTGAATGTGATTTTGAGGGGTCTCCATAGCAAATTCAGTGCACAGGGCGACGCCCCTGGTCAACACAATACAGTCGGGCAGGTAACGCTCTCCAAACCCAGACTTGGCCATCAGACTGCCAAACAGAGGAGTGTGATTGGTCACTCTATTGAGCAAGTTTCCACTGCATCTTTAGGTCTTCCATGTAACTACTGTCTTAACCCAGAGGGAATCTTATCCCAGTTGGTTAAGTTATATTTAGTTATAAGTTAAAACAAACGGATGTTTTTTGTCTTGTAGGTCTTCAATGACCCCATTCATGGACACATTGAGCTGCACCCTCTGCTGGTGAAGATCATCGATACTCCTCAGTTTCAGAGACTCAGACACATCAAACAGCTGGGAGGAACATACCTGGTGTATCCGGGCGCTTCTCACAACCGTTTTGAACACTCTCTTGGGTGAGATGTTATTATATTCAAAGCTTAATATATCCAGTTCAGATGATAACTGCTAGCCTTCTGAGCCTTTAATATTCAAGGCCATTGCCACTCCCTCGCATATAGGCTTTCGATCACAAAACATGTCTTTAAAAAATTAAATCAATATATTGTTTTCTGTGAAGGAGTAAGCAAGATGATTTTCACATCATTTTGACATGAATATTCTAGCCTACAAGACTGATTACTCAAAAGCCTTATTCAGAACTATTCAGTATGTGTTTTATGGCCTTATTTCAGCTCAATTTTTTTTCCCCCCAAAACTTACTAACCATGCATTATCTTTTTTTTTTTCTAAAAAATGCAAACATATACATCAGTCTTGCTCACATATTATTGTAGCACAGTTTGTGCTGAACACACACACACACACACACACACACACAAAAAAAAAAAAAAAAAAAAAAAATACATGTTGGCCAATAGTATGTTATAAGTAGCTGAAACAAGCACAAATGTCAGGGCATGTTAAAACATCTCAAGGGCCCCAAAATCGCCTCAGACTCCAGAGGGTTAATACTGTGAAACTGTCAAAAGCTGGTTGTAAACATTTAGCTGTCTCTCTATATCTTTTGTTTCATTTATTGATTGATTGAACATTAAACATCAAACAAATGATTATTGTATTGTATAATCAATCAGTGAGCTCAATAGAAATGCTAGGTTCAGTAAACTAATATTTTGTGTGTTAGTGTGGCGTATTTGGCAGGTTGTCTGGTGAAAGTTCTTCAGGACAATCAGCTAGAGCTCAACATTACCGAACAGGATGTCCTGTGTGTTCAGATCGCTGGTCTGTGTCACGACTTGGGTGAGGAGCACTAAGGCTTATGGAAAGTGAAAATTATCCAGCAACTTAAAAAGAAAAAAAAAAAAATAGACACTGGAATCTTCATTTCATAATTGTGGTGATATTATTATTATTATTATTATTATTATTTGAAAGAACTATTTTTTTCTTGGTGTTTTTATTTGTGTGGAAAAAGTCATTTTAAAACAGATTTCAAAGGAACAGGTCACATAAATTAAATATCATGAGCAGGAGTAACAACAAACATTTAAAACAATCATATATTTGATTTTTGTCTTTATTATTTTCACTTCTACAAAAATCATACTGTTTTGTATTTCTTATGGGGGTAACCCTTTTTTCTCTTTCTTTTTTTAGGTCATGGTCCATTTTCTCATGTATTTGATGGTCTGGTTATTCCTAAAGCCAAAAAAATAAAAAAATCTAAAGGTAAAGCGCCAGAGTGAAATGAAATATAATCAGACAGGTCTGTGAACATGCAGCTTTCATTCTTATATCATTATTAAATTTTTGACATGCAGAACTCAAGCTGTTTTTAGGCACAGTCAGTGTACAAAATATTCTAGTAAATTAACCTGAAATAGTTTGCTATGGATAAAATATGACCTACAGATCACCTTTGACCTGGTTGTCATTCTTAGGCTTGCCTGATGACATCCCTGAAAGGTGGAAGGTGAGCAATTTTGCTAACTTATCAATAAAATCTAAATAAAATCGACAATGAATTTGACAGTTACAAACACATTGACTCCTGCGGTCATACATGTATCTATGATCTTTCTGTTTTTACCAACAGCATGAGCAGATGTCAGTTCTGATGTTCGATGACATTGTGAAGAGTTTGAAGGCTGAGAATAAAAACGTGTTGAAAGAACATGGACTGGATGATAAAGACGTCACCTTCATTAAAGAGTTGATCGAAGGGGCAAAAACTTCAGAGGTACATACTGATACTCCAGCTGTTTATGGTGTGTTAATAAACTTGACACTTCACTATAATGAAGTCTGAATTACTTACAGCCTTTTCTTTTTCTTTTCTGTTCAGTGGACATACAAGGGCAGAGATGAAGACAAATCCTTCCTGTATGAGATTGTGGCAAATAAACAGAACGGCATTGATGTGGACAAATGGGACTATTTTGCACGGTAAATATTATTAGGCATTTTGTAAAGATACTAATACATGTATTTTTAAATTATTCTTAAAATGAATGTGTTCATACGTTTACCCTAATTTAATTATTTGCATTCATTGTCTCCTCTAAATAAAGTGCTTTGAGTATCAACACACATGAAAAATCAATGAACTGAATTGATTAACTATAAAAAATCTGAAACAAAACATGTTCTGATGAAATATATAAACTGCATAATCTCACATCTATGCAACTACCGGGAAATCATATTATTATTATTATTATTATTATTATTATTATTATTATTATTATTATTATTACATTTAACAACTTTAATTCAGCCTTGTCTTATTCTGTTGTCCATCAACAAGCTAGTTTAAAGATCATCCTATCATTTATGTATCCATTTTTAATGCTCATTTGACAGAGACTGTCATCACCTGGGCATCCGAAACAGCTTTGACCATCAGCGTCTGCTGAAGTTTGCTCGAGTCTGTAAAGTGAAAGTGAAAGAGAACGAGAACGAGAGATATCACATCTGCTTCAGAGACAAGGTGCCTCACACAATGATCACACTATTCCCTGAAGCCACTTGATGAGCAAAGCAGCTTACCTAAAGCACAGGACTGCAGATGACTGAAACATTAGGATAAAGATGTTCTGCTGGTCTGATGCTTTCTGCATGTGAAATTTAATGTAAGCATTGCATCTGATGTTTGTCTGTCTAACAGGAGGCTGATAATGTTTATGACATGTTTCGCACCCGATACACTCTCCATCGCCAGGCCTACCAGCACAAGATCGCCAACATCATTGAAGACATGTGAGTTTCTCTGTAAAGGAAGCGGACCTGGATATAAAACACATAGATATCAGCAGTGAATATGATTATCCATGATCAGACATTATTTACCATCCTGCATCACTTGTTCTTCTTTTACAGCACCTTAAATTCAGCATTAGGTAACTGACTGTGCTCCTTATACATGTTTGAAACACTAACTCACCTGTTTTTCTGTGTGTTAGGCTTGCAGAAGCACTCGTACGAGCTGATCGTGATCTTCATGAAGGAAAACCTGAAGATATGCTGAAGATTTCTGAAGCCATAAAGACAGCAGATGACTACAGCAAACTCACAGGTCAGCTAAACCCACCAAAATACAAAAAAGAAGAATTATGGTATATTTTAGTAGTATCGTGAATAAAGCTATATAAACCTATTTTATTTTTTGAGATTTGTGGTTATTATTATTATTATTATTATTTTCTTATGAGACATTGTCAGAAAAGCCTATTTTGATGATAATAATACATCTTCTGTTCTTCTGTCAGATGAGATCTTTGAGCAGATCTTGTCCTCCACTGCTGACAATTTGAAGGAAGCTCGAGACATCTTGAACAAGATCATCAGCAGAAAACTGCCAAAGTTTGTTGGAGAAGCTCGTCTGACTGAGAACAACAAATCAAAGGTAACTGAAAAACACTGGTTTAGTGTTTGACTGATATTACCAATTCAAAAAACATGCCTTACCGTGTATTTAAATAACTTATAGATCAGACAAAGAACATAACATCACAAGGAGTCAGTCTAAATATCATTAAAATGTGATTTTTAAACTCTGGTGTCCAAAACTACATCTTTTGCACTGAGTCACAACACAAGCCAATAACTGACTAACTCTCTCAAATCAGGAAGAGCTGACAGAATCATGGAAGGCAGCTGTACAAAAGCCCCTCTCTTCCATGGGATGACCAGAGCCGTTGTCTGAGAGACTGTTAACTTTAGCCGCATTCATCGTGCAACTTGTTCTAGCACAATATTAGGAAAGGTGATTTGCAAAGATAAATTAAAAAAAAAAAAAAAAAAAAAAAAAAAACAACTCACTCACTACTTCTGTAGGTAAGGCTGGGGGGGGGGGGGGGGGGGGGGGGGGGGGGGGGCGCATTCCTTTCAAAAACAAAAGTAATCGTATGCGTCTTAAATAAAAAACGGCCCGGAGTCAATTATTCTGCTTATACTACGCCCATACGGAAAGGTAATATATTCACATATATGCTTATAATAAGCATTTAAAATTTGTGTTTTTATTGTTCTGTTATTGCAATGTGTTGAAACATCGGTCTGACATCTGAATGAACTCTTTGTGAATAAATATGTTATTTTGGTCATGAAAAATGAACATTAATAAAAGACATCAAGCCACAATGTCTGACTTTTTTTTTTTTTTTTTTTTTTACATATAAAGATGTTTATTTAAAAATATGGATTTTCTAAACAGTCTCAACACTTTGTGATGCATTGTATGAATTAGATTTCATACAATGCATACCTTGCTTAGATGGCCCAGCAGTGTCAATACCAGGCTTAGGTACAGGGACAATGTTACCATCCTCTGCACCCCCCAAAAGGACAGGATGAGTGCTCCTCAAATGGTGCATCATGGATGATGTATTATTACAGTAGGCTAGCTGCACACCACAATACATACATCTCACTTTATTTTGTGTTTCCAAATGGAAATGCTCCCACACCACAAATGCACGGCATCTCTTGCGTGGCGCTTCCATTATTATGTAATCTATCAATATGAAATAATCTATGTATCAACTAGCCTATGATATCCTATCTCTAATTTGCTGTGCTTGTCACTATCTAACTTATATGAATGTATCAGTATATTGATCCTAATTATCTGTCAATGTCTATAGCCTATCTATCAATATCTTAATAATAACTTTTAATCCAGCCTAAATATAAATAACCAAATTACACTATAAATATCACTATATCGCAAAATCTCTCTCCTCTCACAAAAACCCACGAAGTGAAGATGCGTTAACTCCACTTTTATACTTTGTGGGAGTTAGGTTGAGACAGATGTGCAATTGTATGATTTGTTCCCGACCCTGTCAATCAAACGCAGATTCTACAGGTATGCCACATCTCGAATCACTTGTGACACGCCCCGATGCTTCTTCGAATCGCCTTAGTCACGTGACATGGGTGTTTCCCAGCGACAGCCCCAAAACATTACTGCTCTAGAGGAGATCTGCATGGAGGAATGGGCCAAAATACCAGCAACAGTGTGTGAAAACCTTGTGAAGACTTACAGAAAACATTTGACCTCTGTCATTGCCAACAAAGGGTATATAACAAAGTATTGAGATGAAATTTTGTTATTGACCAAATACTTATTTTCCACCATAATTTACCAATTAATTCTTTAAAAATCCTACAATGTGATTTTCTGTATTTTTTTTTTTCTCATTTTGTCTCTCATAGTTGAAGTATACCTATGATGAAAATTACAGGCCTCTCTCATCTTTTTAAGTGGGAGAACTTGCACAATTGGTGGCTGACTAAATACTTTTTTGCCCCACTGTATACAGTCGAGTTCTTTTATCTAAAGTTGAAGGGCTCTCTCACTTTGTATATTCTGCTCTTTCTTTCTTTGTCAACGATAAAGCTATAAAGGAAATTAATAAAATATTTTTGGATTTTATTTAGAAAAATAGATCTTACAAATTAAAAAGAGAAGTGCTTGCTAATTCCAGAAGCAAATGTGGCCTTGATTTTTTGGACTTCGCAGATACTGTAAGTAAATTGGCTGAGAAGATGCCTCAAGAATCCAATGTCAATGTGTTTTTTTATTCCAAATAAGATATTTGACCAGCTTGGTGGCCTGTCTTTCTTACTAAAGTGTAATTTCTTGCCTGGCAAATTACCTATTTCCTTATCTAACTTCCATCAGCAATGTCTTCTTTTGTGGAAATTGTGTTTTGTCCATGGTTTCTCCACCCACAAAGTTCTCCTTTGGAATAATGCTGATATAACTGTTAGAAATAAGTCTCTTTTTTTTCCCTAGATGGTTTAATAACAACTTGAACGGTATTCTATCTGTGTTTGATGAGTTTGGTAATATTTTAACATATGAACAATTTATGAATCGCCATAATTTTCCAGTCTCATCAAAATAATATAATACTTTGATGAGCGCCATTCCAGTAGGCTTAACCCAGTTAATTAAAAATCACCTTAAATTCAGTAAAGGCAACAGTGTTTATCCGGCTTTATGTTTGGGTGGTATCGATATCTTAGATCGGAAATGCAATAACAGACATATTCACAAAATATTTCAGACAAAGAGAAAGATTACTCCAAGAGGGAAATTCTACTGGGGTTCCTTTATAACAAATATAAATTGGAGAAAGGCCTGGCTTTTGCCAAGGAAATTTTGCATATCTAACAAGGTTAAGGAGATTCGTGGTCGTATCTGTTGCTGCCTCAAAGCTGCAGACTCAGGACTTGGTATCTGTTGTTGTCTCACCCTTGCAGGGCTCAGACTCAGAAAGGGTTGTTTCTGTTGCTACCTTCCCTGTAACAGGCCGGAGACTCAGAACGAATGTGTCTGTTACTGTCCTTTCCCTTACGGGCCGGAGACTCAGAACTTGTTTATCTGTTAACGTCTTTCCCTTTCGGGACTCAGACTCAGAACGGGTGTGTCTGTTACTGTCCCTTTCCTTACGGGCCGGAGACTCAGAACGGGTTTCAGATGCTCTGCTACTGTCCCTTACCTTACGGGCCGGAGACTCAGAACTGGTTTATCTGTTAACTTCTTTCCCTTTCGGTACTCAGAATCAGAACAAGGAGTGTCTTTTGGAAAGGTACCTTTATCTCTTTCCGATGAGGAGGAGATTGTAATCTGGTTCTTCTCCATTTCCAGGTTGTGATTGGCTATTTCCATCAGAGAGGGGGGACACGGTGTGGCCCACCCTTCTTTCCTCCTGTGGAACTAATTTGCATAGTCCAAACACACATTTAGAAAAGTGTCACTAAAGTTTTACCAATGCATCATCCACTTACCAAACCACAACCAGAATACCTTTGGCAATGTTACGAACACATTAAGTCCAAACATGATGGAAGAAGATTGAACTGTCATGCATGCATTCATTTGTCCATTAACAGCTGAGTTTGTGTAAGATGTTGCACTACACATCGCTGTCACTGAGAATACTTATTTCTCTGAATAAGTATGAGATGTGTGTGTTGTAGTGTGCATCAGTTTTAAGGTTTGAGAACATAGTTATGAATGGATTTGGTGGAACTTTGTGACTCTGTTTCCCACTGCTGCTGCATCCAGAGGTCCTAAGGAATTTTTATGGCAGTCACTGTCCACTACACTAGACTAAAACTATGAAAGACTCAAATGACTAAAATGTGACTAAGACTATTGAGCATTTTCGTCTCAAGACTAATACTAAATCAAAAATGCCTGTCAAAATTAACACTGCTTCAGTGTCACATGATCCTTCAGAAATCATTCTAATATGCTGATTTGCTGCTCAAAAAACTATTATTATTATTATTATTATTATTATTATTATTATTATTATTATGTTGAAAACAGCTGGGTAGAATTTTTTCAGGTTTCCTTGATGAATAGAAAGTTCAGAAGAACAGCATTTATCTGAATTAGAAATCTTTTGTAACATTCTAAATGTCCTTATCATCACTTTTGGTCAATTTAAAGCATCCTTGCAAAATAAAAGTAGTAATTTCTATAATTTCTTTCCCCAAAATAATTATACTGACTCCAAGCTTTTGAATGTTACACAAGCTTTTTATTTCAGATAAATGCTGATCTTTGGATCTTTCTATTCATCAAAGAATCCTGAAAAAAAAAAAGTACTCAGCTGTTTTAAATATTTATAATAATAATAAAAAATGTCAGCATATTAGCATATTAGAATGATTTCTGAAGGATCACATGACACTGAAGACTGGATTAATGATGCTGAAAATTCAGCTTTGAAATCACAGGAATAAATTCCATTTTAAAGCATATTTAAACAGAAAGCAGTTATTTTTAAATAGCAAAAATATATCACAATATTACTGCTTTTGCTGTATTTTGGGTCAAACAAATGCAGGCTTGGTGAGCAGAAGAAACTTTAAAAACATAAAAAAAAATCTTACTGTTCAACAACTTTTGCCTGGTAGTGTACATGCTAATTTTTGCTTTTCCGTATGTGTACTTTTTGCCATTATACAAAGTCCACAGGGGACTGTGGTGATGCCCTTTTTTCAGCTAGTGCATCCAAGAGGTCAAGATTTGTAATTTGTACTTTTAAAAAGAAAATGTTCAACAATTAAAAAGAATATTATCAGAACTAAAGCTCATGAGTTATTGTAATTTTTGGGGGGCTGGGGTGGTAAAAAAAAAATCATGGTTTACAGTGCTGTACCACAATTGGATTGTTTTTTTACAGATAAAACAAAAACAAAAAAAAAAAAATGTTTAAACTAAATGAAAATAAACTCTACAGTACTGATACTGTAAATGAAAACACAGTAAAGACATTATTGTACTGTAAAAGCAATTACAGTAATAATACTGTAAACATGTTTACAGTAACTTACTGGCATCCAGCTGCCAGTAAGGTACTGTAAAATTTACAGCAAACTTTTTACAGTGCAGGGATAGACTCTTACCGTGTCTTGCCGTGTCAGAGAGAAGACTGTCCTGGACACATAGACTCACAGAGACCCCTGTCCAGCAGCAGAGACTCCAAAAACATCCATTCAGGACATGAGAGATCAACCAATGAAGATGAATGATGAAAAAAGTCAGAGAGATGAGAGGAGAAATCAGAAAGACACATGAAATGGAGGAGAGCAGACAGTGTGTGAGTGTGACGTCTGTCTGAACACATGCTTCAATTACACACTAATTCACTGCGCCATCTTCATATCTTAGTTTGACTAAATAAAGACTTGTATTACACCTTTACTAAAAGACTAACATAACAGACACAGAATGTGATTCATCCATGTGCAAAATTTGAGGAAAACCACTAACCCAGTGTTACACCATGCAGCTGTTACATTAAAGAATCGTTTTCACCTGATCTTACGTCACTGTAGCAACATCATAAAGTCAGCTTGATTCAGTCATTTTAATTTATAGCTTGTCATTTATTTAGACTTTTAGAATAAAACCTATTTTTATAGGCTCATATTTAATTGGCATGACCTAAGAAGAAACCAAAAAGAAATGTAAAATTAAATTACATATTTATTCTGTGTATAGTTCGGAGTATATATTTTTTAGGGGTGTGACGAGACACTTATCCCACGAGACGAGACGAGACACGAGACTGGGTTCATGAGAACGAGACGAGACGAGAGTTTTAGACTTTAAAAAAAATTAAAAATCCTCAGTGATGAAATATATAGGAAAATAGTCTTTTATTCAACTGAAAAACACAAAATGGAAAAAATGTAGGAGCATTTTGAAATCAACTTATACTTTATGAAATTAATCTTCTATTTTAATTAATTATATGCAGTAATACAGGCATCTGAACACAAGAAGAGAGATCACATCATCTATGACATCATTGAATATGCACAGGAGTGTGTGTGCGTGTGTGTGTGTGTGTGTGTGTGTGTGTGTGTGTGTCCTGGTATTCTCTATGTTATGGGGACAAAATGTCCCCACAAGGATATTAATACCAGTAAAATTTGTATATTGTGTAGACATTCTGTGTGTGTGCGTGTGTGTGTGTGTGTGTGTGTGTGTGTGTGTGTGTGTGTGTGTGTGTGTGTGATTGTGTGTGTGAGAGAGAGAGAGAGAGAGAGAGAGAGAGAGAGAGAGATAGAGAGAGTGAGAGTGAGTGAGTGAGTGAATGAGTGCTTACATTTTCTCAGTCTTCGTTTGATTCTGAAATGTCCTCCATGGTCCAGACTGAACAGAGACAAAAACATCCACACAAACAAAAACAAAAAATATTTGATATGATATGACTTATTTGAAGACTGTTGAAACTGCAAATAAAATTATAGCTTTGTAGTTTTTTTTTTTTTCATCATTTACTCTCCCTCATGTCATTCTAAACCCTTCAGATCCATCAGATTCATCTTCCAAACACAAATGAAGATATTTTAATGAAACCTGAGAGATTTCTGTACCTCCACTGAAAGTCTATGCAGGTTTTCAAGATCCAAAAAGGAGAGAAAGGCATTGTAAAAGTAATACATATGATTCAAGCAGTTTAATCTGTCTAACCCCGTGCAGCAGGGCAACTGGGTGACTGTGAGACGGCATAGTCGCGGGTCAAAACACCGCTCTTCCGTTCCGATCAAAACATCAAACAGGTTCTCCCCACTCGGTGACGCACCCACTGAGAAACCTGATGAAAGTGCTCTAGTAATTGGCGATTCTATTGTACGGAACGTGAAAATAGAGACACCAGCCACCATAGTCCAATGTTTACCGGGAGCCAGAGCGCCTGACATCTTGGCAAATTTAAAAGTGCTGGCTAATGCTAAACGTAAATTCAGTAAGATTGTTATCCACGTCGGCGCTAATGATGTTCGACTTCGCCAGTCGGAGATCACTAAAAATAATGTTAAAGAGGTGTGTGAACTTGCAAGTATGATGTCAGACACTGTAATATGCTCTGGCCCCCTCCCTGCTTACCGTGGCGATGAGATTCATAGCAGACTGTCGTCACTCAATGGGTGGATGTCTAAGTGGTGCCCGCAGAATAACGTAAGTTTCATAGACAATTGGAAGAGTTTTTGGGGCAGACCTGACCTGTTGAAAAGAGATGGTGTTCATCCCTCCCGGGGTGGTGCCGCTCTTCTCTCTAGAAATATGGCACATAGTCTTAGAGTTCGTACTTGACTAACTAGGGCCCAGGTCAGGGAGCAGACAGACTGGCTAAACCGACCGTCTGCTAGCCGCCTCACGTCACAGAAGTCAGTTAATTCTCAGCACATAGAGACTCCTTCACCTAGATATCACACTATAGAGACTGTGTCTGTTCCCCGTACTAGAAAATACAGAAAACGTCCAAACCAAAGTAATAGTAACAATTTAATTGATGTTCAACAAATAAAAAATGTTTACAATACAGAGAAACAACTGATAAAACTTGGCTTACTGAATATCAGGTCCCTTTCTACAAAAGCACTATTTGTAAATGATATGATCACTGACCATAAGCTAGATGTGCTTTGTTTGACAGAAACATGGCTAAAACCAGATGAATACATTACTTTAAATGAGTCTACCCCCCAAGATTACTGCTATAAAAATGAGCCACGTCCAAAAGGTAAAGGGGGAGGTGTTGCTACAATTTATAGCAATATTCTCAGTATTTCTCAGAGGGCAGGCTTTAAGTATAACTCGTTTGAAGTTATGGTGCTGTGTATAACATTATCTAGAGAAACATGTGTTAGTGATAAATCCCCTGTGATGTTTGTATTGGCTACTGTGTACAGGCCACCAGGGCACCACACAGACTTTATTAAAGAATTTTCTGATTTTCTATCTGAGTTAGTACTGGCTGCAGATAAAGTCTTAATTGTTGGTGATTTTAATATCCATGTCGATAATGAAAAAGATGCATTAGGATCAGCATTCATAGACATTCTGAACTCTATTGGGGTTAGACAACATGTTTCAGGACCTACTCATTGTCGAAATCATACTCTAGATTTAATACTGTCACATGGAATTGATGTTAGTGGTGTTGAAATTCTGCAGCAAAGCGATGATATCTCAGATCATTATCTAGTCTTGTGTAAACTCCATATAGCTAAAACTGTAAATTCTACTCCTTGTTACAAGTATGGTAGAATCATCACTTCTACCACAAAAGACTGCTTTGTAAGTAATCTTCCTGATTTATCTCAATTCCTCAGCATATCCAACAGCGCAGAAAAACTTGATGATGTAACAGAAACTATGGACTCTCTCTTTTCTAGCACTTTAGATACAGTTGCTCCTTTACGCTTAAGGAAGATCAAAGAAAACAGTTTGACTCCGTGGTATAATGAGCACACTCGCACCCTAAAGAGAGCAGCCCGGAAAATGGAGCGCAGCTGGAGGAAAACAAAACTAGAGGTATTTTGTATAGCTTGGCGGGAAAGTACCCTATCCTACAGAAAAGCATTAAAAATGGCTAGATCTGATTACTTTTCGTCTCTTCTAGAAGAAAACAAACATAACCCCCGGTATTTATTCAATACAGTCACTAATTTAACGAAAAATAAAGCATCAACAGGTGTTGGCATTTCTCAAGAGCACAGCTGTAATGACTTTATGAACTACTTTACTTCCAAGATCGATACTATTAGAGATAAAATTGTAACCATGCAGCCGTCAGCTACAGTATCGCATCAGATAGTGCACTATAGATCCCCTGAGGAACAATTCCACTCATTCTCTATTATAGGAGAGGAAGAATTGTATAAACTTGTTAAATCATCTAAACCAACAACATGTATGTTAGACCCTGTTCCATCTAAACTACTAAAAGAGCTGCTTCCAGAAGTCATAGATCCTCTTTTGGCTATTATTAATTCATCATTGTCATTAGGATATGTCCCCAAAACCTTCAAATTGGCTGTTATTAAGCCTCTCATTAAAAAACCACAACTTGACCCCAAAGATCTAGTTAATTACAGACCGATCTCAAATCTCCCTTTTCTGTCAAAGATACTAGAAAAGGTAGTATCCTCACAATTATATTCCTTCTTAGAGAAAAATGGTATCTGTGAGGAATTCCAGTCAGGATTTAGACCGTATCATAGTACTGAGACTGCTCTCATTAGAGTTACAAATGACCTGCTTCTATCATCTGATCATGGTTGTATCTCTTTATTAGTTCTACTGGATCTTAGCGCTGCGTTCGACACTATCGACCACAACATTCTTTTGAATAGACTAGAAAACTTAGTTGGCATTAGTGGAAGTGCCTTAGCATGGTTCAGATCGTACTTATCTGACCGCCATCAGTTCGTAGCAGTAAATGAAGAGGTATCATATCGATCACAAGTGCAGTATGGAGTACCTCAAGGCTCAGTACTAGGGCCATTACTTTTCACGCTTTACATGTTACCCTTGGGAGATATTATCAGGAGACATGGTGTTAGCTTTCACTGTTATGCTGATGATACTCAGCTCTATATTTCTTCACGGCCCGGTGAAACACACCAAATTGAGAAACTAACGGAATGTATAGTCGATATAAAAAACTGGATGACGAGTAACTTCTTACTGCTAAATTCTGAAAAAAAACAGAGGTGTTAATTATCGGACCTAAAAACCCCACATGTAATAACCTAGAACACTATCTAACACGTGACGGCTGCTCTGTCAATTCTTCTTCATCAGTTAGGAACCTAGGTGTGCTGTTTGATAGCAATCTTTCATTTGAAAGCCATGTTTCTAGTATCTGTAAAACTGCGTTTTTCCATCTCAAAAACATATCTAAATTGCGACCTATGCTCTCAACGTCAAATGCAGAAATGCTAATTCATGCGTTTATGACCTCAAGGTTAGACTATTGTAATGCTTTACTGGGTGGTTGTTCTGCACGCTTGATCAATAAACTACAGTTGGTCCAAAATGCAGCAGCTAGAGTCCTTACTAGAACCAGGAAGTATGACCATATTAGCCCGGTTCTGTCAACACTGCACTGGCTCCCTATCAAACATCGGATAGATTTTAAAATCTTGTTAATTACTTATAAAGCCCTGAATGGCTTAGCTCCTCAGTACTTGAGCGAGCTATTATCACATTATAGTCCTCCACGTCTGCTGCGTTCTCAAAACTTTGGCCATTTGATAATACCTAGAATATCAAAATCGACTGCGGGCGGCAGATCCTTTTCCTATTTAGCGCCCAAACTCTGGAACAATCTACCTAACACTGTTCGGGAGGCAGACACACTGTGTCAGTTTAAATCTAGATTAAAGACACATTTCTTTAACCTGGCTTACACATAACACACTAATACACTTCTATTATTCAAATCCGTTAAAGGATTGTTAGGCTGCATTAATTAGATCAACCGGAACCGGGAACACTCCTCATAACACACGATGTACTCGTTACATCGTAAGAAGAATGGTATCTTCGCTAATATTTGTCTGTTTCTTTATTATTCTGTTTCTCAGTCCGTGTCCGGATCAGATGGTGGATCGGCGCCGGGAGATGATGTCTGCGACCCTGATCGTCGGCAGAGGCCGGACACCTGGATGAGCCCCGGGGACATATCCCCAGTGAAGACCTCGACTTAAATACAATAAAACTTAAAATTAAACAAAATAACTATAATATAATAAAATACCTAACTACATAATACTATTATTGTTAGAAATTGCAACAATATAAAAATAGAAATATAATACATTTATACATTTAAAATTTAATTAATACAATAAGTAAAAAAATAAATAATAATATCCTGGCCAGAGGAGAACTGGCCCCCCGACTGAGCCTGGTTTCTCCCAAGGTTTTTTTCTCCATTCTGTCACAGAGGGAGTTTTCGTTCCTTGCCGCTGTCGCCTCTGGCTTGCTCAGTTGGGGACACTTAATTTCTAACGATTATCGTCAATTTGATTTCATATATACTATTTAAACTAAACTGAGCTAGACAATGACATCTCTGAATTCAATAATGAAATGCCTTTAACTGAAAATTGAGTGTTTAATCTTATTATTATACATTACTGACACTCTATCCTCCAATTTGATACTGCTAAGTGCTTTGACACAATCTGTATTGTTAAAAGCGCTATATAAATAAAGGTGACTTGACTTGACTTTAATCTAAGTCTTATGAAAAGACAATCACTTTACACAATGAAGAGATTTAATTTAGGCTTTTATTAAAATTTAATTTGATGAATATTGATCAACACACACATACTGTACAAAGACAGCATGAAATATAGTAAACACATATTCTACCTGTCTGTGCTTTAGTTTGATTTAGGTCCTGCTTCCTTGGTCTATTTTTGTCGTCTTCTGTGGTTATTTTGGTTTCCCTTTGATCTAGTTACCCTGTGTATTTTAGGCCCTGTGTTTACTGTGCTGGTCTGTCAGTAGTTAGGTGTAAATGCTTGTGTTCTTGCCCTGCATATTCCTTGTAGAGGTCAACTGATTGATCAGCCGGCCGATTAATCGGGCCGATTTTTGGAATTTTTAAATTAATCGGCATCAGCCGACTGTGCTGCAAAACAGGCCGATTTATAGGCAGGCACATCTGCGGGCAGCGAAGCATTGTTGCGCAATGCTGTACCGGAGAATCTTTCTCTCTCTGACTGCGTGAGACCACAGCTCACTCTGCAGCTGTGCCTCCTTCACACACAGCTTCAGCTAATGATGGCAGGGCAAAACAGAGGGTTTTCGAAAGCATAATTATGTTTTACACTACTAGAATTGATGCCAGCAGGGTTTATCATATTCATGAGTGCAACAAGTCATTTGCATGTGAAAGTAGAAACACATTCAATTTAGACAAAACTTCTGGGCTGGCTAAAACGTGCAAGTTAACTTTCCTCATTTAATGTGTCTGTGTTCTATTGTCAGACCAATAGCCTCCACGATGTCATCGCTCATGGCCAGTGCACTCTTAAGCAGCTATGAGCAGCAAGCTGTGTAATATGTGTGAACTCTTTTATTTTTGTTATCACTTAAATTATGGCCATTTGACTTATAGCAGTATACAGTGTTTCCCATACACTGAGTTATGTGTGGCGGCTCGTCACAATATCAAAACTGACTGCCACAAATAGATTTTCCAAAAGGCTTATATACTTTGTTGAATAAACTGAGCACTGCACATTTCAAAATTAAACTGCAGCGCTGGTGTTTTTATATGAATGTATTTTTGAAAAGAACCGACTGTCTTCAGAAAAGCTTTGAAGTCATTTTCATTTCGTCTTTCCCGTAATGCCTGATAAAGTGGCGTTTGTGAGCACAGTGCTTATTTGATTACAGTCATCACTGGGGGAAACCACTATATCTCCCGCTTCAACAGCTGGCAGAGAATGAATTTGCATTTGCAAGTCTGTGGGAAACACTGGTGTCTGTCAGCAAACATAAACAAAAAGCATGCTGCAGAACTGTTTTGAGAAGGTGCTTAAGTTTTGAGCCATGTATTATTGCTATGAATTAGGCTACTACTACTACTACTACTACTATTACTATCTTACACCCTGCAACAATCATTTACTCAAACTCACTTTTACGAAATGAAGGGTGGGGGGGATCGGCCAAAAAATCGGCATCATGTATTGGCCATCGGCTGCCCTGATATCTAAATATCGCATCGGCCTCGGCCAGAGAAAAACTCATATCTGTCGACCTCTTGTTCCTTGGTTCCTGTTTGTTTTGTTTATTAAATCATCCTGCACCTAGATCCTTATCTCTGGCTTCCTTCATGGCTCCCTTGTTACAAGGACTTCTAAGGGCAAGCTGCAAAAATCCCTCTTAGGGAGGGCCCTAAGCACCATAGACATTGAGGGGGACATGTCCCCCAATAATTACAAATGGCCAAATGTCCCCCACAATATCTGAAATTCTTGCACTGGTCTGCTGCCCTCCATTACGCAGCGCTCTTGTTAGGATGACAAAAAGCTTTAAAAGTAACATTTTCAGCCTGCTCTGCCTCAGCAGGCTAATATCCCTCGTCAATGTCAAAATAATTCAGCTGACCAATCAAATCAAAGTAGGCGGGGTTTACAATTCACAGATGCTGAGTGCAAAGCATCAGTTTAACGTTAAAAGAGAACGAGGTAAGATGGAAGCTGCAAATCTTTAAATGTTAGTCAACTGTTTTACAATAGAAATGTTAAATAACAGACAGTAATATTCAATGAAGCAAACTACTCGATTTTTTCTCAAATATCCCCATTCTGAGAGAGAGAGAGAGAGAGAGAGAGAGAGAGAGAGAGAGAGAGAGAGAGAGAGAGAGATGAAATGTGCATGTGTGAACTACCGGCATCTGTTGGTCTGTCCCCACAAACAATGAAGCTGTGAATTTAGTTATTTCAAAAACACATTATTGCTGAGAAATATAATGTAGTGATTCAGTATGGAAACTATTTTATTATAATAAAAGTTGCGGGGTAGTGTTGACAAATTTCTGTGTGCAAGTTATGTGTGTGCATGCGTCAATTAAAGCAGTTGAGCAGCTGGACTCCTGATTGTTCTGGGTGATTGTAGCTCAGATCCAGCTCTCTCAGGTGTGAGGGGTTTGAACTCAGAGCTGAAGACAAATAACCACAGCCTTCCTCTGTCGCCATACAGCCAGACAACCTACAGACACACAGTCAGATCAACTACAGAAACACATCAACATTATGACTGAAGAAGTATACATTATCCTTCATATGTATTTAATACCTCAGTATCTCCAGCTGACAGTTTGGAGTCTTCAGTCCATCAGAGAGCAGCTTCACTCCTGAATCCTGCAGGTCATTGTTACTCAGATCCAGCTCTCTCAGGACAGAGTTTGAAGATTGAAGAGCTGATGACACAATTTCACAATCCTGAGCATCTAGATTACAGCCAGCAAGACTGAAAGAGTTTGAAACACATGAAAACTTGTATTGCAATAATATCATATTAATTCTTGTAAAATACATCCAAATGAAATCATTAAGACATGATTAAACACTCACATGGCTTTTCTGCAGTTGCTCACAGCTGGTATCAGTCTTCTTCTCGCCTCATCTGATGTGTTGTATTTCTTGAGGTCCAGCTCATTCAGCACCTCCTCTGACGTCTGAAGCATGTAGGCGATTGTTGAGCAGTGAGCAGGAGAGAGTTTCTTCTCTGAGTGTTTGTCTGATTTCACAAACTCCTCAATCTCTCTGGACAGAGTCTGATCTTTCACTTCCAGCAGACAGAGGAACAGATTGATGGATCTTTCAGTGGAGAGTTCATGTCCATCTTTGATCTTCTCTTTAATGTACTGTGTCGTTCACCTGATGCTCTCTGAGCTGTTCTCTGTGTGTGTCAGTAGATCCTGTAAGAGTCTCTGATTGGACTCCAGTGAGAAGCCCAGCAGAAACCGCAGGAACAGATCCAGCTGTCCATTCTCACTCTCAAGGGCTTTATCTACTACATCTCTATGGAGATTATGTATCACATCACAAAACTGCAATGTATCAATATGTATCATTACATAATGGTAAAATACATAGAAAGCAGCGAGAAACTCCTGAACACTCAGATGAATGAAGCTGTAGACTTTCCTCTGATGAATCACAGATTCCTCCTTAAAGATCTCAGTGCAAATCCCAGAATACACTGAGGCGTCAGTGACGTATATGCCGCTCTCAATCAGGTCCTCCTCATAGAACATCACATTGCCCTTCATTAGCTGTTTGAAAGCCACTTCAGCAAGTTTCACAATCACTTCTCTGTTGGACTGGAGGAGTTTCTCTGGATGTCTCTCTTCATACTTCTGGTTCCTCATGTTGATCTGAATCAGCAGGAAGTGGATGTATATTTCAGTCAGAGTTTGAGGGATTTCTGCACTCAGATCTTCTTCCAGGAGCTTCTGAAGCACAGTGGATGAGATCCAGCAGAAGACGGGAATGTGGCACATGATGTGGAGGCTTCTTGCTCTTCTGATGTGTGAGATGATTCTGCTGGCTTGATGCTGGTCACTGATTCTCTTCCTGAAATATTCCTCCTTCTGAGGCTCATTGAATCCCTGAATTTCTGTCAGACGGTTGATGTATTTGGAGGGGATCTGATTGGCTGCTGCTGGTCTGGAGGTGATCCAGATGAGAGCAGAGGAAAGCAGCTCTCCTTTCATGAGGTTTGACATCAACACACCCACTGATGAAGTCTCAGTCACATCACAAACTTTCTGAGCGTCTGAAAACATCAGTGTGATTCTGCTTTCATCCAGACCATCAATGATGAACACAACTTTACACTCCTCATAAATCTTTGAGTCCAGATCTTGAAGTTCAGGATGAAAGTCCAGCAGAAGTCTGTGAAGACTGTACTGATGATCTCTGATCAAGTTCAGCTCTCGAAATGGAAGCACAAACATGAAATCTACATCCTGATTTGCTTTTCCCTCGGCCCAGTCCAGAATGAACTTCTGCACAGAGATGGTTTTTCCGATTCCAGCGATGCCTTTAGTAAGAACAGTCTTGATCTGGTCTTTCTCCTCACATCCTGGTTCAGCTGAGGCTTTAAAGATATCATTGCAGTAGATTGGAGTGTCTTGTGAGTGTTTTGTTCTGGCTGTTTTCTCCATCTGTAAAACCTCATGTTCTTCATTCACTCCTTCACTCTCTCCATCTATGATGAAGAGCTGTGTATAGATCCTGTTCAGGAGGGTTTCATTCTTCTGGAGTTTGTTCCCCTCAAATAATCTCTCATACTTGTTCTTCATGCCGGTTTTGTGCTGGTGTTTGACTCTCTGCAGGTCTTCATTCTCCAGTGTGTGTTTCTGTAGGTCTGCTGCAGTTTTGTCCTCCCTGATATGGGTCTGATAGTGGAATGTAGAGGACGACACAGATCTGATCACAACATACAAAAGACACAATACAAACGCTAACAGAAAGCGTTATAATCTAAAGATAATAAATGCCATTTAAACTAAATTTAAAGGTTGACAGAGACATAGAGACTGAAATGACCTAATATTCATGGGGCAGGTTATTCCACAGTTTCAGGCCCACTGTTCAATTGATCACCTTTTTGTTTGAGTCTCGTTTTTTTGTCATAAAATTTTGGTGAGGTTCTAGATGAGCTGGACCTCAAGAAATACAACACATTAGACATCCAATGTAATGAAGACAGTTCAATTTGTAAACTCATTTAGACAAGCTAACGAGTCCAAAGTGATTGTGTTATTATGCCTTAATGGGAAGTAAAATCATATTTCAATGGCATAGCAGTGGAAAGATACCACATATTTCCTAAAGATGTTGCCCATCAGGGTATTAAAACAAAACAGAATAGGACAAGGATGGAGCAGAGATGGAATTTTCAATGCTAACTGAAATATATCTGTCAGTAAAATAGGACCGGAACCATCTCAAAACAGTGCTTTTTAATACCACCAAGTGCTGAAGACACAAGATTGAGGATATTATGGTCAACTATAGGGCTGCCCCCTAGTAGTCGACTAATCGTTAGTCAACCAGAAGAGACTTGGTCAACCAAAATTTTATTAGCTGCTTAGTCGCAGAAAAAAAAAAATCGTTAACGGCTGGTCTATGGTAATACAGTATATCGAGCAGGACATCCATTCCAAACGCTCGCCTATCATTCATCCACCAACCACAAATATGGTTTAACATCTGAAATATGTAAGTATTAGCAAATTTACATGGCCGCTCAAGCTAATGTTAACGTAGAGAAATGTCCGCTATTCAAGTGTCTGCGGAAGCAGCAGCGCGCACACTGCAGGACAGAGGCGCCGGTGCGCTCACTTACTCCTAAAATACTCTGTAATTTTTGGTCATACAGATAAGAGTAATACATCTTTCAAATCAGTAAGGACTCTATGTTTATTTGTGTGCACTCACAATAACAACAAAACACACTTTTTTAAATTAATGAAAGCAAACAGGATGTGCTTTCTGCTGTCTTGGTCTGTGAACTTGAGCGCGAAACTCTGTGTATATATTTGCTTTACAAACATTAAAAAATATATATCTATAGAGAGTGAAATGTCTACTTTCAAATGAAACAATTCAAATGGA
Organism: Spinibarbus caldwelli; assembly: GCA_039654775.1. Taxonomy (NCBI): domain Eukaryota; kingdom Metazoa; phylum Chordata; class Actinopteri; order Cypriniformes; family Cyprinidae; genus Spinibarbus; species Spinibarbus caldwelli. Next base: position 38,688,593 of record CM077225.1, on the reverse strand, counting down.
AAACAAATATTCTCAGATTATGTAATCCGTGTGAAACATGCATACAGGCGCATCATCACTACTGCGGAGATGACGAGTCAGTGTCGCCAATCATCTCTCAATTGATCATCTCAAAAGCACTTGTTTATCAGTGAATTATTAAAATGTTAATGCAGCCTCTTTACTGTTTTCCCTGACACATTCATAATCATTACTTCTGCCAGTGCGCTGTGGCAAGCTTTATGCGTGTGCTTGAGCGCTTTTTAGGCTTTGTAGGCAATTAAAGGCTCATTATAATGATTTAAATGGTTTATTAATAAACATGCGATTAGTCGACTGATGCTTAAAATTAATGACTACTAGTTGACCAGAAAAATACTTAGTTGAGGACAGTCGTAGTTAACTATAACAAATACTGCGGAGAGGTCGAGCAACACAAAGATTATGTCATTTCCCTTATAAGACCAGAAGGATATTGTTTAATACCTTCACCAATGCAGACTCTGTAGTATGCGCTGCTCTACAACCTGACTGGAATGTCTTGACTATAGCACTTATGTTTATTAATTATAACTGTTGCAATATACCTTTTCCCAATATTTTGGAAATGAAAGGTAAACAGGAAATATGTCTACAGTTGTTCTCTGGGGCCACATCACTTGCATTATAATTGTAACTTGCATTATAATAAAGGTTCAAAACTGAAAACCCTTCAGGGTCTCTGGTAAGAATAATTTCCTGCCACAAAACTTGTGTGACCCTTGGGTCATGACATCCTTCCCAACCAAAACTCTAGCTAATGTTTTACTTAGATTTGATAATTTAGATTTGAAGATTTCTTTGTTCTTGTCTTGATATTTTAATGTAATGTGGCAAAATGCAATATGTCACTCTAACATTCAGCAGTTGATTTTATGTATTTATCAATTTTGTTGTTCAAAAAGTACAGTCCAATAAAATAATAACCACACTTTTATTGAGAGTAAAATAATAAAATTGGACAGAAAATATATTTATATTAAATATTAATTCCAGTTCTGTGCAACAGAATCAGATTTAATAGATTTTTTTCATGATCGTCAAATCACGTTCAGTGTCAACCTCTGGGCCCTGTGAACTGTCACCCTTTCATCCCCACTAACAACAAAACAATGTGCTTTTGAAAAATAAAGAAACTAAACAGGGTGCGCTCTCTGCCTTCTCGGTCTCTGTCACCTCTCTTCACAGACATGTAAATAAAAAACATGAAACTCTGTGAATACTTGCCTCACTGACATGAGGAATATATGTATATAAAGCTTGTAAGTTTTGTAAAGTTTTTAAATGAAGTCATGCCGAAAACAAATATTCTCTGATAAAGTAATTCATATGAAACCAACGCAAGCTCCAGTTTTCCCCTCTAAACTCACTGGCCCTGTCCCAAATGGCACCTCGAGGTCTTTCTCTGAGTCTGTACTTTCGTGACGTAATGCCGCTTGGACTGTCGGGTAGAAGTCTGCTGCGGAGCTCACCCCAGTGCAAGTTGTGTGAGCTTATTTTATCCATTTGACTGTTTCTTAAAGAGCCTTTTCTTTTCCAAATACCTTTGACTGTTCACTGGAGACATAAAGCATACATTAAGGCAACATGAATCTGAATTCCAGTCCTCGGGACCCACCTCCTAGGATGTCTTAGATTTCAGTCTTGTCTCCTTATTTAACACACTATTACATTGATGAAATGAATCAGGTATTTAAATTCATGAGACACCTAAAACATTCAGGTAGGTGGGTCCCCAGGAATTGGAATGGAATTAAGAAACACTGCATTTAAACATAACTCTTAAAGGTCATCGGATTCAAAATTCACTTTTACATGTTGTTTGAACATATATGTGTGTTGGCAGTGTGAGTACACATCCATCCTATAATGATATAAATCTACCCAGTGCTTTTTTTTTTTTTTTTTTAAATCCCCAAAAATAAGGATCACTTTCTCAGATCAAGCTGTTCTGAGATTCTTGGCAGAGGGGAGTAGTTCTGCACAGGCCCCTCCCACAATTGTTGATTGACACTGGCGTTTTATCACAAACCCGCCCTGAGTGAGCTGTCATCAGTCTGCCATTGTTTCGATGCCGGAGCAGGTGTAGACAAGAATGTCTCCCAAGCAATTGAGGTGTTTTGTTGTTGGGTGTAATAATGAACTTAGCAGTCATCATTTACTGCCGAGATCTGAGCCGCTGAAGACGCAGTGAATTACTTATGTTTTTGAAGGGAATGCACCCCCGATCTACCTAAATGCATCTATGTTCGTGCAAATCATTCGTGATCCAGCCTTACCTCCAGAAGAAGTGAGTATAAGGGTTTTTTATGAATCTTTCCAAATCGCCTTTCCTAAAAATGTGCTAGATAGCAAGTTCTGCGATGAATGCAGCTAAAGTTTTGAGAGAACGGCTCATCACCCCACGGAAGAGAGGGGCAGGGTGAGTAGAGCTCATTAGCATTTAAAGGGAAATGCACCATAACGGGGTCGCTCTGAACAGATCTATTATTGAAAGGGTAAAAAGGGTGTTTTTTACACTACCATTGAGAAATTTTAACCATAGTGTGTTATAGACTTTTCATTAAGAATCATATCAACTTGTGGAAAATGGGCATCCGGTGACCCTTTAAGAGAATAGACCAATTTGGTGTTTGCAAACAGTGATGACTTTTTTTTTTTTTTTTTTTTTGTGGGCGGAGCCTATCTGGTGGCAGAAAATTACAGATTTCAAGTAGCAGTCTATGGAAGCAATGGAATAAAAGAATAAAAAATGTAAATTTGAGTTTATATTTCAAAATTCTGACTTTATTCTTGGAATTTCTGAGATTATATCTCACATTTCTGATAAGGAAAAACAACTTGTCATTCTCTCTCTTCCCTTCGGTACAGAATCATGAGTTTATATCTCTGACTTCTGGCTTTTTTTTCCTCAGAATTGAAAAACTTGCTATCGAGTTAAAAAAATATTATATATAAATATATAAGTTATAAAATAACTATGAGATATAAATTTGCATTTGCAAGAAAAATAATGTCAGAATTGTGAGATGAAATAAGTAAATGTTATGTAAAATGTCAAGAGTAATAGGTTTTAATAGTATTTCATGTTGTAACTGTAGGGCTAATACAATATGTCCCCTATGAACTGCATATGTGAATATTATGTAGACCTATTGTTTAAATCAAATTTACAGTAATCATAGCAGTTTTCATCCATAGTCTGTCCATTTAAACATCCATGTTTAGCTTCAAATGGGGTCTTTGACAGTATTCAGTATTCTATAAAAATGATTTGCATTCCGATTCTGACATCCAAAGGCACAAAAATTTTTTTTTTCTATTATTCCATGGATTTTAACCATTTCTCTCCACTTGTTACCAGTGTTTTTCTGCCACAACTATGCCCGCACAGTTGCAAGTGATGTAACTGTGACGTCTACTCCAAATTGGTCTATAGGACATAACTTTCTGAGAAGCTGCTTTAAAATAGTATATACTGTGAAAATAACTATTTTCAGTTTACACTGGGTAACTTGACTGCACTGTAAATTGTTTCCAATAAAAGTATCTGCCAAATGCATACATGGTTATCTTACTGTACCTGGGGTCAGGGGTCACTGCTCCATCACTGAAATAATTGGGGTTGTGCATGGACTGATCACTCTTCAGTGACACACAGCTGGGTCCTGCACCATACTCTTCTGTCTCCATTCTTTCCTTCTCTTTCTCGTCACAGTGACTCATTTTGGAGGTTTACCTTTCAAAATGACAATAACAACAAATATTCAGTAAAATTGGCAACAAATACATTTTAACTTTCATATTCATGGAGTAAAACAGTAAAACAATTTTTTTCAGCTCCATTGCTCTTAAAAATCTGTATCACCCAGTCTTACACTACTAATTTTTTGAAGTCAAACACCTCCTGCTTGCAGATGGCAAATTAATATCTGATTATCATCTTAAATACTGGATGCTTGCATCATGTATATATATATATATATATATATATATATATATATATATATATATATATATATATATATATATATATATATATATATATATATTTTTTTTTTTTTTTTTTTTTTCCTTCTGCAATGGCACTTCAGTGTGCTTCTCAATCAGAAGCCCACATCCTAGTAGAGCATCTGAATTAGAAAGATCACTGGAAGACAGCTTTGTGTCCATCATTCAGCCTGTTTTGATGGATGCATTAAGTGTATCCTTTGCATGTGGACTAACTAGACATTAATGTCCATTCTGTCTTCATGTGCTATGTAATATCCTATTTCCTACTGTTGAAGTCGTTCAAGTATGTCATGTTCAAGTGCTTTGTTGCTGGAAGCATGAAAACCAAGTTTACTGTAGCATCTCTTGTTCAAATACACACAATTTTTTTTATAAGTGTACAAAAAAAAAAATGGTACAGTACGTGAGCTAACAAATTCATAGTTTTAGGGAAAATAATAAAACCTACAATTTACTACAGAAACCAGTATGTTGAAAACTCCCTATTTGAACCCGAAAACTCAGGTATCAAAATGATCTCAGACTTTTCCAATCGTAATTTCAACCTGAAGGTGCATTTATGATATTTTCAATAGCAAGTAAATATCAACACTGAGGAAGAAGTCTAGAAGGACTATCGCTAGAAACTTCCAACTGAGAAGCACCTTCAGTCTTAATCTTGAGCAAAAACTCTAAAAAATACGTCTTCCAGATGAAAACACGCACACTAAATAGACTTATCTGAGATGTACATATGCCATGGCTGTTATCTGCAGAGGTCAGTGCTCCTGTGGCTCGTGCAGTCTTCACACAGACGCGCGCTTCAATCTATCTATCACTTATGCTCTTGCAGAGACTCTCTATTCGTTTTGGTGAAATCACAAAACAACAGTATAAACCTGTCCCTGCTTTCCATATACAATCACTCACGAACATCTTCATTGTAATGAGAAAGAAAAACAGACAAACAAACAAACTATTAGAGGATGGATTAAAACACAAATCCTCTGATACTTCTACCACCTGACCATTAAACACGGACCTATGACTGATGTTAAGAGTCTCAGGACTAACAACATACTGAGTTACAGTAGGATGTAAAGACGAAAATATCACATTAAACAAGAGTTCTCTGTACTCCTGCTCCACCCGCTTTTTAAAACAAAGTTACGCTAATGCTTTCTGTCTAAATATTTAATCAACTGATTAGTCTTACTAAATGTCAGAGGTGATTTACGGTTACTCTGATAGTTTGCACATTCTCATATGGTCTGGTTTGAAATCCTCAGTAAGAAAGAGGAGAAACCTAAATGGCAGATTATTTCAAGTATAGCCTGCATTATAACATAAATAATAACTTCTGAATTTACCACAGAATATAGTCTTCAGATTTAAACACACTGGGTTAGTTTTGTTTCAGATCTCCAGACACGTCTCTCTTCCGTGTCTGACTTTGGGGCGTGTTCCACTCGACAGTAAGTGCGCAGCGAAGTGGACTTCACAGTGTATTCCACCATCTAGATTCAGTCTGAAGTGAGCGAACATGTTCAGTTCGAACTCGAAGAGCACTGCTTCATCGGAAGTGGAGAGAGAAATTTATCCACCTGTCACTGCGCAGTAACACAGTAGCCTACTGCAGGAAGTTTGAATAAATCAAATGTGCGGAAGAAAGTTTGTGGTAAGTGACAGTTACAGAGGAACTATCATGATTAGACCATTTAAATAAAATAAAAGACAGCCCTGCTAAATAAATAAATAAATAAAATAAAAAATAGAAACCATCACAGAAATTCCATTGGTTTTCACTACAAATACCATCACAAACCATCAACTTTTAGCCAATAAAACCATTAAAAATTGTTTTCTGTATTGTGCTGTGGGACATTAGGATTGAGTGGTTTTAACAAGCCACCAACAGAAGTCGGCCAATTACCAGTATAAACCCACAGAGACCATTACAGTTTCCATTAAAACCAGTACAAGTCCCATGCTGCCACCACCATGCTTCACTGTTGGGACTGTATTGGACAGGTGATGAGCAGTGCCTGGTTTTCTCCACACATACCGCTTAGAAGGCCAAAAAGTTCTATCTTGGTCTCATCAGACCAGAGAATCTTATTTCTCACCATCTTGGAGTCCTTCATGCGGGCTTTCATGTGTCTTGCACTGAGGAGAGGCTTCCGTCGGGCCACTCTGCCATAAAGCCCCGACTGGTGGAGGGCTGCAGTGATGGTTGACTTTCTACAACTTTCTCCCATCTCCCGACTGCATCTCTGGAGCTCAGCCACAGTGATCTTTGGGTTCTTCTTTAACTCTCTCACCAAGGCTCTTCTCCCCCGATAGCTCAGTTTGGCCAGACGGCCAGCTCTAGGAAGGGTTCTGGTCGTCCCAAATGTCTTCCATTTAAGGATTATGGAGGCCACTGTGCTCTTAGGAACCTTAAGTGCAGCAGAAATTTTTTTGTAACCTTGGCCAGATCTGTGCCTTGCCACAATTCTGTCTCTGAGCTCTTCAGGCAGTTCCTTTGACCTCATGATTCTCATTTGCTCTGACATGCACTGTGAGCTGTAAGGTCTTATATAGACAGGTGTGTGGCTTTCCTAATCAAGTCCAATCAGTATAATCAAACACAGCTGGACTCAAATGAAGGTGTAGAACCATCTCAAGGATGATCAGAAGAAATGGACAGCACCTGAGTTAAATATATGAGTGTCACAGCAAAGGGTCTGAATACTTAGGACCATGTGATATTTCAGTTTTTCTTTTTTAATAAATCTGCAAAAATGTCAAGAATTCTGTGTTTTTCTGTCAATATGGGCTGCTGTGTGTACACAGGAAAAAAAAAAGAACTTAAATGATTTTAGCAAATGGCTGCAATATAACAAAGAGTGAAAAAATTAAGGAAGTCTGAATACTTTCCGTACCCACTGTATTACACAAACATACAGTAATTTATATTTATTTATATCAGTAGGACTACTTGTGTCAAGATCATACCTTAATAAACCCACACCAAAACTAGCCCATATCTTATTTAGTGAGTGCAGAAAGCAGTCATGACTGGACCAAAATTCTGCTAGAATGCACAGAACTTGACCATAGGTAAAAACTTCCAGCTATATCTGCCACCGAAATTTAAGACTGTCCAAACAAAAGGACACAAAAGACATGCTGTATTTATTTACCAATGTTATACTGACAGAACAACACTTCTCAAGTATTAACTTATTGACTTATTAAGTTAACTTTATTAACTTCAAACAACTCTCTTACAATGCAATCAAACTCTCTTCCGTAAGGCTTGGAACAGTAAAATTCATTTTTTTGTGTAAATTGAGATGTACCCCCCCTCCCTCCCTCCTCCCAAAAAAAAAAATAAATAAAAAAATAAAATAAATAAATAAAAATGCCATAGCAATATAGACACACTGTAGTCATAGCAATAGATACACTGTAAAAAAAGAAAAGAAAGAAAAAATCCAACTAATTCAACTTAAAAACTTAAGTTCAAAAACTTCTGTAAATTTTTTAAATATAATCAAATTGGCTGTAAAAGTAATTTCATTTTTTTTTCTATAGTTGCCGCAGGTTATAGTTGTCATTTTCCTTTTGTAGGTATTTTTCTAGATATTATCCATGTTTTATGTCTCAATGACATGCAAGCAAAGAACCAAATAAAGGATTTCTAGAGGAAAAAAAGGGTATTCACTTCCTTCCTGTCACATGAGGCTGCCAACTTCCTACCCCTACTTCAGGGAAGCATGGCGAAGGCAAACCCTCCCAAATAAAGATAATTTTCATGTTACTAATAAATATTTTTGTTGACATATATATATATATATATATATATATATATATATATATATATCTACATAATCACGAACGTCTCTAGATTCAGCCAAACAAAACAAATCTTACAAAAAATCTATAGTTTTTTGTATACTTAGTCAAAAGTCCAAGCAGCAGCTATAGTTGCCGGTGGGCAAATGACTTGTAAGTACATATAACATATATCATGGGGAAATGGGGTATACTGTTTCTAGTATCATGCTACTCATCTTACCTTCTTGTTAAAAACATGTAAGCATCATGCTAGCAACATGCTAACTTCATGCTAATCATGTTAGTATGTTGCTAGCATCATGCTAATCACATTAACAGCTTGTTTAAAACATGTTAACATCATGCTAGCAAAATGCTAATCATGCTAATTTTGTTTTAACATTTTACTTGTTAACATGTTGTTAGCATAATGCTAACTCAATTAACATGTTGTTAGCATGTTGTTAACATGATGCTAACATGATTAGGGTTACTATTAGTGCCTACATAGTTAGCAGTATAGGTAGGGTAGAGTGGGGGGAAACGCCCCCTGAAGGACTGTGCAATTTTTTTTTTTTTTTCTTTGAAACAAAAGTTACATGTTTGCAGAAAAGTTATCATAGTTTTAGTGACAATGACATATATTATAAACAAAGTATGAAAAATGTTCTGAGTTTTCATGTTATTAGAATTTTAACAAAAATTTAATTTGGGGGCATTTTACCCCACCTATGGGACAAAACGCCCCCATGGGTGGGGTAAAATGCCCCCAGTCTGACAAATTAATTTGCTTTAAACATTTAGCCTACAGTAAAATCAGAGTACAGGCAGTTTTAGTTTAAAATTAAAAAGAATATAATCAATAATTATGAATTATAAAATTATAATAGCCTATTTGAAACATTTGGTTAGCTGATGCTAACTGGCTAGCTAACTAGCTACCTCATGCTAACTTGAGGTAACTAATTTTTAAATATAAAGTCCAAATATTTTTATTCAACCAACTAGTTGGAATACATTTGATGGAAAAACAAAGGATTTGATGTTCAGAACAGAATAACTACGGTAATTGCCCATTGCCCCCTGACTATGTTTGAGAAAAAATGATGTCACTCTGAAAATAGAATTATAATTTTATTAAATAACATACTCCCATACAGGCCCTACTGTTCTCACTATATTCCACCACTTTAAGACAAATGGATTTGTTGTTTGTTGTGTATTCATATTCAAGAGATTATAAGCTAGATGCAGCTATTTTGGGTTCACATCGAATGTTCTTCGACTTTTATACATAATACATTTGTCTATGAATAAAGATTGGTCTTTTGAAAGCAGTTATTTTGAGTTAGATTCCAAATGTTCTCCTCCTATTCAAATTTGACATTGAGGGGTGCATACAACATATTTGCCCACCGGCAACTATAGTTGCCGCACATTCAAATACGATTTTCAAGAAAGAAAACAAAAACCTGAGTAAAATAAATGCAGAACATGTTCACATAGGACACTATTAACACGACTATATGCACAAAATCATTCAGAAAAATTTGGGCATAAATGGGTTAAAATGTTTTTTTTTTTAATTAATTAATTTTTTTTTAGTTGAAAGTGGTCAAACTAATTTGAGTTAAAGTAATGGAAAAACATGTTGCCACTTTTACAGTTTAAGCTAAATCAAAAAATAGACAAGCTGGAAAACTAATGTGAAAATGTGCAACGTTTCTAGGGACTGTGTGATATCGTAATGCTGGTTGGTTGGAACATCAGGATAGCTGTAAATCCTGGGGTCAGATTCAGCACAGATTTTGTCCCCCTCTCGTACAATTGCCTGGACCACTGATAATTTAAAATTGCAAAGTATAGTGTGATTCTTCAGCTTCAACCCGTCAATTATACTCTGCATTCAGAAATACAACACACAGAGAAAATTAGTATAATGGTCATTTTTCTGACTTTTCTGAATCTACTTTAGATAACAAACTTCTGTTGTCAAGTGTAAGAATTCTACCTTATCAAAGCACTTTTCTATATTTGTCTCATTTAGCGTGATCTGAACTCTGGGCTCTTCAACAGCTTTCTGCAGGTCATAGCCAAAGAACAGATAGTTCAGGATCACCTGAGATAAGAGACACAGGAGAGGGGAAAAGGATTTTTAGATAAAAGACAATTACATTAAAAAAAAAAAACACAATAACCTATTGTTTACTTATTAAAACATGTAACCTTAGCCACTGGCAGAATAAACCAATGTTTTTCAAGTTCAGAATAATAATCCTGAATAATTGAATGTCAAAGTACAGCTTCAGTGTTTTTTGTCACCTGAGCAACTGATGTGGTGATATTTGTCCCACCTGCAGCTCCGACCACCATTTTGACTTGTTTGCTGTGTTTATCCAATATGATTGTGGGACACATTGATGAAAGTGGTCTTTTACCTTTGTCAAAACAAATAGTATTTTACATGTGAACATTTTTACTTTACCTAATATTGTTTTCTTCTTTTTTCTTTTTTTTTCTTTTTTTTTACCTGGCTTGATTAAGTTGTTTTTGCCAAATCCACTTGTCAACTCAGGATCAATGAAATCCTTCATTTGATCATTAAATATAATGCCAGTTGAGTGTGACATCACCCCAGAACCAAAACTGTGAGAATACAAGAAATCCAGACAACAAGATTGGAAAGAACAATAAAGCAACAGAGCTTCGTAAAAATAGCAACCGTTTCAAACGGAAGACCATGTTTCAAAAAAAGAGGTTCATCCTCTGTATTTTATTCTGTTGATTAAATCTTTTTGGCAGTGTTTACTATAAATATTTCTAAAGGCTTTGTCCCACTCGCTGATTTGAACAACTTGATTTTGATTAAAGAACACTCAGTAACTGAAACTGTCTGTGTCTGTCTGTCTGTGTCTGTCTGTGTGTGTCTATGTGTGTCTGTCTGTGTGTGTGTGTGTCTGTGTGTACGCGTTTTTGTGAAAAGTCAGGACATAGATTTGTATAATGACAAAGGTATGACACAGGTATTACAAGGAGAAGGTGAATTTTCAGGACATTACCTCATGTCCCCACTTTTCAAAACGCTTATAAATCACACAGAATGGAGTGTATTGAAAATCTGAAATAGCACAAAGTCTCCTGTGAGGGCTAAGTTTAGGTGTAGGGTTGGCGTAGGGCAATAGCACATACAGTTTGTACAGTATTAAAACCATTACGCCTATGGGATGTCCCCACTTTTCACAAAAACGAACACGTGTGTGTGCGTCTGTGTGTGTCTGTCTGTGTTTGTGTCTGTGTCTGTGTCTGTATCTGTTTGTATTAGATCAAGACCAAGATTATGAAACGCTGCTTTCTTTGTCTTTTAATATTTCTCTTACTAGTTATTGATACTGCTGGTGACGGCCACTGCACTCCCATCTTCTGCGAGGACAGACAGGTGAGATGTGCCATGGTCATCAGGGATATCAACACTGTCCTCCTGCTCATAGTAGCTGATTTGTTTGAGGTCATCTTTAATCTTACTCCTGATGTCATCTGCAAGGCTCTCTGAGGTCATACTTTTTACAATCTGTGAAATACGATTGACGAAATACGTAAATATAGGAACAGTGAAAGGCTATGATAAAACAATTCAGAAATTCTGTATTTGAGATGTGAGTTGGCTTAAAGGTAACGTTCAGACAAAACAGAAAATTCTGTCAATGTTTATTCATATTCTGACCATGAAATTTGAGATTCACTTGCATCAGTTGGATGTCATTGACAGCAGGGGTCTTTAGATCTTGTGTGTCATGTCAGCGCTTATATCAAGTTCGGTTCAAATATGTGGAAGGGAACATTATCAGTAAATAATAATATAACATTCAATGAAGGACAGTGTAGATGACACAGGAAACAATGAAGCAGAGTGAGTGGAACAGGATCAGCAAAGGACCTCGAGTCAGGTTTTTGGGTGAACTAAACCGTAATATATACCGCAAATATCCAGCAGAGGCCCAAGGAATCCATAAGTAGAGCTGAACTCACCTCAGCGACCTTTTCATAAAGTGGGTCTCCCAGTTTTCTCTTTTGGACATCACTGAAGCGAAAAGCCTCTATCATGCGATGATAGGTCAAAATCTTATTCTCTGTTGTGGACACACTGCTACTTGAGATGTTGTAACCTGAAATGAGATGTTTCATTATTCAAACTTAACTGAAGAATTAAAGACTAATATTAAAGACACAGACTCTGTCTCTGTGTGTGTCTGTTATCTGAGAGAATACTAAGGCCACGGTGCACACTGCACAAGTTTTGATCCTTTACAACTGCTGCTTTTCAGACTGTATGATATGATCTCAAAATTTAAATGGTGAATAGATGAAGTGTCTGGAGCAACTCATAGTTTAGCAAAAGATGACGGCATGAACTGCCTGTTTCACAGAATGAATTCAAGGTAATTATATAATATAAAGGTAACAGGAGCTGTTGTGTCAGATGATCATATAGAGATATATACTGTAGTAGGTTTGAACTGAATGTGCCTCTCACATGAATATCTTTCGTGTCATCAATTGTGATTAACTGGTTTCGTCATATGGCTCATGTCGTGTTGAATTTTGTCACCCTGCCAGATTATTACTCCCCTAATTGAGGCAGTTAACCAATACAAACTACAACTATACTGGGAACTGATGGGAGTAATAATCTTCCAGTTATTTATTGTCAAGCTGTTATCCACACAGATGCACACTCACTGACCTTTGAGTATGTTGAGTATCAGAGCAAGCACAGGTCCGCCGAATGGAGCATCAGGAGCAAGAAATATGTAATTCCCCACTGTAAAGTTTAATGCATACTCATTCAGCACTGGTTTATAATTCATGAGGTCCTCATGCGTTATAATTCCTCCTGTGTTACAAGAAACAAAAATTCAGACATATTTGCATGCTTTGATAAAATTAAGCCTCTTGACAGCCTCTTGATTAACTCGTCCCTAACTGCTGGGGTGGTCCCAAAATGTTTTAAGCATGCAGTAGTTCAACCTTTGCTTAAGAAACAGGGTTTAGAGGAAAGCTGCCTTGATAATTACCGGCCTGTCTCTAAGCTTTCATTTTTATCAAAACTTTTAGAAAAAGTTGTTTATTCTCAATTGATCTCCTTTTTGAATGCAGCTAAATTAACTGAACCTCTCCAATCTGGTTTCTCTGCCCATCATACTACTGAGTCTGCTTTGCTCAAAGTGTTCAATGACATTTTACTTGCAGTTGATAGTGGTAAAAATACAGTCCTGCTGCTTCTCGATCTTACAGCTGCCTTTGATACAGTTGATCATAATATTCTTCTCTGCCGGTTAGAGCGTTTGTTTGGTATCGGGGGTATTGCTTTGCAGTGGTTTAATTCATATCTTAGAGACAGGTCTTTTTCCATTGAGTTAGGTAAGTTCGCTTCATCTGTTGCTCCTATTATCTGTGGGGTGCCTCAAGGATACATTTTAGGGCCACTTCTTTTTAATTTATATATGCGACCATTGGGAGATATTATTAGGAGACATAATGTTTCATTTCATTTATACGCTGATGATACCCAGTTGTACATAGCATTGAAAGCAAGCGATACCATTGAGCCCTTATTGGCCTGCCTTGGGGACATTAAGAAATGGCTGTCTAATAGTTTTCTTCGACTTAATGAAGATAAAACGGATGTAATCGTCTTTGGCCCCCCAAAGTTAAGAAGTGGTCTTATAAATGACCTTGGCAAGCATTTCTCCTCAGTCTCTTCCCAGGTCAGGAATCTTGGTGTCATTCTGGACTCTGAACTTTGCTTAACTAAGCAAATTAATACAGTTGTCAAGAACAGTTTTTATCAGTTAAGGATCATCTCGAGATTGAAATCATTTTTGTCTTTTAATGACCTGGAGAAGGTCATTCATGCTTTTATTACCTCCCGCCTTGATTATTGTAATTCATTATATTTGGGTCTTCCTCAGTCATCCACTGCACGCTTACAGATGGTACAAAATGCTGCTGCAAGGTTGTTGACTAGGGCAAAGAAAGCAGATCACGTTACACCGATTTTAGCCTCTCTTCACTGGCTTCCTGTCCATTTTAGAATTCAATTTAAAATTTTGTTGTTTGTTTTTAAAGCTCTTAATGGTCAAGCCCCATCTTATCTCAAAGATCATCTTACTCCTCTTTCATCCTCCAGATCTCTAAGATCTTCTGACAGAGCTTTCTTAGTTGTCCCTCGTTCACACTTAAAAACAAAGGGTGATAGGGCTTTTTTCAGTTGCTGCCCCCCGTCTTTGGAATCAACTGCCACTGGACATCCGCCTTGTACCTTCTATTACAACTTTTAAAATGAGGTTGAAAACATATCTTTATTCCCAGGCATTTTAATTTGGATTTTATCTATGTTGTTTTGTTTTATTGTTTCATCTGTCTTGTTTATTTTGTGTTTATCTTTGACTTTGTTCAGCACTTTGGTCAGCTTTGCTGAGATAAATGTGCTATATAAATAAACTTTACTTACTTACTTACTCTTGACCCCTTAGATATGAATAGAGTCAAATATAAGATTAAATCACCTGCAGCCTTGATATCATCCAGTATATCGTGAGTCAGTGAGCCATCGTAAAAGGCATCTGGCCCTCCTTCTGCTATTTTCAAATAGGTAAGAGCTAGTTTGGGGAATCTTATAGTATCTTTTTCCTTCAAGGAGTTATTGTTTGAATCACAAAACACTTCACTGGAAAGAAGAGAAAGACAGAGGCAAGATTATGTTTTAAAAATTAAAAGGCAGATGCTTCAGGGACAACGGTGTAAATAGTGTCATGTAGTATTCAGAGGCAACCTTTGCAATTTTTGAATTTGGCCAATTAAAAAAAAAAAAAAAAACAGTCCAAGGTCCCCCAATGAGGAAAAAAAGATATGATGATTCTATAAATAATACTAAAACTGCCAAAAGGTAGCATATCATTGTCTTAATGACTGAGTCATTGAATCATTTAGTCAAATGATATAGAAGATACTCTTTTTGAGGTTGCAAAGTTACAAAAATTATATGAAAGCATAAATTACTTATGCAAAACAAGTCCCTACTCAAGAGAGTATAAAATGTTGAATGCAGCCTTTGCCTTTAGGAGTGAGTCGTTGAGTCATTCATAGACCGATTCATTCACAAACGCAGATTCATTCAGTAATGAAACTGAAACTGTTGCTTGGAGATGGCAATGGCTCTACTGTTTGGAACTATTTTCATTGACAAGATGAAATGTGCAAAAACAGTCAATATTGATAAAATTTTGCTTGAAATATTAGTCACCTAATATTGACTACTTTTTTATTGAGATATTGTATAAAATCACATTTGCAAACATGCTGCTGATATTCGGGAAAATTGTGTGATATTGCTATATATATCAAACATCTTATGCAAAATATCAATATGGATTTTTGGGTCATTTTTTTAATTAATTTTGGTGGCATTGTTTCATCAAGCTTCCATTAATTTCCTACCCTGGTGTTTGCGGCATGATGGTGGGAGGAGGCTCTTTTCTGAGCACAAGCAGAGACCCCTTCTGTAGCGAGGCCTGTTTCAAGTGAAATGGTTGAAACATAGCAAAGGCTGCTACTGATAGTAATATAATAGTGTCAGATCTGATTTGTTGTGTTCATCTGTGACCAAGACAGCTGCCACTGAGAAAGTGTATTTTTTTTTTTTTTTTTACTGTTTAAAAAATAGCCTAGTTTATTGGTAGTTCAGAAATGACATATTCTTACCACAATGCTGTATTATTCAGAATTGTGCCAGCAGTCTCACTGATGGCTGAGTCCAAAGCCTTGCCAATTTGAAATCCCTCTCGTGCCAGCTTTATACTGGGCTCAAACAGTTCCTTCCATTGCAGTCTCCCGTGTCTTTTATGTGCCAACTCAAAACCACGCAGTTGTCCTGGTACAGCTATGAACAACCCTGCCATTCATGCAAAACACAGAGGAGTTGTCAAATCATGCAATGGCCAAAGTGGCAAGAAATCATCTGATAGATTCACTTTGCCATTTTAATGATAAAGAACTTTTGTGTGGACTAATGTACTAACCAAATCTGCTAGCTGTAAAACCATCATGGAGACTAAATTTTAGGACATAGATATTTGGTGGTTTACCTGGTTTTGCTTTCTCTGGGTCTTTGCCAAACATGTCCCGTGAAGCACTTAGTGGAGCAGTTTCTCTTGCATTAATTGTCTCCACCTTTCCTGGGGGTGAAAACATGAAACTTTTACAGAAAAAGGTGTCCCAGTGATCAAGGGGGTGCAGTGATTTGGCCAAGTAGGACACTGATAATTTAAGAATGTAACAAGATCAAGCTGCGTGTAAATCTTCAAGAGAGCAAACACATATTTGTGACCCAAAAAACAATAGTCCAAGGCATGTTTTGGATTCAAATGATTAAAATGCCTTTATTCATATTGAATAAAAAAAAAAAAAAAAAAAATCAGCAACTAACAGATTTTATCAGGGTGCAACCTACAAACACATCGATGCCTGAGATAAGGGTTCTCACCCAAAACAGTCACATTAGACACACCTGCTCAAATGAAGTAGCATGTAATGATAACTAAAATCAAAGAACCAATGGGCGCAGACTCAACCTGCCTTGACAATTTATATGGGACACCAACGATGTGTTGTCCATCTAGACAATCACATGGTAGCCCCTCAGGTGTGGCAGAAAGTACTTCAAGGCCACAAGTACTGCCATCATCACAAGCATTTATGTGCTAGGTGAGATGACGGTTCCTCCAGAGTCTAAAGGCTAGGTGACCTTCCAGGATCACACTCCAGCCTGTAAGAGAGGCATCCATCAAAATTGTTTTTGATGGCAACACACCAATGGGACACCCTAGGGCTTTTCACACTTTAAATAGTTAACCCTGGATTAACCCTGTTCTAAATCCTGGGTTATCTTGCTTCATATATCGCACTGCTCATACTTTATCAGGGGTTAACAATTAATCATGTGTATTTATAAACTGACATTTCACACTGTACACTCCTAAACTCTGGGTTAATGTTCTTATTTTTGTATTTGCAGTGTCAGTGTCATTGATTGGACAAATGCAGCGCTCAACCTGTTTACATAATGGCTCTAGAGTCATGTGTCCATTTATCCTCCTGAGACCCAGCTATGGAGTTTTTGCCTCTGTAGTGGACATTCTATTTTAGTGAATTTCTCTGAGACCTCACATGTCACAGTTGTCACAGTCTGGATGTCCTGTACATTATGTTTTCAACATAAATCAAAATGTCGGACAGGAAGTTCGGCTTTCTTTGACATAATTGGTATGTGTGTTGTCGGCATGACCCAAGGGATAGTTTGAGACCAGTTTCATTACAATAGGCTAATGCAATCAAAAGTTATTATTATTTTTGGAAATTTCATTATTAGTAAGTAATGAATGGTTTATTACTCTTGACAAATAGGTGGCGCTGTCACCAAACTGACGTGGCGTGGTCAGTGTGAGGTGACAATGTCACATACAAAGTTTGGTGCGAATATGTCAAAGTTTCGCTGAGATACAGCCTCAGATGCAGTTTGGCATCTTTCCAGCAAATTCGTTGATGCGCTAAACGAAAACCGTTGAGTATATCGACACGAAATCCATAATTTTTTGCCAGCAGTGTCTGAAAATGATCTGAGTCGAATTTGGTGAAAATTGGACTATCGGTCTCGGAGGAGTTCAAAAAAGTAGGTTTTCAACATGAATCAAAATGGCGGACAGGAAGTTCAGCCAATTATGGCAAAATTGGTATCGATGTTCTTGGCATGAACCAAGGAATCTATCAACATCAGTTTGATTACAAAAGGCTAATGTAAACAAAAGTTATTAGCATTTTTAGAAATTTCATTATAACTTTTGACCACATGGTGGCGCTGCCCCAAAACTTTTTGAGTACCATCAAGGCATGGTGTCGAAGATGCATACCGAGTTTCGTAATGATACGTCAATGCGTTCATTAAATACAGCATTTTTTTAACAAAATTCGAAATCGCCGACGCCCAAAATGGCTGACATGGGAAAATTGGATATGATTCGACTCGGCATGATGCACCGAATCTACAGAGATGAGTTTTGTGATTTTTGGCCAAACCATTCACAAGTTATAAGCAAAAATATCAATTTTTCATATCTCCTGACCACTAGGTGGCACTGCGCCGAAACACTGCAAGTAGCCTCTGGTCATGCTTGTTATAACACACACCAAGTTTGGTCTCAATACGCCAAACTGTTGCGGAGATATAAGCTAACATCCATTTTTGCATGCATTTTGAAGAATTCGTTTGCGAGTTATACGATAACAGTTTTACGAATCAACTTCAATTCCATAACTTTTTGTCGGCATGGTCTGAAGATGATCTGATTCAATTTTCGTGAAAATCAGAGTAACGGCCTAGGAGGAATTCGAAAAAGTAGGTTTTTCAGATAATTCAAAATGGTATCATGACGGAAAATGACGTCATGTAGTTTGTTCGAATCGGTTTGAGCCAAGGAATCAGAGGAAAAAAGAATTTTGTTTCTAGCACTTACGGTTCAAACGTTATTAGCATAAACATGAGTGAAAATTTGGACAAGTGGTGGCGCTAGAGAGTTTGAGTTAGAGACTCCAAATAAACTGTGGTTACTATTGACTCTGTTCTCTATCAGTGTGCCCAATTTTACAACTTTCCCGTAAGCGGTTCTATGTGCTGCCATAGACTCAAGAGCGGAAGAAACGGAAGAAGAAGAAGAAGAAGAAGAAGAAGAAGAAGAACGCTAACGGATATAATAGGTGCCTACGCACCTTCGGTGCTTGGCCCCTAATAATAATGTGCTATGCATCAGTTCCCATGCATATGTGCTTTATGAATATGAACACTCATAGGAGGTTTGATTTTTTTTTTTTTGTTTGTTTCTTGAACTGTTGCCATTGTAGGAGATTGTTGTGGGAGTCTGGTTAAGTCTCTCAAAGCTCACGTACCTGTAGATGCATTATATATTGTGAAAACCACTCCTCCTCCAATGCCTGTACTTTGAGCATTAACCAGACTCACACACAGCAGAGCGGCGATAGCAGCATCAACTGCTGAACCGTTACGCTTCAAGATGTCCCTGGAAACACAAAAAGCTCTGTGTTAATTCAGGTGAAGAACAATAACTCCATATTAGTACTGCAAATTCCTGGCTTGCAAAAGTCTCATCGTTTATGAAAGTAATCTCTCCCAGAAACAAAAATGTGGCTATTTAGAATCGTACCTCCCGATCTCAGAGCAAGTCTCATCATCCGTTGCCACTCCTGCTTTAGCATAGCAATGATCAGAGGGTTTCAGAGAGTGTATCTGACTGATTATCCCTATCAGAATCAGTGCAATGATCACCAGACATCTGAAACCAGAGTTTGAGGTATTTGATATTTATTCATTACACAAACAGAATTCAAATGTTCTGTGGTTTATTTAATTTATTTTGTAAGCTGAGATGTGCTTATCTCTTCCTTATACTATCAATACAGAATATATAGTACTATATATTAGGGATGTCCCAATGTTTTTTTAGGGATGTTTTTTTATTTTTTTATTTTTGTGCCCCCGATCAGATCCGAGTTATTGAATATTGAGTATCTGCTGCTGAAGATAAAAGTAAGCAATAAACGAAAAACCTAAAGAAGAAGAAATGTGCGTGTGTGATGCACGAGAACTAGTGAGGTCTGTTGTCACACACGTTTGAGCGTCTGTGTTCAATGTATTTAATGTGCACTTTTGTAATGATCATTCGTTTATTGTTTACTTGACTATCTGAGACGTTGTTGACATAACGCATTGCTATGGGTTGTGTCTTGCTTTGGATTTGACCAAAAAACTGGCATTCTGACACCACAAGCTTGATATATATATATATATATATATATATATATATATATATATATATATATATATATATATATATATTGGATTGATTGTAATAACCTTAATGTACTTTCATATGCATTAAACACTAGGAATTTACAAGAATTGGATTGGAACTCAATATTGGATGAGGGGCACAATATATATATATATATATATATATATATATATATATATATATATATATATATATATATATACAGTGGTGTGAAAAATTGTTTGCCCCCTTCCTGATTTTTTATTTTTTTGCATGTTTGTCACACTTTTATGTTTCAGATCATCAAACAAATTTAAATATTAATGGAAGATAACACAAGTAAACACAACATGCAGTTTTTAAATGAAGTTTTTTAATATGAAGGGAAAGCAAAATCCAAACCCACATGGCCCTGTGTGAAAAAGTGCTTGCCCCCTAAACCTAATAACTGGTTGGGCCACCCTTAGCAGCAACAACTGCAATCAAGCGTTTGCGATAACTTGCAATGAGTCTGTTACAGCGCTGTGGAGGAATTTTGGCCCACTCATCTTTGCAGAATTGTTGTAATTCAGCCACATTGGATGGTTTTCGAGCATGAACCGCCTTTTTAAGGTCATCCCACAGCATCTCAATAGGATTCAGGTCAGGACTTTGACTAGGCCACTCCAAAGTCTTCATTTTGTTTTTCTTCAGCCATTCAGAGGTGGACTTGCTGGTGTGTTTTGGATCATTGTCCTGCTGCAGAACCCAAGCAAACACTTTTTCACACAGGGCCATGTGGGTTTGGATTCATTCAAATACTTCATTTAAAAACTGCATGTTGTGTTTAGTTGTGTTATATTTGATTAATATTTAAATTTGTTTGATGATCTGAAACATTAAAGTGTAACAAACATTCAAAAAAATAAAAAATCAGGAAGGAGGCAAACAATTTTTCACACCACTGTATATATATATATATATATATATATATACATATATATATATATATATACATATATATATATATATATATATATATATATATATATATATATATATATATTATCTCTGTGTGTGTGTGTGTGTGTGTGTGTGTGTGTACATGCAGACATGCTTCATCACCTTTTACAAGTCAAACAATCCATCACAGAAAAGTCCCAGTCCACCAGTGTGAAGAAACTGTATTTATTAAAAATAAATTAATAAAATAAAATGCCTCTGTGTTACTGTGTACAGTGCAATTGCATCATACAGTTTTGTTCTGTGGAAGAAGTCCGCTCTGGCTCCCGGTAAACATTGGACTATGGTGGCCAGTGTCTCTATTTTCACGTTCCGTACAATAGAATCGCCAATTACTAGAGCACTTTCATCAGGTTTCTCAGTGGGTGCGTCACCAAGTGGGGAGAACCTGTTTGATGTTTTGATCGGAACGGAAGAGCGGTGTTTTGACCCGCGACTAGGCCGCCTCACAGTCACCCAGTTGCCCTGCTGCACGGGCTCTAATGCCGGAACCGAACAATGTACAGGAGTCCCTGAGCTAGTCGCATCCAAAGCAGAATCTACAGCCCTCACATTCTTACTATCCTCAACTAAAGTTTGGATGCGTGTCTCTAGTTCTAAAATCTTCTCTGTCAGCCTAACTATTTCCCTGCATTTATCACATGTGAATCCCTCGTCGCCAACTGAGAGAGATAAACTGTACATGTGACATGAAGTCACGTGTGACATGAAGTCACATGTACAGACTTTAACACTCTGTAGTGTGCACACATTATAAGTGTTCACTTAAAACTGAGGATTTTGTTGTGGGGTTTAAAGGGTTAAAGATGTAAGATGAATAAAACAGCATGAAATGGAATTTAACAGTAATAAACTGTAATTAATTTACAACAACAGTAGAAAAACAGTTATTTAGAAAAATGGTTATTTATTGGCAACTCTGTTACAAGTAAATTACCGTACAATCAAGGAAAAACAGTAATGAATGTAACAGTCAGATTTATTAAACGAACCAAGTTATTTTCACTGAAATATTAGTGAAGTTTCATAGAAAAAAGTTATGCAAAGTCATGAACTGATAAGGAGAGTAAATATTAAACTGAACTGTATTAATGTGTTATTGCACAAGAAAGATCTGTTAGTTTAATTTAGTTTTGTGGTCACCATTGTGCTGGAGAGTAGAGCCTGTGCTGCAGTCAATGACGAGCCACAAACACTGATGCTCTGCTGCTTTGTTTAAAGACAGTACCTGTGGAGTTGCTGATGCAGTGATGATCTCTTTGTTACTGCACATACATGTGTGGTCCTGTGGCTCAGTGGTAGAGCACTGTGTTAGCAATGCAAAAGGTCATGGGTTCAATTCCCAGAGAATATACATACTGATAAAAAATGTATAGCCTGAATGCACTGTAAGTGGCTTTGAATAAAAGTGTCTGCTAAATGCATAAATGTACATGTGTGCTATAGCTAGCAGTGAACTGCAATGATTTGAGTTAGAATCATGCTTTAAGTTATTACTTATTAAGACTTTGCAATTTTATACTAAGAAATATTCCTTCTCAGTGGACTTAAAATAAGTTAACAATGCTACATTCACCATATGAATATGAAAAATGAAGAGCTGTGAATTAAAGGTAGAGGGCTGTAAATTAACGTACATAACTGTACATTTCTTACAATGTGCATTTCACATACAGTAATTAACTGTAATATGCTTTGCAGTATTATACTATAATCTATTTTACAGCAATTACCATGGTTTTTAAAGGATTTTATTGGCAACTTTTTTGCCATAAAAATCCTGTAAATTCTACAGATTTTTTTATTTTTTTTTTAAATAAAAAAATCTGTAGAAAACAGTGTAGACAATTATTTCACAACTTTTATTATGTAAGCCTCAGGAAAAAATGCTGATGTCCAGACTAGGGGTCTCAAGCCCTTCTTCACCATTATAGTGATTAGTGTTGACGTTTTGGCCAAACATTTTTAATAATCAAACAAATGCACATCCACTATTGTTTTCCATAATGATAAATGATGTTTTTAATCAAGTAGAACCAGATATAGGTAGGTCTCTATTTGCAGATGACGGGGCTCTCTGGAAAAGGGGAAGAAATATCTTATATATTAATAGGAAGATACAAGAGGAAATTAGGAAAATAGAAGAATGGGCATATGATTGGGGGTTTAAATTCTCAGTGGAGAAAACGAAAACAGTAATTTTCTCTAGAAAGAGGGTTGTTCCAGAAGTGAGTTTGAAGATGTATGAGAAATCATTGGAAAGAGAGAAGGTATTTAAGTTTTTAGGTATTTATTTTGATACAAAACTTACTTGGAGTGAACATATAAATAAAATAGTTGAGAAATGTCAGAAGGTGTTAAACATCATGAGATGTGTAAGTGGAGTGGAATGGGGGGCAAGTTTTTCTTCATTAAAAACAATTTATATAGCACTGATCCGGTCTGTGTTTGATTATGGTTGTGTGGTATATGGTTCTGCCTCAAAAAAACCTGTTGGAAAAACTTAGTAAAATTCAAGCTCAAGCAATGAGACAATGTTGTGGTTCAGTAAAGACTACACCCATACCAGCTTTACAAGTCTTGGTAGGAGAGATGCCACTAGAAATTAGAAGGAAGCAATTAATGATCAATTACTGGGCTAACCTCCAGGGCCATAAAGATGAACATCCTACAAAAATGGTGTTACAGAACTGTTGGGAACAGAATGAAAGGTGTAGAACAAGCTTTGGGTGGATTAGTAAAATATATGCAGAAGAAATACAAGTAAATAACATCAAGATGAGTCCAACAGTTGTTATTCAGGAATATGAACCATGGGTGTATGTAACACCTCAAGTAGATTTGCATCTGTTGGAGGTTAAAAAAACTGAAAGAGAAGCTGACTTGACATATGTATTTTCAACATATACCAGAGTTCAATACCCCCAGCATATACAAGTGTATACAGATGGCTCAAAAGATCCAGAACGTCAAACAACTGGGGCTGCTTTTTTAGTCCAAGACAGTGGTTACCAGTTGATCAATGGAGTAAAGCGAACTTCTAATCATTTGTCAGTTTATACAGTAGAAATGATAGGAATACTCTTGGCTTTGCAGTGGGTGGAGGAACACAAACCTGGTAATGTTTTAATTTGTTCTGACTCAGTTTCAGTCTTAAAGAGTTTGAGATCTTTTAAATCAAGTCACCAAGATATTCTCTTTAGTATCCTACAAATACATTCAAGAATTGTTCAAAATGATACATCAGTCAGTTTTATATGGGTCCCAGCACACATAGGAATAAGGAGAAATGAAGAAGTGGATAAATTAGCAAAACAAGCTTTACAGAGAGAGACGATACAGATTCAAGTTCCATTAAGTAAATCAGAGATTAAGGTTTTAATCTGGAGTAAAGTGAATAAAGAATGGCAAGTTAAGTGGAACAATGGGGACAAGGGTAGATTCCTTTATAGTTTAATAAACAAAGTAAATCAAAATATAAAGTGTATAGGTAAGTCAAGGAAAGAGGAGGTCATCTTTAACAGAATATTGTTAGGGCACTCAAATTTAAATAGCACACTTAAAATAATAGGGAAACATCCAAATGGATTATATGAATACTGTAATGTTGAAGAAACAATACCTCATGTATTTATTGAATGTAGGAAATATGAACAAGAAAGAAGAAAAATGATAGAATAATTAAGAAAAAATGGAATTCAGGATCTAAATTTTAAGGTTTTAATAAAATGGTCAAGTGAAATAAATAGTAAAGCCTTCTATGATTTTATTAGAGAGACGGGACTAGTAAATAGAATATAAAATTCTGTTCCACACTCCGGAGCAGAACTTCTAATAAAACGGTTTCACTCCCATCTCTTACTCAATGATTTCCTCAAATGTCACTACTCATCGTCTAGTTTTGCTTTGTGCTTTATGTTTTACTGTTTGCAGTATCTCATTAACTATTAATGAGTATAACTCATTAACTATCTCATTAACTTTAACTCTTTGAGGACTTGGAATTTGACTTGAGACTTGCTTGTGACTTGAAAGGAATGACTTGGTTCCTCCTCTATATGGCAGGACTTTTACTCTTTGGCCCCTGGACTACCCACCTCTGGTTGATTATCACCATTGTTGAGATTCATATGTTGGTTCTTGATGTCTGTGTGTGCCTAAATACTACTGGAGTTCAAATTTTTATATGCATTGCATAGATTTAAAACTCATTGACTATAACTATTAGATCAACACTTTGTTTGTCTGCTGCAGTTTTACAGGGTTGATTATGCAAAACCTATAAAAACAGCTACTCTCTGTAGAGCACTGATCTCTCTGCTTTACAAAACCACATGCATTGTTACAGAAATCAAGGGTCAAGAGCCCAACTAAAGCAAACACTGACCTCCATGATGGTGGCATCATTTTAACCAATAAAACATCAACATCTGATCCTCTGTGATTCTCAATAACAGCAGGTGTTCATCACTAATGCACAATAATCATTTAATTAGTCACTTAATCATCTCATTAACTTTAACTCTTTGAGGACTTGGGATTTGACTTGAGACTTGCTTGTGACTTGAAAGTCCCACCTCTGAGTGTAGCAAAACCATGGTTAATTTGTGGTTACCATGGTTTAACTATAGTAACTATGTTTTTTTTTTTTTTTTTTTTTTGGTTTTATTTGTAGTAAAACCATGGTTAATTTTCGTAAGGGCACAGCTGTGAGGAACATCAATGCAGGACAAGGACCTGATTTCATTTGAAAATAATCAGTTGATTGTTGATGAGTTTCTCCACCACTTTGAAAACATAAATACCTCTGAGTTTGGCTTTGCTTTGTTAACATTACACTTCAGTGACACATAAAATAGAAGTCTTTGGGTTGTGTGTGTCTGGCGTTCACGTGTTGAGCCATCAGCGAATGATGTTGTTAAAAAATAACATTTATTAATTTAGCAGATAATTTTATCCAAAAGGATCTATATATGAGAATAATACAAACATATTATGAATCCAAAGCAGAGCACAGCCACTCTCATAAACAGATGTATTTATTTTATTTTATTTTATTTTAATTTTATTTAATTTTTTTAAGTTTGCAATATATTAAGTTAGAATGTCATTAATTATTTTTCTAATTTAAAAGTAGTGTAATTAATTAAATTTTTAAATATCCATTATTGCAATTTTAGTGCACAAGTTGATTTTTACATAATAAAATATATTTAAAACCTAGCAAGTTATTATCTGGATGATATATAGATCACATTTAAAAACAAACTGACATGTATGACATTGAATACAATTATAACACTAAACTTTGTCATTACAAATATTTTCTTGCACACCTGCACTCATCACACATTTTCCTATTGCGCATAACATAATGCTTCTCTTCTGGCAAATGAATGCTTACAAAGATGAAAGGCACTTATTTTATTTTCTTGTTAAAAAAAGGTGTTTACATTTCACATCAACATTTCAAATAGAAATGTTGTCAATGTTTTCTTCAGTCACAGAGAAACATTTCAGCTTCTTTCCCAACATTCACCTGTTGGTGTCGCCAACTGCTCAATAACTTGTTCAATGAAACTGAATGATTATTACAGTGGCTCAGACATTCTTTTCAGCAACTGACACAATTCTACTTGTGTATGAAAACAAAAATCCAGTGCTAATGTTATTTTGGCATGATGCTGTGATTGACAGATACATATTCACAGTGAATCTCATCCTTACTGAATCTGACTGTAGCGTCACTGAGAGACTCTTCATGCTTCTGGAAACTGACAGCAGTGTACAGGAGCCCATCAGAGGGGATTGTGGGTAATGGGATTATGGAGTAAAGTGGATTCTGTGAATCAGAGGGGTTTGTGGGTGATTGTACAGTTGAATAGAGATGAGTTGATTCAAGATCTGAGTCTGAATGGTGTCTAGCATCTTGAATCTCTTCTTGAGCTTGTAAGAAGTGAAATCTCCAAAACATGAAGTATTGAGATGTACATTACAGTTCTGAAACTCACCGTTTCGTGATCCCATGTCTCTCTTCTGTCTGTTGATAAAATAATGCATGTGTGAACAAGAGAAACATCAGAGATTGAGAATATGTGAGATGATTTTAACTGTATGTGTATTTCTGACCAGCATGGTGTGACAAGCTCAGATTTACTAAATGTGCAGTAGTGTGTTTGTCTCACCTTGTTTGTTGTGTTTCAGTTTAAGTAATATTAAAGCTATAACCAGAGCCGGCAAGATCAAACCCACAGAAACAGCAGCTGCCACAGAAAAGTCTGAAATCACACAAAGAGATTGTGACTGAGAAATGAGGTGAGACCATAACATTCACTGACAAACATTCATACACATACATCATGAAACTGAAACTTATGTTTGTACTGTACTGACGAGGTTATTTCTGAAAGCACAATCACAACATGCTGATTAAGCTTATTTCTGTCATGATGAGATATATAGATAGATAGACAGATAGATAGACAGACAGACAGATAGATAGATAGATAGACAGACAGACAGACAGACAGACAGATAGATAGATAGATAGATAGATAGATAGATAGATAGATAGATAGATAGATAGATAAGCAATTGTGACATTTTATCTCATAATTTTGAGTTACTTTTCATCTTGCAATTCTGAGTTTATATCTCACAGTTCGCATTTTTCCTCCTCAGAACTGCCAGAAGAAGTCAGAATTGTAAGGTGATAATTAACAATTAGGCTTACCTTTTTATTTTTATTCCATGGTGGAAGAGAATAAAAAAGAATTGCAAGATGTAAAATCCAAATTCCAAGAAAAAAAGTCAAAATTGTAAGATATAAACGTCTGAAAAAGTCTGAATATTGAGATAGAAAGTCAAACTTACCTTTTTTTATATTTTTATTTTGTGACAGAAATAAGCTTCAATAGATGGTTAAAAAAAAATAATGGAAAAAATTCATTATACTCTGTCCTCTCTCTCTCTATACATATATATACAGTATCTCACAAAAGTGAGTACACCCCTCACATTTCAGTAACTATTTTATTATATCTTCTCAAGGAACAATACTATAGAAATGAAACTTGGATATATTTTAGAGTAGTCAGTGTGCAACTTGTGTAGCAGTACAGATTTACTGTCCTCTGAAAATAACTCAACACACGGCCATTATTGTCAAAATAGCTGGCAACAAAAGTGAGTACACCCTAAGTGATGACAGCTATATGTTGTTTAACCATGCAAAGCCACATGTCCTATTCATCATGTTCATGTTTTTGTCTGCTTGACAGAATCATGCAAATTTGTGTATCTTGTATTAGAGCAGCTAAAATTTGGTGCTTTGAGTACAATTCTCTCATACTGACCACTGGATGTTCAACATGGCACCTTATGGCAAAGAACTCTCTGAGGATTTGAGAATTAGAATTGTTGCTCTCCACAAAGATGGCCTAGGCTATAAGAAGATCAGTAACACCCTGAAACTGAGTTACAGTACAGTGGTCAGTGTCACACAGACGTTTTCCAAGACTGGTTCCACTCGGAACAGGCCTCGCAAGGGTCGATCAAAGAAATTGAGTCCTCGTGGTGTGCGTCAGGTGCAGAAGCTGGCTTCAAAAAACATATGCATGAGTGCTGCCAGCATTGCTTTAGAGGTTGCAGAAGTGAAAAGTCAGCTTCTCAGTGCTCAGACCATACGCCACACACTGCAACAAGTCGGTTTGCATGGCTGTCGTCCCAGAAGGAAGCCTCTTCTGAAGCTGGCTCACAAGAAGACAACCTGCCCAAAAGCATGAATTACTGGAACCATGTCCTGTGGTCTGATGAGACTAAGATAAACTTGTTTGGCTCAGATGGTGTCCAGCATGTGTGGCGACGGCCTGGTGAGGAGTACCAAGAAAGTTCTGTCTTGCCTACAGTCAAGCATGGTGGTGGTAGCATCATGGTCTGGGGCTGCATGAGTGCTGCTGGTACTGGAGAGCTGCGGTTCATTGAGGGAAACATGGATTCCAACATGTACTGTGACATTCTGAAGCAGAACATGATGCCCTCCCTTCAGAAACTGGGTTTTCCAACATGATAATGACCCCAAACACACAGCCAAGATGACAACTGCCTTGCTGATGAAGCTGAAGCTGAAGGTGATGGAGTGGCCAAGTTTGTCTCCAGACCTGAACCCTATTAACCACATGTGGGGCATCCTCAAGTGGAAGGTGGAGAAGTGTCATGTGTCTAACATCCAGCAGCTCCGTGATGTCATTATGGAGGAGTGGAAGAGGACCCCAGCAACAACCTGCAGCTCTGGTGAATTCCAAGCCCAGGAAGATTAAAGCAGTGCTAGATAACAATGGTGCTCACACAAAATATTGACACTTTGGACACAGTTTTGAAATGTTCACTTAGGGTGTACTCACTTTTGTTGCCAGCTATTTTGACAATAATGGCTGTATGTTGAGTTATTTTCAGAGGACAGTAAATCTACACTGCTATACATGTTGATTCAATTTAGTTCAATAACAGTGTTAATCTGGAACACTAGTCATTTATGTAAGCTCTTATGAAGCTGTATAATCCTGTTTGACAAAGCATAGAAGAGCTTTTCTGTGTATAACAATTTAAGTTTAAGTCAACTGTGTTTTCATTGTATAAAAAAGAGTTGTGTGAATGTTTTATGCTCCACAAAAAAAAACAAAAAAAAACAGCAACAACAGTGTCAAATGGAAACACTTGCTTTCTGCACCTCACTAAACTAAAAAACTAAAACACAAAGGAAGCAGCCAATTTTACGTAAACACAAAGGTATTTGTTGCTTGCTGTTGCTGATGTGAAAACATCACACACACATCAGGAACGTTACTTTAACAGGACGGCACCAAAAGGATTATCACACTGTCAAAAGCTGGAAAAGGTGCTGTAATTTTCTGTCAAGACGTACGTCAAGTTTATGGACGTTTTATTCAACCTTAAATCACATAACAATGCGCTGTCTGATGTAAAACACAGATAAAACACCTGTTAAAAAATCAATATGGAAAATTGTGGAAAGTGAAGTTATTAACGTAATTTCGGGAGGAGTATGCCCATCTAATCTTCCAGTTAATATCCAAGTATAAAAACAGCCGCTTACCACTTCCGTTGTTAGTTCTTTCGGCATCCCTCCACCTCCCCATCTTCTCCTTTATGCATATTTATTTAATTTATCCTTCTGTCTATAGGGGGGCTATCGGAGCTCGAGTAGAATAGTCTCTCTGAGCCCTCCATCACAGACATCAAGCCAAATCCGTTTACCACTAATGCTAAGATTATATGGGCACACAAACTCGTGAACTTTCCTTAAAGTGCATTCGTAAAGTCATCATTTACTCACCCTCAAGATGTTCAAACAAACAGCACTAATTTTCATTGCAAAAAAAATAAATAAAATTATAAATAAATAAACAAATAAATAAATAAATAAACATCTCAAAATATATTTTTGTGTTCGTTTGAAGAAAGATCATTTTAATTTCTTGGTGAACGATCCCCTTAATGAATGTTTTACCTCCATTCACATGTAGCTGAACTTCAGTGAATATGAATGATCCAGAATTCTCCTCTCCACACCAGTATTTCCCAAAATCCTTTGCTGTCAGAATACTGATCTTCACAGTAAAGACTCCAGCAGAGGTTTCATCAGTCAGAGAGAATCTGCTGTTTGTGCTGTTATTTGACGAAACACGAACTCCATCTCTGATGCAGATATTCGGCTGATCTCCTCTGCAGAAAAACCTCTGTGTTTGATTTCTGATGTATTTACAGCTGATGGACACTGATTCTCCGACAGATGCTTCACGAGTGACCGCTGAAGAGCACAACAAAAAATATGATGAGTTTGATAAAATGATCAGAAACATTGAGATTTTTCCCAAATAAACAGACTCACGGTCCTTCAGGATGATCATGAGCACAATGGGAAGGTAAAACACATCCTTCACTGCACACCAGTATTTCCCAGCATCCTCTGCTCTCAGGTCAGTCAAGTTCACAGTGAAGAGATTGAGTTGTGTGTCGTCCTTTACTGAAATCTTTGGTTTTGTAACATGGGCTTCATCTGATCGAATGATATTTTGAGCATCTTGAGTGAAACATTTTCCTTTGCACAGATACTTTATTTCTTTAGTCAAACACTTTCCATTGCGCAGACACATTTCTTTTGCATGATTTGCATCATAAGGGCATTTGATCTCAGCTGAATCTCCTTCACGTCTGATCACTGGAGACATTAATAATCAAAGAGAATAGAGATGTATTTATACACTGTAAAATATATGCATGTATTATTGAAGTGTATG
This sequence comes from Spinibarbus caldwelli, assembly GCA_039654775.1. Taxonomy (NCBI): domain Eukaryota; kingdom Metazoa; phylum Chordata; class Actinopteri; order Cypriniformes; family Cyprinidae; genus Spinibarbus; species Spinibarbus caldwelli. Next base: position 38,657,539 of record CM077225.1, on the reverse strand, counting down.
GTTTCTGGTGTTTGTACATACTGATTAAAGTCAGTTCGTGTTTATTGGTGAGAGAAACAGAAGTCAGATGCGTGTCTCTGGTTTCTGCTCCACACCAGTAAACTCCAGCGTCTCTCACGCTCACATTACTGATGCTCACTGTAAAAAATCCTGCTGTACTGTCAGAAAACTCAAAGTGCTGCTTCTCTGATGAACTGATGTTCTCACAGATCTTCTCACTGTTCTCTTTGCAGATGTGTTTGACGGTCTCGTGTTTCTCAGGGTAATTACAGGCGAGTTTCACACTTTCACCAATAATAGCAGCTGATTTGCTTGATGCATGAAAGTTATCATCTACACACACAAAAAAAAAGAAAAAAAGAAAAAAAAAATCTGAAATTTCAAATCTTATTCTCTCATTTTAATTGCTAGAAAGTGTCCAAAAGAAACTCCTCACAGAGGCTCTTTACCTTGACTGATTTTCAGTGTGATCTCAGTGAACAGATGATCATCAGTGGTATTTACTCCACACCTGTACATCGCTTCATCAGCTGCAGTTAAATCACTGATAAAAACCTTCAAAAGTCCTTCACTGGTATCATCATACATACGAACTTTATCATGACGGACCCATTGATTCTGTTCATCAACAGGGACCTTCTGTGATGAATCTTTCTGGATGAATTTAATATTTTCTTTGAATTCTTGTGGAAATTTACATGTGATGAAGACTGATTTACTGATGTATGCCTGAACCTGGGCAGAAGTTATTTGACCTGCAAGAAAAAAATTATTTGTTTTGATAGATTTATTGCATTATTAACAGTCAGGAGGGATTTACATTTCTTATTTAGAGCTGTAAGTATTTTATCATCAAAATTAAACTAAACTCACTAGAAACATTCAGATGAATCTCTTTAATGAAGGTTATGTGAGTAATTGTTGGTGAAGATCCATATCTCTCCACTCCACATAAATAAACTCCACTGTCTGCTGCAGAAATGTCTCTGATGGTCACATTAAAATGATCTTTCTGACTGTCAGTCAGAATGAACTTCTCCTCAGATGATTGTGATGACTGAGAGCTGTTCAGCACATGCACATGATCTCCGTTCACTCTGTAGAAGACTTTGGTGTGTGTTTCAAACCCATGTTCATACTCACAGTGGAAAGTGATCGTTTGACCAATATATGCAGTCTGGATAACAGACGTCCCACAAGAAGATGACTCTGAAAAATAATTTCAACAAAATCATTGTGACATGCACTGAAATCTTAAAAAAATAATTAGCATTAAAGGTGCACCGGGTAACTTTGGCTTCTCTGTCACCATCTCTGTTTGATACATAAAATGCCATATTATTTACATTAATATGGGTTATGGTTGTTTTTATTGTTAATGTACTATAAAGATTGGTCATACTACATATTGACAGAAAAACGGGATATATCCGGAAAAAATGTAATCTGAACAAGTACGTAGCATATTGCCTTTTTTTTCTGTGACCTCACAAATATGACATATAACTGACATTTCAGTCAGCTCAAATCATTATTTTACTGTTGTGAATTGTTATAATGCAGTGAGGCAGTTTGAGCGCTGCTTTATGAATTTGCTCAATAACTGATTTTTCCATAGTGCACCTTTAAATATTACTATAATACAAATATAATAATTACTGTAGTAAGTTATAAAGTATCTTACGCACTGTTGTTCACCACTAAATCAACATCATGACTCCATTTCTGATTGTTTCCACATGTATAGTTCCCATCATCCTCTCTGCTGAGGTTCCTGATAAACACTGTGAAGAATCTGCTGTTTTCATCATCATACAGAGCGAATCTCCCATTACAATCCAAGCGGTGCTGAATCTCAGTACTGATTCCTGTAGGACAGTCTGTGTTTCTGTAGAAATAATTTCCTTTATGCTGATCATTAGGCTTGTACATGCACTTGAACATTACACTCCCTCCAGAGCAGCCAGTCACTATGAAACAAAGTCCATGACCTGCCAAACACAAGTTCATCTGCTCTGGGTTATTTAATAGTTACAGTCTGGGTAATATAATATAATATAACATAACTGACCTGAGATTAGGCAGAGAGTGGTGAAGATGATGACGGCGGCCCTCATTCCAGACTGACTTTAGTCTCACAGATATTTGGAGAAATACAGATCAGATCCAGTCCAGGGAAATCAAGAACCATTAAATGTGAACCTCGAATGCAATGTAAGTCACTATTATTACAAGCACACACATCCTCCAAATGTCTCTCTCAAATTTCTGCTTCCTTATTTTAACTATAACGGTTCCACCCAGCTGCACCGCTAACAGGGCGGTGAGTGTGGCGATATGTTTGAAAGAAGACACGCAGAGAAACATGCTGTTTAAACACACAAGGCAGATGATACATTGGAACATTTAAGAAGACCTATTCTGCTTTTGTACATTTTCAACCGTATTTAGTGTGCAATGTTATTTAGAGAATAAAGTCACTCCAAAGGGAGTTATTCTCTATATCATTAAGCACTGTTTCTGCCTCGATTGTAGTCTTGAGTTGTCTTCTGGGAATGAACACATCACCATATTCACCATTTAATTAGTTCCCGCCCAGGGCATATGTAAAATATAACGACAGGGCCTGGTTGAGTTGTGTAAGCAGAGGGCTTGTCTAAATGCCCACTCTTGCAGTCTTTGCACTTGAGCGCTTGTAGACTTACGTGATGTATTTCCTGTATTTGACCCAAGTGTTCAAGTGGGTATGAAGTGTGTGTAGAACTTTTCATGAGCTGATGGGACATACTTATAGTGCTGTAAAAAAAATATTTACAGAGCTTTATTTTTATTTTCAATACTTTCCATTTTAAAATAAACTTCTAAATGTCTGTTCAGTAGTCTCTATAACAGATAACACAATTTAGTAATTGTTGTGCTTCTAATTAAGTGATAAAAAATAAGTTGTAAATGATGTACAAAATAAACATACTCATTTGTGCACCAATAAAATGTGCAACAAGTTGTTTTACTACTAAATTCTATGTAATATCTGTTAATATTTAACTTGGAAAACACTGGAAATTTTCTGTGACCTCTCATGAGATCTTGGCAAAAAGTCTCAAGATTTATTTCCACAACATGATGGGATACATTTAGCCTCGATTATTTATCGCTCCGGAGAGGTGTTATGTATCGTGTGGATTTACTGTGCATTAAGAACACTGAACTTTGCAGTTTTTAAAACCTGGGACAGTATTGCACACTTCCTGTTGTGTTCACACGCTCTTAAGTGCAAAGACTGCAAGTGTGGGTGTTTGGACAGGCCCAGAGTCTTGAAACTTGGCGTTGTGGTAGGGGTGTAACATTTGCCCAGACACACTCGAAACACTTGACCAATCACAATAGACTGGTCCAGCCGACCAATCGGAGCATATTGCGCTTTTTGGAAGGAGGGGTTTCATAGAGGCAGGAACAGAGCGATTGTCCCTGTCCCAAATGCCACACTTTATGTGCACTTGCGGTCTTGTGGACTCACAATGGCTGCCGCATGTGTGTGTCCGTTAAGTCCACGAGACCGTAGGGTGTCCCATTCGTCATTCTAGCTTTCAGAAGGGTGCTCATGAGTACCCCCTTTGCAGCCGCTATGCACCCTCGATGCGCACTTCGGCCAAGCCCACACTGAGGCAAGCTCTGCAGCAGACTTCTGCCCCACTGTCATAGCAGCATTATGTCACGAAAGTGTGGACTCAGAGGAAGACCGTGAGGGTTTAGGGTGCGATTTGGGACAGTGCCAGACTGAGAAGAGAGGTGCCACAACATTAAGTGCATTGTACATGCACCCTCATAATGCATTTCTGATGAGATTTTGACAATATTGCGATTAAACTTTACCTCATATAAACGTAATACTTTTATCAAAATAATGCGATTAAGCTCATAATCGAATTAACCATAATCGTATTCAACTATGTGGTCCACCCCTATTTTACCTGCAATAAACAGGCTTTTAAATGCCTTAATCACATGAATACAGCTTTGGTTAATGTGTGCATGTGCTCAGATGCAGATGGATGCCGTGTATTTTTCACACAACTTCATAAATGAACTCTATGACATTATTCTGAAGCAGTCCTGGTTCTACTGGGATGCTATAGGGTGCTAAACACCCTCAAATGAAAGCTAGAGCACCCTCAGTGAATCTACAAAAGTAGGATACTGGTGAAACAGATTTGGCAAAAGCTCCGATGCATATTTATGTTCGCACTCAGGAGAGCTTTCAAGGTTTCTATTTACACTGTGGTTTTGCAGCACTGAGCAGTGTGGCTAATCACAGACATGTCTGCTGATTTCTTAAATGCAATGGCCAATCAGGTGTTTCAGTTCAAGTGTCCCTTCATCGCTCAAAACACTGGAGTTTTTTGTTCAGTGCTGAGTTACGCAAGCTCACAAATCCTCTCATTATAACAAACAAAGTGTAGACGCAATGTAAATAATAGATTCATTAATTATAATGGAACTTACTGTACATGACATTACAATGTTCATCATGGTACCAAATAACCTTCCAATATGTCGGTAGTCATGTTTTGCCTTTGATGCAAGTGGACTGTGGCCAGTAATGCACATAATGTATGTGAGGTCATCGTTTATGCTCTGGAGTATGTGAATAATGATAGTAAAAATAACCATACTTCTTAGCAAATAATCAGAATAATGAAAATTGCATGTAAACTGGAGTGAATAGGTTTGCTTGTGTCATGCAACCATCTTACTGCGATTAAGTCCTTACTCTGATTGTTGGAATAAATTGCATTATTGGTGCACATGTAAACACAGTCACTGTCAAATACGAAAAAAAAAATAATGTGTGTGTTTTAAACATTCAAGCATAAAAACAAAACCAAAGGGCTTAATTTGGCCTGCATAATATAATATAATATAAACACATACACAGACACACTCCTTGATCTATTAGCAGGATCTTTTACAGTCTATTTATGGATCCCGCATCATTTCACTTCTGCTTTCAGAGAAAATCTCCCACAACCTCTTGCAACCATCCTCTCTTGACACACTTTGATGTTTTAGTGCATTGCAAGAGCATTTCTGATTGTATTTGCATGTCATGTTGTCAACTTCATATCTATTAAAGAAAAATATTTAAAAATATACATAAACATTTCTCTCCTCTTTCATGACAATAATATGAATTGTATGGTCACCATAAAACTCGTTTACCTTATTTTGCAACGTGGAAGTATGTTATTTTCTGTGAATGTGCAAGACTTCACATTCATTAGCTGCTGTTGGTATATGGCTAGAAGAATACCAAAATGCTGTAAATGGTAAAACTGTTTGTACTGCAAATGATTGGGTTTATGATTCTTATCATAAGATAAAATGATTTGCAATATAAAGCAGCATAATGCACTGGATTTGTACAGGTAAAATAACTGGAAGCGAATGACATCGGAAGTCTCAAACACAAGGTACAAATGGCTACGTCACTGTTAGATGGATAGAGCAGTGAAATTTGCTGCTCTCTGCTGTAATTCAGCACTCACTACAACAGCTTTCTACTGACAGCCCTGGCCTGCCATCGTTAATGGTTAATTAATCAGTCTGTACAAACAGTCCCTCTCAACATGCACATTATATCCGGGAGATGACTGATTGTTCTGTGTACAGAATGACGAGTCTCTCCTGAAATGACGACTAGCAGCTTAACAATAGTAACATTCTGGACTGAACGATAAAACTATTTAAATCACAATTTCGACCAGGAATGCTATAATATTGTGACCCCTGCTTTATGGAGTTGAACTCTCCTCAGTAGTGCATGATCAAAAACTACTCAATATTTAGATCACATTAATCAGATCTGAGCTAATTGTTGTCTGATTTTCTCGTCCATTCTGAGCTGCTTTATTCAGTTAACCTGCTTGACTGGATTGACTGGATTGACTTGAACCTGCTTGACTGGATTGACTTATATTACCTTGACTTATTGATTAATTTATTTTATTTTTAAATAATGCGAAATATGAACTGCTCAAAACAGTTAGATGTGGACAGGACCTTTAGTATTGCAGTATCAGTAAATGATCTGATAATGAGAAACTAATTGAGAACAAAGTGCTTAACCCTTGACGGTCCCACAGACCCGAACACCATATAAGGGTTAAATGACCATTACAACCCAATTAACTCATAAAAATTCTTATATGATTGGCCTGAGAATGTTATAAGTCCAAAGTCTTTATTCAGAAAGAAATTTATTACAGATTTTACTAACATTTAGGATAAACAAAGTATTAAGCATTAATCCAAATAAACATGATGACTCTCAGTCCATTTTACATTTACACTGTTGTTGTTTTGGAACCTGTTTTGTCCATTCTGAGCTGCTTTATTCAGTTAACCTGCTTCACCGGATTGACTTATTGCCACATAAAACCAATGAATGTTCATCTATTATTTATGGGCAAAAGAAACCATGTCTTGTACAGTGCAAACTGAGTTGAGTGGACTTACAAAACTTGAAGAAACAAATTGCAAGCAAAGTACAAAATTGTACAGGTAACTTGTGTGTTTGTAAAGATTTAAATAAAACTTGAATATTGTTTTCTCAATTAGTTAAACTGACACTTAAAGATTTAAATTAGGCGAACAACACAAAACCATAAAACTAAGGAAAAAACCTTGAATGGCTTATATTTCTCAAATAAGTTTAAATAAAACCTGTAAGTTGTTCATACAAAGAGTTCTCTGCTTCAAGTCCCAACATGCACTACGGCTCCAGTGGAAATGTGAATTATTGCTTTATTGCTTTATTGTTGATGTTATTGCACTGATGTCATTGTTTCTGTCATACCTTAAAGAGAGTATGTATTGAAACTATGTGATGTGTCAGCTTTCATTGTTGTTTGTGTGCTGGAAGTCAAGAACAAGAATTCTATATCTAGAGGTTTAGTGATTCCTTTTTTAATCTGCATTGTGGATAATTTAGTGGGGTGTTGCTGTTTATCCTCTGAATTATGTGATTTCCTGATGGATGGTATTTTAATTATTAATTCCTGATGTATTTATCTGAAGGCAGTTCATCACCTCACATTAGTTATTAGTGAGGCTTATAAAAATAAAGACAAGATGAAATTACTATTAAACACTCAGAAACATGTTCACTAATGAATTAACCTCTTAACTGCCCCCAAAACATAGACTTGAAAGTGCACTATTCAAACTTAAATTGTTATAATTCATGAACGCTTTTGAATACAGACCTAAGGTTGATCTCTTTTTAAAGAAGACAAAGAGCAGATTATTGTAGAAGTGAAATAATTAAAAAATGAAGTAAAAGAAAAGTTATAGAAGTTTAAATTTACTGTGAAGAAAATGTACTTTACTGTTTTTTATTTCTTTTTATATAAAATAAATATTTTACAAAATATGTTTTAATCCAAATTTGGCATAAAATTAAAGCCATATGTCTAAATAGGTTGTGTTCCAAATTTGAAGTTGATATAAAACAAATTGAGGTTACTATGCAATTTTGTTTCGGCATTATACCACAAACAGCCACCGGGTGCCATCCAAACCCCATTAAATTTTTTTGACGCATTTTTCTGTCACAAATGTATAAATTTCTCTCTCAGTATTACTCTTATCACATAACCACCAAATATGGAATCTTGAGACTCAGACCTTTCCAATGATATGTATTTTGTCAAGATTCTAAAAAGTTTTTATTCTAAAAGACCATAATACATTTTGTACACTAAGGGGGAGGAGCCTGCTAAAAGATATTAAAGTACCATTTCTATGGTAACGGAATGGTAACGTTTACACAGGATGAATTTTGAGGTTTTACGCTTTCAAATGATATATGATATCATATATGATAATATACCTGTTTGATGATTACTAAAACACGTGATAGGAAAAATAGGTTATATAGGTGATAGGAAACAAATAGAATTTTTGTGTCAAAGGTCAGAGCTCCTGTTATGGTGTATATGTTTTGAGGTGCACTCTTATCATAAATTACTTTATTACTACTCCTACATAATTTTTAACAACAAACAGTGGTAAAATATCTATTTAGGAGTCTTAGACCTTTGCGACGATATATAGTTTGTCATGATTAGATTAGGATTTAATTGTAATATATTGAACTACACTTAGGTGTCCTGCTAGCGGGCCGGTCACAGTTAAAAATATAGGCCTATTGCATAAACATGAAGTGCATTCATGAAATTTACTCATTTTTGTAGGGAAGCAGTTCCTTTAAATAAAGCAAAATATGAATTTCTTGAAACAGTTAGATGTGGACAGGACTGTTAGTATTGCAGTATCAGTGAATGATCTGATAATGAGAAACTAATTGAAAACAAAGTGCTTAAATGACTATTAAACCCCAATTAACTCATAAAAAAATCTTATATGATTGGCCTGAGAATGTTATAAGTCCAAAGTCTTTATAGTCTTTCTTTTATTGATATTGTCCCTAAAGGAATTTCCTCAATTAATGTTTATTCAGAAAGGTTTCGTTTTACAGATTTTACTAGCATTTAGGATAAACAAAGTACTTATTTCATTAATCCAAATAAACATGATGACTCTCAGTCACAATTACACATAACATTTACACTGTTGTTGTTTTGGAACCTGTTTCACTTAAATATTATTATATTGTAACACTGATAATAGATACATTTTAAGTACAATAAAGTCTGTCAAAATGAACTCTTTAATTTATTAAAATTCATTCATTAGAATAATAATAATAATAATAATAATAATAAAAATAATAATAATAATAATAATAATAATAAACGTTAAAGTTTAACACCCTAAAAATGTAATAATAAATAATACATTCGTTTGGGAAAAAAAAAAAAAAAAAAAAAATATATATATATATATATATATATATATATATATATATATATATATATATATATATATATATATATATTGCTCTTCATTAAAAATAAAAATAATTTTATTACAAAAACAATAAAACTGAAATTGCTGCATAATCATGTTCATTGCAAAAACAGTTAGATTTACTGCTTCAGAATGTTACTGACAGCCTTTTATGCACATCATCTTATGTACAACAGTGTTATATTTCACAACATTACATCTCCACTTCTTATTGCTGGTGGTTTTTGTCTGATCTCTGTGTTTATATTTAATTTTCGAAATCATCAGCCTTTAACAGGCTAAAAAAATCATTATGTTGTCAACATACCAATAACAAAAACAATATTAGCAGACAGAAAGTGAGGTGCATCTTGACAACCTCTTAGCCAACTGAAACAGCTTTCATTTCCAGTAATATCTGTATCTAATGCAGTAATAGCTGTTCATTTCCAGTAAGAGCCAATGCCCCATCAGGACACTCACAGGAGCACACAGTGCAGCAGATGATCAAACTAACCACTGTGACACCAACTCTCATTCTGACACACCTTCTTCATTTAAAGCCCTGATGTCATGCTGCAGTGGGATAAACCTCTGAATCCATAACTCTACACAGTTCTACTTGAGAAGATGTCTGGATCCGAAGGCACAAAAGATGGTGAGTAAACCCTTTATGATGAAAAATAAATATATGAACAAAGTGAAGATATGGCTTTCAACTGATACATTAAAAAATGTACTTATTGTATTTTTTATACAAAAAAGTATGTATTTTTACTGGATGTTACTTTTGTTGTGTATAATGATTTTTGTTTTTAAGCTGAAACAACTCAATATATCTCTAACATGTATAAACTTTCATAATTTCTCTGCAGTGAAAAGACGCAAACTCGCTGAGGTTTTACAGAAAAAGGACATCATGAAGGCAAGTGAAGCATTAAAAGGGAAGCAGAAAATCTCCTCTATAGGAAATTATAGCTAGGAAATTATAAAGTGTCTTGTGTGAAGCTGTCATCAGGACTGTCAGCATTATTTTCCACACATGAACCTATTGATAAGAGTATTATTTTACTATCTTAAACTTGCAGTTTACACTATGACCTAATAAAAACTACAACACAAATAATGTTCAAATCACACATTCACTATAGCACGATTTCATATTGTTATTTGTTGTGCGCTCTTGCTGCAGAGTAAAAGGGTACAAACTTTATCACCTAAATGTTTGCATGTGATAGAGAGCTATAGTCAATTAAATTTATTTACATAGCACATTTTACAGTACCAAATTCCAAAGCACTTTTACAACCTTCAGTAAACATGTGGTGACACTATAAATTATGATCCATCTTTTCAAACATGCTCCCCAGTCAGGTGTAATGCACTTTTTATACTGTAGCACTGTATAGCTACTGTATAATATACCTAAAAAGGTGAATCTATCAGTGAACAGTTCTTAAAAGAACCATTTTTTCTTAGTATTTAGAACATTTTATTAATCTAGGTTTACACTTCTGTACTTGATTTACCTCTAAAAGGTTCATATTATTACTGTAGGTAATGAAGTGTGCAAAGGTTCTGATGCATGCTGGTATTGCATGTTTTGTGATTCATTATAGCTCTTTGCATCTTTGTGTTTCTTATTGTTTGCATTTATTGGGACCAATATGATGCATGTGTACTATTTAGATGGGTATTTATTACTTTTAAATTGAAATACATAGCAAGTTCAAATTGAGTACTGCCCCTTTAAGAAAACCAGCAGTTGAAAGAGCAGTTAGTGCGCATGTGTTTCTTTACTGCATGTGTGATATTTAAGATTATATTATTGTATCCATTTTGTTTGTTCTGATTTACCTGCAAAACTACGGAGCCCCTAAAGGGATATGGTGGTGGTTGAAATATTTAAATTTTTATTTATTTATTTATTTATTTATTTGCGTTCTCTTGCAAAACTTTTGTGTTCCCTCGAGAAACTTTGCATTCCTTTGCAAAACTTTTGCGTTTTCTCTGAAAGATATTTGCATTTCCTTGCAAAACTTTTTCGTCCCCTCACAAAGATATTTGTGTTCTCTCGCAAAACGAGTTGAGTTCGGACAAACACTTCATGTTCACTTTCCAGCTTGCAGTGGTTCATACAGCTCTGTATGTTCACAATGTAGCAGTTCATAGAGCTTTATTTTAAACTTGGACTCAAGTATGAAGAAATACAGTCAGTGCTTAGTTCAAGGCACGGTTTGGGACATTCTAAAACACTTAATGTGGCTTAATGTACTAATACAGTGACATTGGTGGACCAAATTTGGCATTCATAATTAATATTACTAAACCAAAACTAAAACTCCTGGCATGCGCATGTTCCTGTAAGTACTTTAAAGGTGCACTATATTGACAAAAGTATTGGGAGACCTGACCATTACGCCAGCAGGGACTTTATTGACATTTTTTTCTAAATACATAGATGGTAATATGGAGTTGGTCCTCAAGCCCTGTGCCATGCAGCTTTTATTTATCAAGTAGTAAAACCGCCCATTCTTATACCCAAAACAAGCCATCTGTGGATGAGCGTATAAAGTAAGGACTGATGGGACGTTGTTTTGCTCCACGTCACACAAAATGATGAGAGAATTTTGGAATAACATGACTATCAATGATGGCACGTCATTCTACAAGAACAACAGCTCGTTCCACATGTCATGCGCCATTACACCATTGCTACATCATTGCACATGCGCAAAAGTTTTTTTTTTTTTTTTTTTTTTTTTTTTTTCAGTTTCAGTATTCAGACCGATCAAGTGATTGCATGTCCAATCCAGTCAGATCGATTGAGGTATTTACATGAACCATCAATCTGATTACAAAATAATTATTTGGTTGCATGTAAACATCATGCTGGAATAGAAAAGGGTTGTCCACAACGTTGGTTTTTAACACAGGTTTTACCACAAAGTTGGGAGCATAGCATTATCCAAAATGTCTTGGTATGCTGAAGCCTTAAGATTTGGCACTGAATGTGATTTTGAGGGGTCTCCATAGCAAATTCAGTGCACAGGGCGACGCCCCTGGTCAACACAATACAGTCGGGCAGGTAACGCTCTCCAAACCCAGACTTGGCCATCAGACTGCCAAACAGAGGAGTGTGATTGGTCACTCTATTGAGCAAGATTCCACTGCATCTTTAGGTCTTCCATGTAACTACTGTCTTAACCCAGAGGGAATCTTATCCCAGTTGGTTAAGTTATATTTAGTTATAAGTTAAAACAAACTGATGTTTTTTGTCTTGTAGGTCTTCAATGACCCCATTCATGGACACATTGAGCTGCACCCTCTGCTGGTGAAGATCATCGATACTCCTCAGTTTCAGAGACTCAGACACATCAAACAGCTGGGAGGAACATACCTGGTGTATCCGGGCGCTTCTCACAACCGTTTTGAACACTCTCTTGGGTGAGATGTTATTATATTCAAAGCTTAATATATCCAGTTCAGATGATAACTGCTAGCCTTCTGAGCCTTTAATATTCAAGGCCATTGCCACTCCCTCGCATATAGGCTTTCGATCACAAAACATGTCTTTAAAAAATTAATCTTTTAAAAAATTAATCTTTTTTTATTATCATTATCTTTTTTTTTCTAAAAAATGCAAACATATACATCAATCTTGCTCACATATTATTGTAGCACAGTTTGTGCTGAACTCACACACACACACACACACACAATAGTATGTTATAAGTAGCTGAAACAAGCACAAATGTCAGGGCATGTTAAAACATCTCAAGGGCCCCAAAATCGCCTCAGACTCCAGAGGGTTAATACTGTGAAACTGTCAAAAGCTGGTTGTAAACATTTAGCTGTCTCTCTATATCTTTTGTTTCATTTATTGATTGATTGAACATTTAAACATCAAACAAATGATTATTGTATTGTATAATCAATCAGTGAGCTCAATAGAAATGCTAGGTTCAGTAAACTAATATTTTGTGTGTTAGTGTGGCGTATTTGGCAGGTTGTCTGGTGAAAGTTCTTCAGGACAATCAGCTAGAGCTCAACATTACTGAACAGGATGTCCTGTGTGTTCAGATCGCTGGTCTGTGTCACGACTTGGGTGAGGAGCACTAAGGCTTATGGAAAGTGAAAATTATCCAGCAACTTAAAAAGAAAAAAAAAAAAAAATAGACACTGGAATCTTCATTTCATAATTGTGGTGATATTATTATTATTATTATTATTATTATTTGAAAGAACTATTTTTTTCTTGGTGTTTTTATTTGTGTGGAAAAAGTCATTTTAAAACAGATTTCAAAGGAACAGGTCACATAAATTAAATATCATGAGGAGGAGTAACAACAAACATTTAAAACAATCATATATTTGATTTTTGTCTTTATTATTTTCACTTCTACAAAAATCATACTGTTTTGTATTTCTTATGGGGGTAACCCTTTTTTCTCTTTCTTTTTTTAGGTCATGGTCCATTTTCTCATGTATTTGATGGCCTGGTTATTCCTAAAGCCAAAAAAATAAAAAAAATCTAAAGGTAAAGCGCCAGAGTGAAATGAAATATAATCAGACAGGTCTGTGAACATGCAGCTTTCATTCTTATATCATTATTAAATTTTTGACATGCAGAACTCAAGCTGTTTTTAGGCACAGTCAGTGTACAAAATATTCTAGTAAATTAACCTGAAATAGTTTGCTATGGATAAAATATGACCTACAGATCACCTTTGACCTGGTTGTCATTCTTAGGCTTGCCTGATGAGATCCCTGAAGGGTGGAAGGTGAGCAATTTTGCTAACTTATCAATAAAATCTAAATAAAATCGACAATGAATTTGACAGTTACAAACACATTGACTCCTGCGGTCATACATGTATCTATGATCTTTCTGTTTTTACCAACAGCATGAGCAGATGTCAGTTCTGATGTTCGATGACATTGTGAAGAGTTTGAAGGCTGAGAATAAAAACGTGTTGAAAGAACATGGACTGGATGATAAAGACGTCACCTTCATTAAAGAGTTGATCGAAGGGGCAAAAACTTCAGAGGTACATACTGATACTCCAGCTGTTTATGGTGTGTTAATAAACTTGACACTTCACTATAATGAAGTCTGAATTACTTACAGCCTTTTCTTTTTCTTTTCTGTTCAGTGGACATACAAGGGCAGAGATGAAGACAAATCCTTCCTGTATGAGATTGTGGCAAATAAACAGAACGGCATTGATGTGGACAAATGGGACTATTTTGCACGGTAAATATTATTAGGCATTTTGTAAAGATACTAATATATGTATTTTTAAATTATTCTTAAAATGAATGTGTTCATACGTTTACCCTAATTTAATTATTTGCATTCATTGTCTCCTCTAAATAAAGTGCTTTGAGTATCAACACACATGAAAAATCAATGAACTGAATTGATTAACTATAAAAAATCTGAAACAAAACATGTTCTGATGAAATATATAAACTGCATAATCTCACATCTATGCAACTACCGGGAAATCATATTATTATTATTATTATTATTATTATTATTATTATTATTACATTTAACAACTTTAATTCAGCCTTGTCTTATTCTGTTGTCCATCAACAAGCTAGTTTAAAGATCATCCTATCATTTATGTATCCATTTTTAATGCTCATTTGACAGAGACTGTCATCACCTGGGCATCCGAAACAGCTTTGACCATCAGCGTCTGCTGAAGTTTGCTCGAGTCTGTAAAGTGAAAGTGAAAGAGAACGAGAACGAGAACAAGAGATATCACATCTGCTTCAGAGACAAGGTGCCTCATACAATGATCACACTATTCCCTGAAGCCACTTGATGAGCAAAGCAGCTTACCTAAAGCACAGGACTGCAGATGACTGAAACATTAGGATAAAGATGTTCTGCTGGTCTGATGTTTTCAGCATGTGAGATTTAATGTAAGCATTGCATCTGATGTTTGTGTGTCTAACAGGAGGCTGATAATGTTTATGACATGTTTCGCACCCGATACACTCTCCATCGCCAGGCCTACCAGCACAAGATCGCCAACATCATTGAAGACATGTGAGTTTCTCTGTAAAGGAAGCGGACCTGGATATAAAACACATAGATATCAGCAGTGAATGTGATTATCCATGATCTGACATTATTTACCATCCTGCATCACTTGTTCTTCTTTTACAGCACCTTAAATTCTGTGCTCCTTATACATGTTTGAAACACTAACTCACCTGTTTTTCTGTGTGTTAGGCTTGCAGAAGCACTCGTACGAGCTGATCGTGATCTTCATGAAGGAAAACCTGAAGATATGCTGAAGATTTCTGAAGCCATAAAGACAGCAGATGACTACAGCAAACTCACAGGTCAGCTCCCCACCAAAATACAAAAAAGAAGAATTATGGTATATTTTAGTAGTATCGTGAATAAAGCTATATAAACCTATTTTATTTTTTGAGATTTGTGGTTATTATTATTATTATTATTATTATTATTTTCTTATGAGACATTGTCAGAAAAGCCTATTTTGATGATAATAATACATCTTCTGTTCTTCTGTCAGATGAGATCTTTGAGCAGATCTTGTCCTCCACTGCTGACAATTTAAAGGAAGCTCGAGACATCTTGAACAAGATCATCAGCAGAAAACTGCCAAAGTTTGTTGGAGAAGCTCGTCTGACTGAGAACAACAAATCAAAGGTAACTGAAAAACACTGGTTTAGTGTTTGACTGATATTACCAATTCAAAAAACATGCCTTACCGTGTATTTAAATAACTTATAGATCAGACAAAGAACATAACATCACAAGGAGTCAGTCTAAATATCATTAAAAAGTGATTTTTAAACTCTGGTGTCCAAAACTACATCTTTTGCACTGAGTCACAACACAAGCCAATAACTGACTAACTCTCTCAAATCAGGAAGAGCTGACAGAATCATGGAAGGCAGCTGTACAAAAGTACAAACCTACAGACCCGACTGTTTCTCTGAAAGCTGATGATTTCTCAGTTTATGTAAGTTATGTTGAACTTCAGTGCTGATTTGTAAACTTAAACTAGATTGCAGGTGTTTAGATGCAGGTTTTTGCACTGAAATAAGATGCTCAGCTGTTTACTGAATTTTCTTCATCTCTGCCTCATGCCCTCTTAAACCATTTCATCTCTTATTCAGGTGGTTGATCTGGATCACGGCATGAAGGACAAAAACCCCATTAAATGTGTCCATTTCTACAGCAAAAGGAAACCCAATGAAGCCTCTCCCATAAGAGATGATCAGGTACTTGTAACACTTAAACCAATTTATTTCAGATCATTTACCATATTATAAGCATGAATCATAATTTGATAAAATAGGCGTGATTAATTCCTCACTAAAGTACTTTTTGTAAATGATACAGGAGCTTAAATCTATGTATTGTTTGAATGCTGGACTGAAGTTTGTAGTGTAGCTCATGTACTGCTCACAATAGAAAACTCGTTGTCTTGTTCTGTCAGCTCTCCAGTTTCCTGCCGAAGAAGTTTAATGAAGAGCTTGTCAGAGTTTACTACAAACAAACAGATGGGAATAAAGAGGAGCTGAAGAAGAAAGTGGAGGAGGCTGAGAAGTGCTTTCACAACTGGTGTAGACAGAGAAAAACTATAATGGAAAAGAAATTACAGGAGTAGTATTGATAGTATGAAATTTGCGAATGAATTAAGCATACTTTTATTCGATGAGTGAAAGACTGTCACTGTAAGGCTTTAAGAGTGACCAGCAGAGGTCTCTATTCTCATAATCTTGTCTCTCTCTTTTTTTTTTTTTTTTTTTGGTAAACGTTTCTCTGAGTCACATTGCACCTGTGCTTATAATGCTCTGTCTGATATTGAATCTTGAATCAATCATGCTGTAATCGTAAGCATCAGTTTCAGATGAAATCTCAGTTTAATTTGCTTTGCATTTGTTGGTTTAAGGCACAAACTTGTGTCTAGATGAATGCTGGAAGATATGCCTTTTATACAGCCATTAACACATTTATGTGAGACAAAAGTCACAGTTATGACATAAAAAGTCAAAATTATGACATACTTAATTGTAAATATGAGATTGAAATTGACACGAAAAATTTAAATTATGGAAGACAAAATATGACAAAAAGTTGAAATTGTGAAATAATAAAACATAATTATGAGGTAAAAGTGGAAATTATGTGTCTGTATGTTAGAGTTGTGACATAAAAAGTCAATTAACATAAAATATCAACATCTAAACCTCTGTAATTCTCAATAAAATCATCTGTAGAAATGAAGTTAATCTGGTTAGTGTGAAGCTGGTTATGCTGTTGGTGGAGTTGTTTAATCCTCTGCTGAGATCTTGAGAGATTTAATGTCTTCTTGTATTTCAGTTGATTTCATCTAAGGCTGTGACTGGAAGACAGTTGTAGTTCTTGTGTTTCTGCTTGTCTTGTCTCTTTCTTTCAGTCTAAACACGCTACTTCAGTTGAAGGTCTTTGACTGTTGTTGCCATTAACGGTAAACATTTGGTGACCTGTGCCTTTTTATTTTTTTATTTTAATTTTTTTTTTATTTATTTGGTTTTTTTTTACACGTGATGGAAGCTCATTTTGGAGGCAGTGTCTTCAACCTTTATAAGAGTTTTGAGAGACAGATCGAATTTTTTTGAAAAAAAAAAAAGAGTTTGTCAAAAAGTAAAGATCTGAAATAGACATGCAGACAGAGAAGGATGTAGACCCATGAAGGTGAGAAAATGATGAATTTTCATTTTTTTGGGTGGACTATCCATTTAAGAGAGTGCTCCTAATCTCAGCTCTTTACCTGAATAAAAGACACCTGGGAGCCAGAAATCTTGCTGTTTGATAGGGGATCAAATACTTATTTGACTCATTAAAATGCAAATCAATTTATAACTTTTTTTGAAATGCGTTTTTCTGGATTTTGTTGTTATTCTGTCTCTCACTGTTCAAATAAACCTAACATTAAAATTATAGACTGATCATTTCTTTGTTAGTGGGCAAACGTACAAAATCAGCAGGGGATCAAATAATCCCCCCCCCATATGTATATATATATATATATATATATATATATATATATATATATATTCTGTGTGTATATAGTTCTGTTTTATTTTTCTGTATAAACAGTAACAAAAAAAAAAAAAAAAATGATGTAATTAATTATCTAAAACATTATGGCCCGGTTTCACTAACAGGGCTTAGACAAAGCCAGGATTAGGCCATAGTTTTTTACAATTGGACTTCACACAATCTCACAATGCAACTTCATACATTACAATGTGACTATAGCTCACAATTGCAAATATGTTTCCTGCAATTGTGAATATTAACTTGTGTCACAGTTATGAGAAAGAAATTGCAGTTGCAAAGTATAAAATACAAGTGTTTGAACCCAAATATATGTATCTCATCCTGCATACATTTGCCACACAATTCATCAAAATTAAATGTTTAATGTGAAATATTAACAATAATTTTAACTTAATGGCTTGAGGTCATTTAACACCTCAAGTGTGAATGCATCATGAAACGTAAAATAGTGTTAATTACAATAGCACAACTCTAAATTTTTAAGTAATTTACAACCACAAAAATTACCAAAATGAGTCCATTGCTCATAGGGTGTATTTTACTGACACCTATGCTTACGTATGAAAGTTACATCCTTAATTATAACAACAGTAATCTATGTGAGCATTCTTTCATGATTATAATTTCATCAGAGAAATGGTTAGGAATCACTTTATTATGATTTTCCATACTGAAATTTTGTTTGATTTGAGTTTGTTTAAACATTTTTTATTCTTCTGTTCTAAATTGCTCATACCAATAATATCATATTGTGTAAGACACAAATCTTCACTACTCATGTATATTATAGAATAAATACAGTCTAACAGAATTAAATTTGATGAACTTGGTTTACACATATGCATTACACAAACTAGGCAAACTGATAAATGCAGACCACCCTGAAAGTCAAAGTGTAATTTGTAAATTGAGTGGAAATGGGCTTCTGTATAAGTGTTTCTGTGTTTCCTCACAAGAGGTTGTTAAATCTGACACAGAGACACTGAAGATTCAGGATAAAGTTTAAAGTTTGGTGTGCAGAAGTCATTTCAATCATTGTGAATATTTTGATAATTATTGGGGATAATTATTGGGGGAATGAAACAGGAGATACCATAAGTGTTCAGCAGAAATTAAAAGTGAAAAGTGTTTGAACCTAAATATGTGTATCCCATCATGCATACATTTCCCACACAGTTCATCAAAATTAAATTTTTAATGTGACATATTAATGATAATGTTAACTTACTGGCTTGAGGTCATTTAACATCTCGAGTGTGAATGAATCATGAATGGTAAAATACTGTTAATAAAAATAGCTCAACTCTGAATTCCGTTAATAAAAATAGCTCAACTCACTCATTACTTGGTCAGGGCTCCTTTAGCACAAACTCCAGCATCAGTGAGGTGTGGCATGGAAGCGATCAGCCTGTGGCTCTGCTGAGGCACTATTGGGCCTTCAGCTCATCTGGATTGTTGGATCCACTGTTTCTCATCTTTCTCTTGAAAATATCCCATAGATTCCATATGGGGCTCAGGTCAGGCATGTTGGCTGGCCAGTCAAGCACAGTAATATCATGGTCAGTAAACCACTTGGAACTGGTTTTGTCACTGTGGGCAGGTGCTAAAGTCCTGCTGGAAAAGGAAATCAGCATCTCCATAAAGCTTGTCAGCAGATGGAAGAACAAAGTGCTCCAAAATCTCCTGGTAGACGGCTGCATTGACTCTGGACTTGATAAAACACAATGGACCAACACCAGCAGATGTCACAGCACCCCAAATCATCACTGACTTTGGAAACTTCACACTGGACTTCAAGCAGCTTGGTTTCTGTGCCTCTCCAGTCTTCCTCCAGACTCCAGACCTTGATTTCCAAATGAAATGCAAAGTTTACTTTTATCTGAAAAGAGGACTTTGGACCACTGAACAACAGTCCAGTTGTTTTTCTCCTTAGCTCAGGTAAGATGTTTCTGATGTTGTTTCTGTTTCAGAAGTGGCTTGGTAGCCCTTTTCTTACAGTAGGAAAATTTGTGTGTACATGCTGATATCTGCATCAATAATCTTTACGTTTCACTTACAGAAAGAGATTCAATATTCCTCAAAAAGAATAAAAATGCACAGAGATTAGTTAGCTTTTTGTGTTATGTTTATTGTGAAAGGGCATTTGCATTTGTAAAAAATAGAATTTATAATAAAATACAAGCATGTGACATTTTATGGAATACAAATCACCTCTTTGTCATCTGAAATGTGCTGCAACTTATATTGCAAAACAAATTAAATAATTTACTGTCAAACGTGCACAACAAATACACAGACAAACATATCAGTTCTAGCATTGCTTAATCAACATCACAGCCTGTTCATCATTAAAATAAATGTAGTCAATCAAATATGGAAAAAATCTATTTGGCTTAGTTCAAAATGTCTGTTGTACAAATGTACACCTGTGCATTATTCCTAACGTGCACATGTGGATGATGCTGTTTTATATGGATAATGGGATACAAATAAAGAACAAAGCCTTCAGTATGTGTCATGCAACTTATACACTGGTGCAACTTATCTTTGGGCAGTAACGCAATATTGTAATGCAATACTTTTAAGTGTAACTTTCACCAATTCTGATTACAGGTGGGCTATCTCTGTAAAACAATATAAAAAATGTCATAAAAGCTGCAACAAATTTTTTGGTATCCAAAAATCAGAAAAGTGTCATGTGCAATTCTGAAAAGCCTGCTAAATACTGGTGCTACTGCTTTAAAAACAGTGGTCCCACTTTATATTAGGTGGCCTTAACTACTATGTACTTACATTTAAACTAATCTTTTGATACAAATGCATTTATTGTGTACATACATGTTTTTACATTGTACTTAAATTTTTAAAATACCTGCATGTAATTACATCTGTAATTAATTTATGTAATTACATTTAAAATTACACTGCTGACCCATCCCTTACACCTTAACCCACCCTTAAACCAACCCATACCACCAAGCCTGTCCCTAACCCTACCCGTATCCCACCTCAATAGCAGAAAAAGTGTTTTGCAATGCAATATGAACACAATAAGTACACTGTACTTATTTTGTGATGTAAGTACATAGTAGATAAGGCCACCTAATATAAAGTGTAACCAAAATAGTTTTGGCTATTTGACTCGCAGTCTATCCATGCTTATTGATTCATGACCTGCACTGTTAATGACAAAGTACTTTTCCACTAGTTAGACCAAGTATTAGCACAAAAGAGATGAAGTCAGTGTATTTCAGTCTATTCTTCACTCTCTGTTGTTAAATCTGGCACAGAGTTAGCGAGGACTCATAAACTCTAAATCCAGCATAAAGGGGTTCAGTGAATGTGGTGTTGAATGTGTGTATGTGTGTGAGTGTGTGTGTGTCAGAGACGCTGTAGAAGGACAGAGTGCCGGCCGGCCAGTCCAGATACACTCCTACTCTTTTAGAGGGGAGTAATGGGCCAGGAATGTTTGTGCTCTTATTATCGTGCCAGATAGTAAATTCATTACCAGAACAATACAGACTCCAGGATTTGTCACGATATCCAAGCCAACAGAAATTTCCTCCTTTCTTGCTGATTCCTTTATATGTCACTGCTATACCAGGCCCCCTCCCATTCCATTCAGCCTCCAAGTAACAGCATCCAGTCAGACTCTCTCGACTCAAAACCTGCTCACAGTTCTCAAATCTGTCTGGATGATTAGGATATGGCTGTGGCTCTTCCACATGTGTTACCTTTCTGTTCTCCTCAGACAGAATGAGACGATTGTGTGCTGTGTTTGGATCCAGTGTGAGATCACAGGCAACTGAACAAAAAAACAAAACAAAACAGAGATGAGAAGTACATGAAGGACAGTTTTACAGCCACATCTGTTTGTGTGTGTGTGTGTGTGTGTACTGGTATTCATTACATTATGAGGACCAAATGTCCCAACAAGGATTGTAATACCAGTATATATTGACTTTGTGGGAACATTTTTTCTGGTCCCATGAGGAAAACAGTTTATAAATCATCCAGAATGAAGTGTTTTGAAAATCTAAAAATTCAGAAAGCTTTCTGTGAGGGGTAGGTTTAGGTTTAGGGTTAGGGTATCCATTACGTCTATGTCCCCATAATGATAGGAACACCCTGTGTGTGTGTGTGTGTGCTGTGTGTGTGTGGGGGGGGGAGTGCTGAAGTGCACGGGGGGGTTGCAGCATTACCACAGCTGTTGTAAGTTGCACCAATCTTCAACAGGAAGAGCTGCAGCAGCGCTGGAACGCAACCCCCACTGACGCACCATCACATCAACACTTGTTCTTTGATATCACATTCTCGGAAATTGCAAACAGAAGTGCTTGGCTCCGAAGTGAAGAGCTGAATCAGTCCCTCCAGGATTTGGCGATTCTGCGATCGCTGAATTTATCGTAAAATCAAGCAAACTCTGCAATTTTTGTAAGAGCTCGCAAATTTTCGTAATTGCCACCAATTTTCTGCAGATTTTGGGCTTAGACGTGTCCTGTGACATCATCGCAACGCGCATTCAGTCAAAGAAAGGTTGTTTCTTAATTACAAAAATGGAATGAACCGCCTTGCGTTCTCATCATGACCGATTTATTAGAGCTGCATTGGACAAACGAACCAAAAGCGGAACTAATCCGCGCTACACGGTGCACACCGTTTATCTGCTCGGGCTGGAGCTGCGGGCTGCTCTCGATCACGCGACACTGTTATACACAGTGCTGGGAGATACAGTGAAGAAAGTAGTCGAATTCACCGCAGAATCAGTAACATCTCTGTCAAATCTTGTGAGAAGCATTCAAATTCGGCACAGAATTCTGTTAAAGCTACGGATATCAGAACAAACGCCAATGATGTGGAAACCAGGAAAAACCAGGAAAAACATCTTTCAGTAAACACAAATCTCCACCATTCACCATGGATTTAACATAACTACAGGAACAACTTGTGGCAGAAATGGTCTAATGTCTTCAATTGTTTTTAAATGCTTCACACAACTTTTCCCAGCATTTCAAAGCTTTAAGTAACCAAATTTGAAAGATATTTTTAATGTGATGACATTATTTGTTCATCCTTCATATTGCCTCCATTTATAAAACTAAGTTTCATAATGTAGGAAAGCAAACACTTATTTAAAAATAATAAAAAAAAAGACATTAAATTACCACTATATGGCTGCAGAGACTTATAGGCTTATTAGCCATTTTCACTCCCTAATATATATTTTTTTGTATTTATTAAATTATATTTAGACATTATGAATGACAGTAATAAAAGATAATTTTATCTGCATCTCAACTACCCAGACAGCACAAGTAAATCTGTAAGACGTCTGCTAAAGATCTGGGATACATCTGTCTTGTAATCTGATAAACGTCTCAGAAGCAGTTTTACATGCATTCTAATAAATCTCTATTTGACATCTGACAGGAAACGTCTTGGAGACATATTGCAGATGAGCAAATACCCTAAAAAATACATCTTGCATGTGTAAATGCAGATATCAAATAGACATCTCCGAGATGTACATGTGCGATTAGGGTGAGTGCTTTACTGTCAGGTGCTGGTGCCACGTTCTGTAGAACTTAAAGGGATAGTTCACCCAAAAATGAAAATTCTGTCATCATTTACTCACCCTCAAGTAGTTCCAAACCTGTATGAATGTCTTTGTTCTGCCGAACACAAAGGAAGATATTCTGAAGAAAGTGTATAACCAGGCTGTTTTGGGGCACCATTGACTTCCATAGTAGGAAAAAAAAAAATACTATGGAAGTCAATGGTGCCCCAGAACTGTTCTGTTTCCTACATTCTTCGGAATATCTTCCTTTGTGTTCAGCAAAACAAAGACATTTATACAGGTTTGGAACTACTTGAGGGTGAGTAAATGATGACAGAATTTTCATTTTTGGGTGAACCATCCCTTTAATGGCACTTGTGTTGGTGTCCTCAAATATTAGTCTGGACCCCTATGGTTCTCGAAGTCAGAAAAGTCTGTTGTCTGTGGTATATTTTCACTGCAAAACAATAGGAAATGCCGCAAATATCACCGCAAATTTTGAGAAAAGCCACAGCAAAATCAGTCATTTTAGGCCGCAAAAAATCAGAAAAAAAAGTGCCGCAAAATCCTGGAGGGACTGGCTGAATGTGCGATTGTATGCGATGTATATATCTGCGATGCGGGGTGGGGTGTGCAATGCAAATCTCACATGCCAATGGGCATTGGCTCTTTTTGTTACACCCGAAGGTAATAAGGATTCTAAGGTGACACAATGTGAGGTAACAGTGAGCTAAAAGTGTAACCTCACAGCGCCCTCACTGTGCGCTCATACTAATGTGAAGTCAAAGTGCACTCACTGCACAGAGACTAGGTACCCAGCATGCATTGTAGCATGAAGCTTTTGATTGTCACCATTGCTGAGATTCATTCACTGATTATTGATGTCTCTCTTTGTGTTCAAAACGTTTGTCTTATGCTTTTAAAATCCTTCATGAATGATTATGACACTGCTGTATCTTATACTGTATAATCACAGAGCTATTATAATCAAAAAAAACTTTAGCTTAATCTAGGTGATGACTGCACTGTTGTCATCAATAACAAACTAATATCACCCGGTTGTATTTTCTTTTTGGCTTTCCTTGCCATAACAAATGTGCCTTACAAACACAGTTACAGCAGCCAAAATTACAAAGTTAAGGGTCAAGAGCCCAAAGCAAACGCTAATCACAATGATGGTAACGTCAAACGAAACAATAACACATCATCATCTTTATCTCCGTTAATTATCAGTAAGTGCTTTTGTAGATGTCTGACAGAAATAAAATCAGTCTGGTTAGTGATGCGTGAAGCTGGTTTGTGAAGTTGTTTCATCATTCTCTGCTGAGATCATGAGACATTTAATGTCTTCTTTTATTTCAGTTGATTTCATCTAAGGCTGTGGCTGGAAGTCAGTTGTATGTTTAGAGGACATTAGTGATGGGCAGATGAAGCCTCATGAGACTTTAAGCTTTTTAGCCAAGTGGTTCACAAAAGGATTAATTTCTGGAAGCTTCATTTACTCACAGTACCACCTGTGGCCAAAGAGTGTAAAACAAGCATATACTGTGCATTCAAGCGATTTAAAAGCAGAATGTGTAAACTCATTTGCTTCCTAATTCAAACTTTAATTCAACAATGTGCAAATGCACAAATTGTTTATTATGGAACAATGTTACAATTGCTTAAAAGCAAACCACTTTGAAAAGGGCCAAGAGCCCAACTAAAGCAAACACTGTTCTCCATGATGGTGACATCTTTTTAACCAATAAAACATCAACGTCTGATTCTCTGTAATTCTCAATAACAGCAAATGTTCATCACTAATGCATGTACACGTGTCTGTTAAGTCCATGAGACTGTAGGGTGTCCTATTTCTCACTTTAACATTCAGAAGTGTGCTCGCGAGTGCCCCCCTTTGCGGCCGCTATGCGGCCTTGATCCGCACTTCTGCCGAGCCCGCACTGGGGTGAGTTCCGCAGCAGACTTCTACCCAACAGTCAAAATGGCATTACGTCACGAAAGTGCAGACTGAGAGAAAGGCCGCGAGGGTTTAGGGTGCCATTTGGGACAGGGCCTGTGATATCACTATGATGATGAGAAACAGGAAGTATCACTGTGTGTTGAGAAACAGGAAGTAGAATGTCACCCCTGCAACTGATATTTGAGCTGACCCTCTCAACCTGCTCAACATTTTGAATTCACAATGAGCTCACATATTACTCACACTACGAGTATCACCGTATGAGAATGGTGTGATGTCACTGTGATCTTCACATGATCTCACATGTGTGTTCTGTGTTTTTCATAAATGTCTAACTGAATTAAGGAACAACTTTAAATCTGGTATAATATATATATACAGTGGGGCAAAAAAGTATTTAGTCAGCCACCAATTGTGCAAGTTCTCCCACTTAAAAAGATGAGAGAGGCCTGTAATTTTCATCATAGGTATACCTCAACTATGAGAGACAAAATGAGAAAAAAAAATCCAGAAAATCACATTGTAGGATTTTTAAAGAATTTATTTGCAAATTATGGTGGAAAATAAGTATTTGGTCAATAACAAAATTTCATCTCAATACTTTGTTATATACCCTTTGTTGGCAATGACAGAGGTCAAACGTTTTCTGCAAGTCTTCACAAGGTTTTCACACACTGTTGCTGGTATTTTGGCCTCTAGAGCAGTAATGTTTTGGGGCTGTCGCTGGGCAACACGGACTTTCAACTCCCTCCAAAGATTTTCGATGGGGTTGAGATCTGGAGACTGGCTAGGCCACTCCAGGACCTTGAAATGCTTCTTACGAAGCCACTCCTTCGTTGCCCGGGCGGTGTGTTTGGGATCATTGTCATGCTGAAAGACCCAGCCACGTTTCATCTTCAATGCCCTTGCTGATGGAAGGAGGTTTTCACTCAAAATCTCACGATACATGGCCCCATTCATTCTTTCGTTTACACGGATCAGTCGTCCTGGTCCCTTTGCAGAAAAACAGCCCCAAAGGATGATGTTTCCACCCCCATGCTTCACAGTAGGTATGGTGTTCTTTGGATGCAACTCAGCATTCTTTCTCCTCCAAACACGACAAGTTGAGTTTTTACCAAAAAGTTCTATTTTGGTTTCATCATTCTCCCAATCCTCTTCTGGATCATCCAAATTCTCTCTAGCAAACTTCAGTCGGGCCCGGACATGTACTGGCTTAAGCAGGGGGACACGTCTGGCACTGCAGGATTTGAGTCCCTGGCAGCGCAGTGTGTTACTGATGGTAGCCTTTGTTACTTTGGTCCCAGCTCTCTGCAGGTCATTCACTAGGTCCCCCCGTGTGGTTCTGGGATTTTTGCTCACAGTTCTTGTGATCATTTTGACCCCACGGGGTGAGATCTTGCGTGAAGCCCCAGATCGAGGGAGATTATCAGTGGTCATGTATGTCTTCCATTTTCTAATAATTGCTCCCACAGTTGATTTCTTCACACCAAGCTGCTTACCTATTGCAGATTCAGTCTTCCCAGCCTGGTGCAGGTCTACAATTTTGTTTCTGGTGTCCTTTGACAGCTCTTTGGTCTTGGCCATGGTGGAGTTTGGAGTTGGACTGTTTGAGGTTGTGGACAGGTGTCTTTTATACTGATCAAACAGTTCAAACAGATGCCATTAATACAGGTAACGAGTGGAGGACAGAGGAGCCTCTTAAAGAAGAAGTTACAGGTCTGTGAGAGCCAGAAATCTTGCTTGTTTGTAGGTGACCAAATAGTTATTTTACCGAGGAATTTACCAATAAATTCTTTAAAAATCCTACAATGTGATTTTCTGGATTTTTTTTTCTCATTTTGTCTCTCATAGTTAATGTATACCTATGATGAAAATTACAGGCCTCTCTCATCTTTTTAAGTGGGAGAACTTGCACAATTGGTGGCTGACTAAATACTTTTTTGCCCCACTGTGTGTGTATATATATATATATATATATATATATATATATATATATATATATATATATATATATATATTTAAATATATATATATCAACTTTGACTTATCCAATGCATTTTGTTCTTTGTAAAAAGGACTGAATTCTGGTAAAAGTGTAAGCACTCTCTACCTCCATCTGTGTCTCGACTTTCACGTTCATTCTTGCATGTTTATCAAACCATCCTCTGACTGAGATGAACAGCTCATTTGATTCCTTTTTCACACTTTTGTAACATGTTTAGTGTTTGATTTGTTTTCTGCATTTTTTCTCTTGGATAACAATTTAAAAATCAGCATCCATCAAAACATTTTCCTGAGTAAACACTGGCTGTACTACTCTAGTCACGGTGTGCCCAACAAGTCATAATTTAAATACAGTTTAGACAGTATAAAATCATTATGTCTATGGAATAAATCCATAATGATAGGAATACCTCTCTGTCTGTGTGTGTCTGTGATTGAGAGTGAGAAAGAGAGTGACAGAGAGGGAGAGAGAAGACTTACATTTTCTCAGTCCTGGTGTGATTCTACAAGGGTCTCCATGGTCCAAACTATAAAGAGAATAAATGTAAAGAACAAATTAAAATGTTATAAATATTTATGTTAGAAAAAAGCTAACATCTATACACAAATGAAGAAGACAGATTACAATTAAACTACTACTGCACACATTAAATTACTATTACCCCACATACACACATTAGTGCTGTCAGTCAAATAAAACTAATTGCATTTTTTTTTTCTATAATTGCAATTAATCACACCTGCACAGCAAAATCCCCAGTGTCAAATTAACACTGCTGGGCTTCTATGTGTCCACACTACACAGTGTTAAAAGTAGTGATGGGCAGATGAAGCCTCATGAAGCTTTAAAGTCGGCATGAAATCAAAATTGAAAATTCTTATTTTTTAATGGAATACTGTAGTGTTTATAATAAATAATGTATCCGTGCACTTCATTATTTTTTTTTAAATTCATGTGCCTTTGTAATCTTTAATCAAAAATGTTAACCTCCCCTCCCCCTCAAAACGACTCCTCTAGTCTTCCGGTCACATGCGATGGCGTAAGGGCGGAGCTAGTGACGTAAGGGGTAAATGCTGGGATAAACGACAGGGGGAAAGCTGAAGCTGATGCTTCACTTTATAGAAATAAATGCATTGACCAGTTGACGCGAGCCATGGGGGAGTACACTACTCTTAAAAGTTGAAAGGATATTACCACAACATTACTCTTAGGACATCGCAAACTATATATTTTTTTATGAATATGACTTAACCTGGTGGAGAACGCGCTCAGTCATTCAGGCAGTCTCTCTCTCTCTCACGCGCGCGCGCTGTTAGGCATGTTTTGTGCTGTTGATCGCCCTCGTCGCCGTCATTCTTAATAAATAAATAAATAATTCTTCATGCTAGGGTGTCAGTGGTGAATCCAGTGGAGAGAAATCCCCCCACAACTAACTGCAAACTGGCATTCAGATCTGCCTCCATTGTTAGCAACGCCCCAACTTCCAACGATCCAATCAATTCTCGAAGGACGAAATCAAGTCCCGCCCTCTCATTTCAGATGCCGTTTCACTCGGATATACGTCACAGTAGAGAAAAAAAGACAATCGCTACTTCCGTTTCATGCCGACTTTAAGCTTTTCAGCCAAGTGGTTCACAAAAGGGTTAATTTCTGTAGGCTTCATTTGCTCACAATACCACCTGGTGGCCAAAGAGTGTAAAACAAGCAGATACATTACATACAGAGGTGTAAAGTCCAGGGATCAAAAAGAAAAAATCCTGCCATATGTTTATTCCACCCATGAACTCAGCAGCTGATTTCACCAGAGGAGGAACCAAGTCATTCCTTTCAAGTCACAAGCAAGTCAAGTCAAATCCCAAGTACTCAAAGAGTTAAAGTTAATGATATAATTAAGAGACTAATTAAATGATGATTGCGCATTAGTGATGAACACCTGCTGTTATTGAGAATTACCGAGGATCAGATGTTGATGTTTTATTGGTTAAAGCGATGCCACCATCATGGAGAACAGTGTTTGCTTTAGTTGGGCTCTTGGCCCTTTTTTAAAATGGATTGCTTTTAAGCAATTGCAATGTTGTTTCACAACAAGCATTTGTGTATTTGCTCATTGCAGAATTAAAAGTTTAATTAGGAAACAGATGAGCTTACACTTTCTGTCACTTGAAGGAACACCATGAAAGTGTTTCTTTTTGGTTTATTGACTGACATTCAGCTATTATAGAACTGCAAATAAGTTCAATTAAACAAATGTCACCATAGTGCCTAAATATTGGGGGGGTAAAGAACTATATCGCTCAGGCTTTTAGACATGAACACTTATCATACGATCCTCAACAGTGGTGACAATAATTATTCATGCTGCAGTGCATGATGGGAGTTTTTACAATGGTGTTACCCAGCATGCATTGCAGCATGAAGAATTTTGTTGATTGTCACCATTGTTGAGATTCATATGCTGATTCTTGATGTCTGTGTGTCTAAATAGCTCTTAAGTTCAAATATTTACATGCATTGCATAGATTTAAAATTCATTCAATATAACTATTAGAGCAACACTTTCATTGCATTCAGTAGTTTCACAGGATTGGTTATTCAAAACCTGGACATATAAATTGAAAAAAATATATTTTGGTTGTAAACAGGTCAACACCTGATGATTATCTCATATCAAAACAGCCAACAGCTTTTCACTGCGCAACACTGATCTCACTGCTTTATAACAGCACATGCATTGCTGCAGAGAGAAATCTAACACAATTCAAGGGTCAAGAGCCCAACTAAAGCAAACACTGATCTCCATGATGGTGGCATAATTTTAACCAATAAAACATCAACATCTGATCCTCTGTAATTCTCAATAACAGCAGGTGTTCATCACTAATGGACAATCATCATTTAATTAGTCACTTAATTATCTCATTAAGTTTAACTCTTCGAAGACTTGAGATTTGACTCTAGACTTGCTTGTGACTTGAAAGTAGCGACTTGGTCCCACCTCTCCAGGAGGTAGAACTAATTAGTTAAATCAGCTGGCTGAATTCATGGGTGGAATAAATATATGGCAGGACTTTTACTTTCTGACCCCTGGATTTTACACCTCTGGCCAACACAATATTAGGAAGGTGGTCATAATGTTATGCCTGATCGGTGTATATGAATTTATATTGTCTGTGGAAGGTGCAGGACCATAAAATGTTCGTCCAAGCAAAATGTTTGGTCCGAACATTACGATAAAGTATCCTACCTGGCTGTCAAAATATGTATTTCCATACCTATGTTCTCTCTCTGTTTGTTAATGTCTGTGTTTGTCTGAATGGCACTTTGTTTTACGTTTTTTTTTTTTTTTTTGTGCATGTTGTATTAAAAAAAAATAATTGAATAATAGCTGATTGCTTCTGGAACTATTGCTGTAGGATCACAGTGGTGGTGGTAGGGATTTCAG
Organism: Spinibarbus caldwelli; assembly: GCA_039654775.1. NCBI lineage: Eukaryota > Metazoa > Chordata > Actinopteri > Cypriniformes > Cyprinidae > Spinibarbus > Spinibarbus caldwelli. Next base: position 38,626,559 of record CM077225.1, on the reverse strand, counting down.
GTGAGATCAGTGCATCAGGACACTTCTTGATAATTAAACTACCAGCAATGCATAGACAGTATTATTTGACTTCATTTTCATTTTTTTTCCATAACAAATGTGCTTAACCACACAGTATCAGCAGTCAGAGAAAAGCTAATGTTAAAAAGTCAAGACCCCAACTAATTACAAACACTAACTGCTATTATGGTAACTTCAAACAACTTTTATTTGCTCTTCAAAAACGGCACTTACTGAGAACGGAAAAATATATATATAGATTTGAATGTGTGTATATATATATATATATATATATATATATATATATTTAAATAGAATAGAAGAAGTTCATGTGTCTTACTAGCAAGTAATTATGCTTCTAAAAACAGGTCAAGAGCTGTAGATCAAACCACGTAAGTTTGCAACGCTGTTTGTGAATGCCCACATAGCAAGAGAGCAGATGAAAACCATTGAATCAATGTTAAAAATGGTTGATTTGTCAATGTTAATGGCATTGAATTGTCAATGTTAATGGCACTGAATTAATATCACTTTTGCACCTGCAATTAATGTTGAAAAAATTTTGAAATTTAAACAAACCACCATTATTGTGATCAATGTTTGCTTTAGTTGGGCTCTTGACTCTTGCTTTTCATTAAATTGGTTCTCTTTCAGTGCTTGCTGTAGTGTTTCAATATAAAACCTTTTGAATTAATAAAGAAAGAGATGTTGACTAGTTTTCATGTTGGGTGTCAAGCTGTGACAAAGTTGAAAAATAATATTAAAAAGTGTTGAAATAAATTTTTCATTGCTGATGGAAGTGTTCTTTCACAAATGTCAAGTATACATTTCAGCATTTTATTTTGTTGATTGTCACCATTGCTGAGTTTCATACACTGATTCTTGATGTCTAATTGATTCAGCAATATAACTAGTTATTTATTCATTTTCTGTTAATTCATAGAAGTATGATAGCTGTATGTCTGCTTTAATCTCACACTGTAGTATCACACATTATTCAAACACAAAAAAACACAACACATTTGTGAGCAACTGTTTAAATAATCTCACAATGATTACAGTTTCCATCACCTGATCTCAGTTCTCATTGCCGCAACAAATGTATTTTAGCACATTGTTACAATGAAACCCCAACATTAAGGTACAAAGAATCAACAGCCCAACTAAAGCAAACGCTGATCACAATAATGATGGTTTGTTGAAAGTTCAACATTATTTCAACGTTAATTGCAGGTGAAAAAGTGATGTTGATTCAATGCAATTAACATTGACAAATCAACTGTTTTTAACATTGATTCAACATTTGCTTACTACCAGGGTGGGTCCTCCTCGGCTGTGGGATCAGGCATGTACACTTTTGAGGTGCCAGAGCTAATATTTTTTGGGATATATTTTTTTTTTGTGTTGCAGTTATTACTGTAAACAAATAGGTAGTGTAAGTCAAATTTACCCATTATTATACATTTTACTTGCTAACTAATATACTTAAGTAAGATCTAACTGATTTTCATGGGTTGTATTTAACACCCTCAAGAGTAATTTTTTTTTTTTACAGTGCAGGCTTGGTCGATTAGCACTGCATTATGTGTACATTATTCTTATGAAAATACCCGAAATGGCTTAAAGAAAACATATAAAGACAGATATATCATCGCATTTGTGTGTTTACTGTCCTCATATTTCATCAGTCAAAATGTCTCTATCTGCATGTTATTCAGCTGATATATGATGCATTTGTCCATATAAGGGATTTTCTGGAACCTCATAAATTTAATACCTCTATGAGTCTCACTTGTGAAACAGGCATTACATGAGAGTGTTTAATACTCCATAATTCTCACATCAGCTCATTTGGGTAAAAAAACAAAAAACAAAAAAGTTTTAAGTGTGTGAAAAATGAAGAGTGTGAGCTGCTCGTAGGCATGATCACATTAGAGATAATTAGTTCAGATCGGAAAGACTGTACATTGTGTTGGTTTCATATGGATTACTTTATCACAGAACATTTGTTTTCAGTATGACTCACTTCATTTAAAAATAGACTTCAAGCTTTCTATAGATATATTTCTCATGTCTGCGTGTCTGTTATAGCAGTTCGCGGAGAAAGAGTAGACAGACATCGCTGTGGTGTACAAAAAAGACCAGGACACCAGAGAATTATTTTGGCAGCTCAGTGCTCATTTGTTTACTTCAGATCTCAGCACTTAACTCCCTCTCTTCACAGAACAGGACGAAAACTTCTCTAACAGAGACAGACCTTTTTAATCGAACGCTTCTCTCTAGACATGCATAGTGATAACCGAACAATCCCGAACAATCCCCCCCCCACATGCCCTAAGCATGAAACGTAGCTACAAAGTCCTTGAGGTGACCCGGCCGTGAGCGTGCACGGACAGGTCATGGAGAGGAGGGAAATAGACATGGTGTTGCGGGGTAATTCTCAGGGGAGAGGACCAGAATGATGCCAGTTTGTTTCCCCTGTGAGGCCTATGAACCCTAACCCAGTCATTTACGGCAATGTCCGGCACTTTGGCATGCTTCCGTTTGTCAAACTGTATTTTCATCCGGCGCTGTTGGCAAGAGACAGAAGCTTTCATTCCTGGGGGAGGCTTCAGGAGCACAGGTGGACGGAGCTGATCAAGCGGCAACTTGAGCTCCCTACCCAGCATGAGAAAAGCAGGGGAAACCCCCGTGGTGCAATGATGAGAGGCCCTGTAGTGCAGCAGGGTGAGGCGAATGGCTTGGCTGAAAGGACATCCTTGGGCCAGGTGTGCTCTGAGACCATTTTTAAGGGACTGATGAAACCGCTCCACGCCACCGTTAGCCTGGGGGTGATAAAGGGCTGTGCGGATATGTTGGATACCCTTACTCTCCAGGTAGGATCTGAAGTCGCCTGAGATAAACTGAGGGCCATTGTCTGTTGTGATTATCTGTGGAAGGCCCCAGCGTGAAAACAAAGAGTCCAAAAAATCCACAATGACCTGGGAGGTGACAGAACCCGTAGCAGTCAATTCAGGCCATTTGGAGTGTAAGTCATAAACTACAACCAGGTAGTGCTGATTGTGGGGAACCCCGTGAATCTCACCACAAATATCCAGCTGTAAGTGCTGCCAGGGTCGAGAAGGCCAGGCTAAGGGCCGGAGGGGTGGTGGAGGTGAGTGGCCTGTCTTACCACTCACGAGGCAGGCTGAACAGTCCTTGACCAGTACTTCAATCTCCCTATCTATTCCGGGCCACCACACCCGGTCTCGGCAGCGCTGTTTGAGCTTCACTATGCCCAGGTGGCCCTCGTGCGCCATTGCTAACACACGCGCACGAAGGGACCCTGGGACCACAGTACAAAGCCCACGAGCCACGCAGACATCATTCCAACAGGACAGCTCATCTTTGACCCGGGAAAAAGCAGCTAGTTCTCCAGATACATTTGATGGCCAGCCACCCCGGATGTAAGTGCGGAGCTGTGAGAGGATAGGGTCCTGGTCGGAGGCTGTTTTGAGCTCCTGAAGTGACACTACATCCTGCAGGGGAATGTGTAGCATCTGAATAATGTCAGTTTCAACATCACTACTACCCGTGGATGTATTTTCAGCAGGAATGGAGCGGGACAAAAGGTCGGCAACCACATTGTCACGGCCTGGGGTAAATTGCAGACTGTAATTATACTGCCGAAGACGATCGTACCAGTGATGCAGTCTCAGTGGTTTGTGGCCCGTTCCTGATGTTGCGAGCAATGTCACCAGGGCGTGATGGTCCGTCCTCAGGGTAAAATGGCAACCATATAGGTACAGGTGCCATCTTTCGCATGCCCAGACACATGCTAGCGCTTCGCGCTCCCCCACTGAATACCGTTGCTCCGTTGGGTTAAGGGCACGAGAGGCAAAGGCTATGGGCTTTTCGACACCATTCTGCACTTGCGAAAGCACAGCACCGATTGCTATGGCAGATGCGTCGCAGGTGACCAGAGTGTCACAAGAGGTGCTGAAATGCGCTAGCACTGGTGGTGATGTAAGCTGAGCCTTAAGGGTATGCACAGCCTCCGTACATGCTTGAGTCCATACCCAGGATTCATCTTTCCGCAATAAGTGCCTCAGAGGGGCTGTAGTGGCTGAGTACTGGGGAAGAAACTTCATATAATAGCCTGTCATTCCCAGAAAGGAAGCTACTTGTGCTGGCGAAGTTGGTTCGGGGATGGACTGAATAGCCTCCACATTGGAATGAAGTGGATGGATGCCCTCCGCCGACAATTTGAATCCCACAAAGTCAATGGTTGGCACCGCAAAGAGACATTTGTCACCATTGAGGGTCAGGTGCTGCTTGGCTAATGCATCAAACACCTTACTTAGGCGCTCGTCATGGATCTGCCTAGTTGCCCCATGCACAACCACATCATCCAGATAAATGACCACACCTGGTATGCCAGCTAACACAGAAGTCATTATTTTCTGGAAGCAGGAAGGGGCGGAGCTAAGACCAAACGGCATCCTGGTGTAGCGAAAGACCCCTGTGTGCGTCACAAAAGCTGTCAGGTTCTTGCTGCTTGGATGTAAGGGCACCTGCAGATACCCTTCTCTAAGGTCCAACTTGGAGAACACTGTAGAGCCAAAGAATTGGGCTGTGAGTTCCTCTGCAGTCGGCAGTGGATACTTGTCAGGGATTACTGCCTTGTTTACACGCCGCAAATCCACACAGATACGTAGGGCACCTGATTTTTTTGTAGCCACCACCAGATTTGAAACCCAGGGCAAAGCGTCCACAGGCTCAATGATACCGGCGTCCTGCAGCCGCTGCAGTTCAGCGGTCACCCCATCACGAAGGGCCAGGGGGATGCGGCGTAGTGGTTGAATAACAGGGGTGACAGTGGGATTGAGGAGAGGTTGATGGTTGAATGTGTTGAGGCAGCCTAGCCCTTCGAACAGTGCTGGCCACTGTTGCTGCCAGGTTGTAGTCACAGCCAGAATAGCAGCCCCCCTTGAGTCCGCCAACGTGAACTCCAAAGCAGCGAACAGATCTAGCCCCATCAAATTTGCTCCCTTTTTTGCCACATGGAATACAAATGAAGGGAGTGTTTTTGTCCCATAACAAACAGTCAATTCAAGTGAGCCCAGTATGTCTATTTTGGAGTGGCCATACCCACACAGGGCCGTAGAGGGTGCACCCAAGGGAAGCGAGTTAAAAAACTCTCTGTACGTGTCGGCATTCAGAAGAGATACGCTAGCTCCTGTGTCTAAGAGCAATGGGACGCACACATCATTTAGAGTTACGGTACATGATTTGAATGTCGCCAGTCCTGATGTCACATTATGAATAATGGTGGGTGTAGACTGGGATGTGCGTGTCTCTGATCTGGTGGGGGCTGATCGACAGACCTTGGAAAAATGATTTTGTTTTCCGCAGTTGTGGCATGTTTGGCCCCGGGCTGGACAGTTATGAGCTCTGGTATTATGAGAGTGAGACCCACAGTTACCACAGCACTGTTGTTTTTGTGGTCGCATGCGCTGTTGCCGTGTGAGATACATTACAGAATCAGGAGTATCAGCAGCCGCTTCTGTGCCCCTGCCTGGTGACTGGTCCAAGGGTGAGGGTGCATTCATGTGTGTTAGTTGGCTGGGTGTGAGCTTAGTTTGGTTTGCCAATGTGGCTGCACATTCTGCTGCACCCTCGACTTGATATGCAATGGCTATTGCTCTAGACAGTGATAGATCGTCAGATTCCAATAACAGAACTTCCCGAATTTTGTCATTATTTGTGTGTTCAATCAGTTGATCACGAATCATTTCGTCGCGCAGCGCCCCAAATTTACAGGAGTTGGCCAGTCCTCTTAGGTTAGCGACGTACTGATGAACTGACTCACCGGGAAGCTGGTGTCGTCGGCGAAATATGAATCGGCACAGCAAAACGCTCTGTGGGGCGACGAAATGCTCATTCAACAGAGTCACGGCCTCGTCATAAGTGGCGTCATTGTCAGCGTTGATCGTCCCGAGCACTAGCTGTCCTTCTGCGCCCAGGCAGTGTTGCAGTAGCGCCTTTTTTCTGACCGCGCTCACTTCATTAAGGCCCGCTGCAACGAGATAGGTTTCAAAAGACTGCAGCCAGCGGGACCACGGAACGGGAGGCTCGCCAGGGAGTGCGAGGAAAGGTGGCGGTGGGGGTAAAGAGCAATCAGCCATCCTCGTCGCCAAAATGTGGTGTACAAAAAAGACCAGGAAAACAGAGAATTATTTTGGCAGCTCAGTGCTCATTTGTTTACTTCAGATCTCAGCACTTAACTCCCTCTCTTCACAGAACAGGACGAAAACTTCTCTAAAAGAGACAGACCTTTTTAATCGAACACTTCTCTCTAGACATGCATAGTGATAACCGAACAATCAAACACCATACGGAACACTACAATCGCATCCTTTTTGTTTTCTCTATTTTACAAAAGCACAATGTTTGGTTGTTATTGTGAGTGTACACAAATAAAAGTAGACACTTAAGAGTTGCGAATGATGTGTAACACTTATCTGTGTGACCAAAATCGACAGAGTATTTTTAATTTCTTTCTCACTAATCATAAAAAAGTGAGCTAGTCGCGTCGGCACGACTGGCGACCCTAGGGAGTTAAGTAGCAATACTTTTACTTAAATACATTTTTTCAGTACTCTTTCCACCACTGCCTGCTGGTGCTGGATGAACAGACTGCCTACAAGGTCCATTTGGTACTGCACTCCCAACAAAGGGGCCCAACAAAGGGAAGGTTATGGGCCGGAGGAACAGTCCTGGGTGCCTTAGAATGAGATTCAGGACACTTCTCTCACTGCTAACTTAATGAAACATTCATGTATTCTAGATTCATTACATGTAAAGTAACACATTTCAATTTTTTTTTTTTTTTGTATTTATTTTGACGATTAGAGCTTATAGCTCATGAAAATCAAAAATCCAGTATCTCTAAATATTAGAATAGTTATATTTGAGTTTCATTAAATGACCATCCCTACAGTATAATTTCCAGGTATCTCTTGTTCTTTGACTTGGCAATGGTCCAGAAGACAATCATTGACACCCTCCACAAAGAGGGTAATTCACAGAAGGGCAATACTGAAAGGGGTGGCTGTTCACAGAGTGATGTATCAAAGCATATTAAATGCAAAGTTGACTGAAAGGAAGAAATTGGGTAGAAAAAGGTGCACAAGCAACAGGGATGACCGTAAGCTTGAGAATATTGTCAAGCAAAGCCGATTCAAACACTGGAAAGAGCTTCACAAGGAGTGGACTGAAGCTGGAGTCAGTGCATCAACAGTCTCCACGCCCAGACGTCTTCAGGAAAAGGGCTACCAAGCCACTTCTGAAACAGAAACAACGTCAGAAGCATCTTACCTGAGCTAAGGAGAAAAAGAACTGGATTGTTGCTCAGTGGTCCAAAGTCCTCTTTTCAGATAAAAGTAAATTTTGCATCTCATTTGGAAATCAAGGTCTGAAGTCTGAAGGAAAACTGGAGAGGCACAGAATCCAAGTTGCTTGAAGTCCAGTGTGAAGTTTCCGAAATCAGTGATGATTTGGGGTGCCATGAAGTCTGCTGGTGTTGGTCCATTGTGTTTTATCAAGTACAAAGTCAGTGCAGCCATATACCATGAGATTTTGGGGCTCTTTATGCTTCCATCTGCTGACAAGCTTTATGGAGATGCTGATTTCCTTTTCCAGCATGATTTTACCCAGGTAGCAACATATTGTCGTATAAGTCCTGACATATGTTTGTTCCACCCATGAACTCAGCAGCTGATTTCACCAGAGGAGGAACCAAGTCATTCCTTTCAAGTCACAAGCAAGTCTCGAGTCAAATCCCAAGTCCTCAAAGAGTTAAAGTTAATGAGATAATTAAGTGACTAATTAAATGATGATTGTGCATTAGTAATGAACACCTGATGCTAACAATCAACATCACTTAAAAAAGAGAACCACAACTACAACTGACTACAGCCACAACATTGGATGACATTAACTGAACAAAAAAAAAAAAAAAAAATTAATTGTGGTCAGTGTTTGCTTTAGTTGGGCTCTTGAGCCTTTTATTAATACAAAGAAATTTGCTTCTAAGCAATTGCAATATTGTTTCACAAACAGTTGTGCAATGCTGAATCAAACCTTGAAGTAGCAGATTAGCTTATGAATGAACATTCTTGGTTTATATCTCTCTGGTTTTAGTATTTCTCTCTTTGGTTTATTAACTACATTTCACTATTACAGAACTAAAAAAAAAAGTCCTATTAAGCAAATGCCGCCATAATGATTTGATATTGAGAAGAAAAAAATCCTGTAAAAGATCAGGCTTTTAGACATGAACATTTATCATATGATCCTCAACAGTGGTGACAATAATTATTCATACTGCATTCCATGATGGGAGTTTTTCATGCATTTTGCTGATTGCATCAGTTTGCTGATTGTCACCATCGTTGAGATTCGTACGCTGGTTCTTGATGTCTGTGTGTCTAAATAATATAATCTTTAAATTTAAAAAAAAAAAAAAAATGTGCAATACATGCAGTAGATTTAAAATGAATTCATTATAACTATTAGAGCAACATTTTACCTTGCATGCTACAGTTTTGCAGCGTTGATTATTCAAAACTGCAACATATAAATGAAAAAAAATAAATAATAAGCTGGATGAAATCAGGCCAGCTCATGATAACTATCGCAACATATAAAATCTGCTAATAGCTGCTCATCGTACAATATTGAGCTCTCTGCTTTACAACACCACATGTATTGCTACAGAGGAAAGAACACAACTAAAGCAAACACTGATCTCCATGATGGTGGCATCATTTTAACCAATAAAACATCAACATCTGATCCTCTGTAATTCTCAATAACTGCAGGTGTTCATCACTAATGCACAATCATCATTTAATTAGTCACTTAATTATCTCATTAACTTTAACTCTGAGGACTTGGGATTTGACTTGAGACTTGCTTGTGACTTGAAAGGAATGACTTGGTTCCACCTCTGGTTCATGGGTGGAATAAACATATGGCAGGACTACCCACCTCTCTTTGTAGGACTATACATTTTTTTGGATAATTTGTAAAATAAGTATCGCTTTTCATTTATTCTCTTTCCTATTACTTGTTTCACTTTTCTTTCAGTTTTTATAACCATTTCTTACTTGTATGTTTGGCACAGTTATTTTTTAAGGATTACTGTTAATGTAGTTTGATTTGTATATGTTATCTATTTTAATTTTAGTTACAGTTGTATGTTTGTCATTTTATTAGTTTTTTTCTGTTATGTCTGTATAAGTTATTAAGTTTTAGTTTTATTCAATTTGAGTTATTTTAGTACTTCAACAAACTACATGGAAATTAAATAATATTGAATCTATGGATATGTGTGTTTGTGTGTGTGTGTGTGTGTGTGTGTGTGTGCATATATGTCTGTGTGTATGTGTACATACACGTAGTTGTTTTTGGTGTTTGACTCAGTTTTATGTTAGAATCGTTATTATACTCTTATACCTTTTGTTCTCTTAATATTTTTAATTGTTTGTATCACTGTAAAAAATGATCCACTATATTTGTTTCAAAATATTACAAGCAATTTTATTAATTAGTTCAACATATTAGCATTACTTAGAATTAATCAAATGAAATGCTAACAATTAACCATTTGAAATGAGTAAAATATCATGAAAAAAATTAAGTAAAATTCAAACAAAAATATTGGTTTTATTAGAAAAAAAAAAATCCTATGTGATTGAATACTATGTTATACATGCATAACTTAGTATTATAACAGCTTGGTTTGTCAAGCTATTACAACTCAGTTATAGCAACCAAACAAAGTTTACTGTTAAAAAGTCAAGGGTCAAGAGCCCAACTAAAGTAAACACTGACCACCGCAATGGTAATCAAAAAATTAAGATTTTCTCCTTCAGCGATTCTGTTTGATAATATCAGGTGTCTTCAATAACTCTGTTTCGGGGGTCTGAAAACACAAGCTTTTGAACACGATGCCTTTATCATCTCCATGTAATCAACAAAAATGTGAATTTGTGAAAAAGTTGAATATTACATTTTTGCGGGTTGTTTCTTGATCGCAACTACTGGCCTGGCATGCATATAGTTTTTAGCATTGTGTTGTTTTTTGTCCAATGAAACCAATAATTTTGTTTAAAGTTTACTTAATTTTTTCATGCTATTTTACTCACTTTGAATGGTTAATTGTAAGCATTTCATTTGATTAATTCTAATTAAATCGAATGTGTTGAATTAATTAATAATATTGCTTGTAATATTTTGAAAATTTTATTGAGTAAATATAGTTAATCATTTTTTACAGTGTAGCTTTATTTTGTTTTCATTTAAATGTTGTTTAAAAATTTTGTCATATTTTTTTAATGTGTGTGTATATACTATTTAAAAGTTTTACCTTTTAGTTTTGGATCAGTTTTAGTTGTTTTAATACTACAATTGATTGTTTCTGTTGTCCTCATTTGTAAGTCGCTTTGGATAAAAGCGTCTGCTAAATGACTAAAAGTAAAGTAAAAAAATATATTTTCTTTCCAAATTTATTTTGTTACTTTCAATAAAAATATGGTTATTTTAATTTTCAATTTCGGCCCAGAATTTTCATTTCAGTGCATTCCTATTGAAAAGAGACAGCTTGTTCATGAATCGAACACAGCTATACTGTATTGGAGCAGATTACTTTTTCCCTGGTTCAAAATAACAAGGAACGATTTGTTTTTAAGAAATGTAGTGGAGTTAAAAAATATGATATTATGCTATGGAATGTAGTTGTAAAAGCTTTTCAAAATAAAAATACACTGATAAAGAACAGATACTTAAAAAAGTACTTAAGTGCAGTAAAAATACTTTGTTACTGTCCACCACTGCTTATTTTCCAACTGGGATCAGCACTATTAGTGATCTTGAGGAAAACCCCATTACTCTCTTACATACTTGAGCATCTTTAGTGAGCAGTTTGGATCCTCCAGTTTGTGTTTGAGCAGCTGGACTCCTGATTGTCCTGGGTGATTGTAGCTCAGATCCAGCTCTCTCAGGTGTGAGGGGTTTGAACTCAGAGCTGAAGACAAATAACCACAGCCTTCCTCTGTCACCATACAGCCAGACAACCTACAGACACACAAACAGTCATTATTTACAAAAATAGAAATAATAGATTGTTATAGATTATTAAAAATAAATAATATATTATTATGGATAAAGATTAAGTAATTGATTATTAATTGAAAATGGTAAAATAGTGAAAACTAATAGTTAGTATTAACAGTTAATTAGTTTCATTTCACCATCACTGTGGTCAGTGTTTACTTTAGTTGGGCTCTTGACCCTTAAATTTCTGTGCTTGCAAAGCACATTAATATAGCAAATAAAACTTTGAGAAAATATGTAGCAGGTTGGTTCACTGATTGTTGCATTGTACACTGTTGAAAATAGAAGCTGTGCAGATTGAATTTTAACAGTGTTTGAACACTTGAAAACCAATTTTGCACAAGAAACTTTTGTTTATGGCACACTTAGACATGAAGAATTGGCATATGAATCTCAACAATGCTGACAATCAACAAAATATTCAGATAAACATCTTTGAACATCACAAAATAAGCTGCTATAAAGTCACATCAAAAATAGCAACAATTTAAATAGCATTCTACTAACATTAAGGGAACTGGATATTTTTTTATGTTTTTGGAATGTTACAAATCAACGTTCCTACACTTAAAAATTTTCAGTAGAATTTACAGGATTTTACTGGCAAAAAAGTTGCCAATAAAATCCTTTAAAAATCACGATAATTGCTGTAAAATAGATTACAGTATAATACTGCAAATCAAATTACAGTTAATTGCTGTATGTGAAATGCACATTGTAAAAAATTTACTGTTAATTAACAGCCCTCTACCTTTAATTCACAGCTCTTTATTTTTCATATTCACATGGTGATAGCACTGTTAACTTATTTCTTTTGAGTCCACTGAGAAAGAACGTTTCTTAGTATAAAACTGCAAACACTTAAAGTATAATAGTGAAATAACTAAAAACATGACTTTAACTCAAATCATTGCAGTTCACTGTTAGCTATAGCACACATGCATATAAGTAAACAACAAAAAGATCATCACTGTATCAGAAACTCCACAGTTACTGTCTTTAAATAAAACAGCAGAACTTCAGTGTTTGCGGCTCATCATTGCCTGAAGCACAGGCTCTACTCTCCAGCACAATGGTGACCCACAAAACTAAATTAACAGATCTCTCTTGTGCAAAAACACATTAATACAGTTGAGTTAAATATTTACTTTCATTATCGGTTCATGAATTATCATTATCTGTTGCGCTACGTTTATGTGCAGAACTGGGATCGCTTTTGTAGTCTTTTGAATGGATAAAATACAGAAATAACTTTAATTTCTAAAGAAAAACCTAACCAGTTGGAAATGGAATGTTGCTTACATATTATGGTAGCACAGTTTGTGCTAAATACAGTGGAATCAGACTTAAGCCATTAATACGTTTTTAAGATACTGAAAAAAAACACAAATGTGACCCTGGACCACAAAACCAGTCTTAAGTCGCTGGGGTATATTTGTAGCAATAGCCAAAAATACATTGTATGGGTCAAAATTATCGATTTTTCTTTTATGCCAAAAATCATTAGGATATTAAGTAAAGATCATGTTCAATGAAGATATTTTGTAAATTTCTTACCATAAATATATCAAAACTTCATTTTTGATTAGTAATATGCATTGCTAAGAACTTCATTTGGACAACTTTAAAGGCGATTTTCTCAATATTTTGATTTTTTTTTGCACCCTCAGATTCCAGATTTTCAAATAGTTGTATCTCGGCCAAATATCGTCCTATCCTAACAAACCATACATCAATGAAAAGATTATTTATTCAGCTTTCAGATTATGTATAAATCTCAATTTCGAAAAATTGACACTTAAGACTGGTTTTGTCGTCCAGGGTCACAAATTTCAGCAGAGGTGGGTAGTCCAGGGGCCAAAGAGTAAACGTCCTGCCATATTTTTGTTCCACCCATGAACTCAGCAGCTGATTTCACCAGAGGAGGAACCAAGTCATTCCTTTCAAGTCACAAGCAAGTCTCAAGTCAAATCTCAAGTCATCAAAGAGTTAAAGTTAATGAGATAATTAAGTGACTAATTAAATGATGATTGTGCATTAGCAATGAACACCTGCTATTATTGAGAATTACAGAGGATCAGATGTTGATGTTTTATTGGTTAAAATGATGCCACCATCATGGAGATCAGTGTTTGCTTTAGTTGGGCTCTTGACCCTTGACTCCTGTTTTAGATCTTTCTTTGTTGCGATGCTTGTGGTGTTCTAAAGCAGAGAGATTGGTGTTTTACAGCAGTGGTTTTCCGTACTGCTCTACATAACACTGGAGTTACACTTTTATATGCATTACATAGGTTTAAAGTTCATTCACTATAACTGTTAGAGCAGCACTTTGCATGTTGTAGTTTCACAACGTTGATTATGCAAAACTTCAACATAAATGAAACAAAAGTTATTTTGTATTTAATCAAACCAACTCATGGTGACTATCTGATCACTGTAGTGCAGTGGTTTTCAATCCTGGTCTTTGAGACCCGCTGCTTTGCACATTTTCAGTCTCTTTTATCTGGCACACAGTATGGTTCATGGATCTCTCTTCTAATGAGCTGATGATCTGGATCAGATGTGTTAAATAAGAGAGACATGTGAAATGTGCCGAGCAGTGGGTCTCAAAGACCAGGATTGAAAACCACTGCACTACAGTGATCAGATAGTCACCATGAGTTGGTTTGATTATATACAAAATAACTTTTGTTTCATTTATGTTGAAGTCTTGCATAATCAACGTTGTGAAACTACAACATGCAAAGTGCTGCTCTAACAGTTATAATGAATGAATTTTAAACCTATGCATACAAAATTGTAACTCCAGTGTTATGTAGACACACACAGACATAAAGAACCAGCATATGAATCTCAACAATGGTGACAATCAACAAAATGCTTCATCATGCAATGCATCATGAATTAATTATTGTCACCACTGCTGAGGATCATATGATAAATATTCATGTCTAAAAGCCTGATCCGCTACAGGATTTTTTTTTTCTTCCCACTACCATTTATTTCCACTATGAACGTAGTTAATAAACCAAAGAGAGAAATCCTAAAACCAGAGAGATTTAAACCAAGAATGTTCATTCGTAAGTCATAAGCAGAAAGCATAATTTCGTTGAATTACTAAAAGGCTCAAGAGCCCAACTAAAGCAAACACTGACCACAATTATGGTGGCAATTTTTTTTTTTTTTTCATCATTTAATTAGTCACTTAACTATCCCATAAACTTTAACTCTTTGAGGACTTGGGATTTGACTTGAAACTTGCTTGTGACTTGAAAGGAACGACTTGGTTCCTCCTCTGGTGAAATCAGCTGCTGAGTTCATGGGTGGAACAAAAATATGGCAGGACTTTTACTCTTTGTCCCCTGGACTACCCACCTCTGAATGTCAGGGCATGTCAAAACTTCTCCAGGGCACCAAAACCCCCTTAGAACCCAGAGGGTTAATGACAGAAGTTTTATTTTTGCATCTGACATGCATATGGAAAAGAACGAAATGTGCAGTAGGTGCTTGAATATTTATATTTGCAACAAAATTCAAAATGTCAGAAAACCTAGTCTGCCAAAAAAATTAGCTTCCAAGTCATTCTATTTAAAAGTTAATTGAGAAACGTAAGTCCAAATGTAAATTGTTGGATCCCTAAAAATCAGTATTAGTACATGATCATGCAAGATATCACATTCAATTCAAATCAAATCTTACACACCTCAGTATTTGCAGCTGACAGTTTGGATTCTTCAGTCCATCAGAGAGAAGCTTCACTCCTGAATCCTGCAGGTCATTGTTACTCAGATCCAGCTCTCTCAGGACAGAGTTTGAAGACTGTAGAGCTGATGACACAATTTCACAATCCTGAGCAGTAAGATTACAGCCAGGAAAACTGAAAGAGATTAAAACACAAAAGAGTTTCATGTTGATGATTTTTTTTTTTCTTGGAATTTGTATTTAAGGATCATACACTCTTAAAACAGATGTGTTAAAAACAACACAACCTGTGTTATATTTTAACACACCTGTGTGTCTAGTTAAGGACAACACATTTTGTGTTAATTTCAACTCAACCAGTGTGTTATTCTTCTTAACACAGGTTGATATTCTTCAAATATTTAAATAGTGCACCTTTAAGAATAGCACATATCGTCGCTGTCGGGCGGAAACCTCGTATGTCCAAATTTTGTCAATTTGATATTTTTTCACAAATCTATGCTATTGGTCAGTCCCCACGTGGGTCTGTTATTTTTACAAGTTATTAACCAATGTAAAGTGTTGAAAATAGCTTGAGCGCAAATCTCGTAACTCCATTGGACACTTAAACTGTCTGAGAATCCTCGTAACTCCGCCTCTTCTTCACTCCGCGGGAGCCTCGCGGCATTATGTCTCCTCAACAGGCACGTGCCTCAAGCCCCTCCCCTTTATCAAAATTATTCAAAAGTGAACCTCTCAGACAAATAGCAATGATATTGTAGTCAATAAAACAAAATGAATTTGAATTATAATTAACATGACAATGTGCACAAAACGGTAACTAATCGCTCAAAAGTCGGAAAATTCCTGTTTATGTTTAGATATCTGTCAGTCTGAGGCTGTTATGGGTTGCGTGTGTTTTGCTCGACTGACTGATATTCCACAGTCTGTTCAGAAACCATAGGCTCTGGAGTCATATATGGTTCTTTCAGTGAATAGATCGACGGGAAGGAAAGAAAATAAACCAAACAATATTTTAAACTTTTTTTTCCATCAGTAATCAAAGTTAGTGTGTCGATTTAATAAAAAATCCATATATTAAATAGTTTAGAGAATATTACATAATTAATCAATGCCCGTTTGTCATGTATAATACACCAACCAATCATGATCTGACACATTTCATTGGACAATAATGTGAATTGGAGCAGACATTTTCCGTTCTTATTCATAAATCGGTTGAAAATGACATGGGGCAGACAAGATTATTTCTAGAGCGATCTAGATCTGCGGTTTGTCTCATTTTATAAATCAAATTGCATCGCTGAGAAAATGGATGCTTGTGTATGAAGCACCGTTTACTATTTCATGAAACTATCATAATTAATGAAGCCGAAGTGCCACCTACAGGCCTATTATGTGAAGTGTAGGCTGGCAAAATGGTGACATGAAAGGATTTTATCATATTACCATTTTTGATAATTATGCAGCATTATGAAAGTGTTTTATGTTCATCAAACCTGCATTTATTTTATCAAAAATACAGAAAAACTGTAATATTGTGAAATATTATTACAATTTAAAAGAATGTTTATCTATTTTAATATACTTTGAAATATCATTTATTTCTGTGATCAAAGCTCAGTGCATGATCCTTCAGATATAATATGCTGATTTATTATCAGTATTGGAAACAGTTGTGCTGCTTATTTATTTATTTATTTATTTATTTATTTATTTATATATTTATTTATTTTTGGAACCTTTTTTGGGGTTCATTGATAAATAAAAAAATAAAAAGAACAGCATTTATTCAAAACCTCAAGCTTTTCAATGTATATTGTTACAAAATATATATTTTAAATAAATGCTGTGCTTTTTAAACTTTTTATTAATCAAAGAATCCTGAAAAAAGTATCACAGGTTTCCAATATTGATGATAAATCAGAATTGCATAAAATGTATTTTAAAGTATATAAAAAATTTGATCAAATAAATGCAGGCTTGATGACCATAAATGACTTCTTACAAAAATATAAAATAGTAATGTATCCAAACTTTTGACCTATATATATATATATATATATATATATATATATATATATATATATATATATATATATATTTTTTTTTTTTACATTGCCCCTATTTTACATTTGAGCCCCTGCCCCTGAGGAACTCTCTGCACGTCCCTGCTCCTCAAGATTGAAAGTCGCAACGAATCCTCGTCGAGCAACACGTCCTCTGAGGTAAATGAGTTTAGGAAGAAGTATGTAACCACAGTCGTTAGCTTTGGTTAACTATTGAAGCCTTTTCTCTTGTCAAAAGGCTCAACGCGACCGCCGACTTTGCGTGCAGATTAATTTCCGCCTATTAGACAGCCTGGTTAGTTTATCGTTTTATTTTGGTATTGCGTCACTCATAGCTCTAACGTTTAAAATAGAGTTTAGGAAGATGTATGTAACCACAATCATTAGCTTTGATTAGCTCTTAAAGCCTTGTCAAACAGCAGATTGACAGATTAACTTTTTTTTTTTTTTTGCTTATTACTCATTATGAAAGGATCTTTCTTTGGTTTTTTTGACTGACATTCAGCTTTTACAGCTCTGCAAAAAGAAAGTGTCCTATTAAACAAACGCCACTTTAATGCTTCAGTATTGAAAAAAAAAATTGTTTCCACGCTGGCTTTTAGACATAAACACTTATCATATGATCCTCAACAGTGGCGACAATAATTTTGCATACTGCAGTGCATGATGGGAGTTTTTACTATGGAGTTACCCAGCATGCATTGCAGCATGAAGCATTTTGTTGATTGTTACCATTGTTGAGATTCATATGCTGGTTCTTGATGTCTGTGTCTAACACAGGAGTCAATGGTCAAGAGCCCAACTAAAGCAAGCAATGATTTCTATGATGGTGGCATCATTTTAAATCTCAGTAACAGCATGTGTTCATCACTAATGCACAATCATCATTTAATTAATCATTTCATCAACTTTAACTCTTTGAGAACTTGAGACTTGACTTGGTCCCACCTCTGCCCAGTCTTTTAAAGAACTCCACATCATCTCAGGAAATGTTCTGGGAACGTCATTGATACCGGTGGGACCTTCTGAGAACGCTCTGAGAACTTTACTTTTCTAGTGAGGAAATCCATATACCTGACCATATACCTGAGTGCATCCATGTCATCCACCAATGAAAAAAGAGGCGCGAATTTGGTTAACAGCTTGTGGAGTGATGTAGGCAGCAATGTGATTGGATGATAGTTAACGCATATTGTGTTGGACACATTGTGTTGTTTCTCTCTCTCTCTCTTTCTTTTTACACATGATCAACTTAAAATTACACATAATGTGTTAAAATGGCCATAACACAAAAAATGTGTTATTAATTAACACATCCTTTTTGAGAGTGTATGGATTGAAAAAATAAATAAATAAATTTAAAAAGAAAATATTTACTTATATGACTATGACTAACAATGATATATACACTCCTGTATGACTTCTCATTTGTGTTACAAAGGTACCAATTGGTTGAGATTGTCAGATAACGATCAACTCTACATTATGTCAATCCCTTGGTTTCTATCTGTAATATGCAAGATATTAAGCAGGCTATTCACAAATATGAACTGTTCTATAAGTTATACTCTAAAGATTGGTTAACTTTTGCCATCTAACAAAAAAAAAAAAAAAAAAAAAAAGAACTAGGCCATTGAAATTATAATAATAGAGTTAAGAATCTAATTGTATTTTATCATATCCCTGTGAGATCACATACAGTAGCTGAGAGATGCGTCCATGCGTCCATCTCTGTATTGAGAATTACAGAGGATCAGATGTTGATGTTTTATTGGTTAAAATGATGCCACCATCATGGAGATCAGTGTTTGCGTTAGTTGGGCTCTTGACCCTTGACTCCTGTTTTAGATCTTTCTTTGTTGCGATGCTTGTGGTGTTCTAAAGCAGAGAGATTGGTGTTTTACAGCAGTGGTTTTCAGTACTGCTCTACATAACACTGGAGTTACACTTTTATATGCATTACATAGGTTTAAAGTTCATTCACTATAACTGTTAGAGCAGCACTTTGCATGTTGTAGTTTCACAACGTTGATTATGCGAAACTTCAACATAAATGAAACAAAAGTTATTTTGTATTTAATCAAACCAACTCATGGTGACTATCTGATCACTGTAGTGCAGTGGTTTTCAATCCTGGTCTTTGAGACCCGCTGCTTTGCACATTTTCAGTCTCTTTTATCTGGCACACAGTATGGTTCATGGATCTCTCTTCTAATGAGCTGATGATCTGGATCAGATGTGTTAAATAAGAGAGACATGTGAAATGTGCCGAGCAGTGGGTCTCAAAGACCAGGATTGAAAACCACTGCACTACAGTGATCAGATAGTCACCATGAGTTGGTTTGATTATATACAAAATAACTTTTGTTTCATTTATGTTGAAGTTTTGCATAATCAACGTTGTGAAACTACAACATGCAAAGTGCTGCTCTAACAGTTATAATGAATGAATTTTAAACCTATGCATACAAAATTGTAACTCCAGTGTTATGTAGACACACACAGACATAAAGAACCAGCATATGAATCTCAACAATGGTGACAATCAACAAAATGCTTCATCATGCAATGCATCATGAATTAATTATTGTCACCACTGTTGAGGATCATATGTGGAGTCACATATGGGTCACAAATGAGTTTGTGTTTCAGTGGTGTAAGAGTTTAAGAGTGTCATCATTCCTACACAGTAAAATCCAATTAAGTTAACACTGCTCGGAGCATATATGGTCCCACTCTAAAAGAGTGTCAAAGTAACACTGAAGCAGTGTTAAAGTTAATGAGATAATTATGTGATTAATTAAGTGCTGATTGAGCATTAGTGATGAACACCTGCTGTTAACAAGCAGAATCACTGAAGAAAAGAGAAACACAAGAACTGCAACTGACTTCAGCCACAGCCTTAGATGAAATCAACTGAAATAAAAGATATTAAGTCTCTCTAGATCTCAGCAGAAGATTATTCATCTCAAAAAACAACATCATCAGCTTCATGCATTACTAACCAGTAATACTTGACTTTTTTTTGTCAAGCGTCTAAAAATTGCTTATTAAGAATTAACAGAGCTTTAGATATTAATGTTTATTAAAATAAAACAATTTGATGTCACCATTGTGGAGATAAGCATTTGATTTAGTTGGGCTCTTGCCCATTGACTTTTAACATTATTATTATTTTTTCTGGTTGCTTTTTTTGTGCTTATGAAATGCATTTGTTATGGCAAAACCAAGAGAAAATGAAATTAGGTTGTAATGGTCATTACTCGTTAATGATATAGCAGCCTGATTCACTGATGTCATAAGTGATAATGTATAATTTAGTTTTTGTCATTGATCAGAACTGAGTTTTAATAAAATAAGAAAAACTCTAAAACCACATTACACATCAATTTGGAACACTCAGACATCAAGAATCAGCATATGAATCTCAACAATGGTGACGATCATCAGACAGATTCATGTTGCATTGCATTCTGGGTGCACCAATCAAAACTCATCCATGGCTCCCAGCATGCATTGCGTCATGAATAAATTGTGCAGCTGCATTGCCTTAGTATTTTCTTTTTTTCTTGCTATTTGCATTTATTTTTGTTATTTTTGTTGTGACTTTTAGAAGTGTGTTTTATGATGTTCACAGATGATCTGTTTATCTGAATATGTTGATTGTCACCATTGTTGAGATTCATGCACTGATTCTTGATTTCTGTATGATATTACAGCTTGAAAGTTCTAATGCCAATTTACTTTTAAATGTCAGATTAATCTTAAAACTGCTGGATTAAGTTTTATGTTTCATGTGCTCAATAACAGAATTACATATTAAACCAATCAGTGATCATGCTCTGAGTGAAACCAGTTATTAAAGCCCTTATTAATTGTTGATGATTTATTTATTCAGTGTTTCTGCTTGTTAACAGCAGGTGTTCTTCATTAATGCTCAATCATAACTCAATTACTAAAATAATTATCTCATTAACTTTAACAATTTTTTTAACACTCTGAGTGTGGATTATACTGTATATACACTGGGAGTGTTAATTTAACACTGGGGGTTTTACTGTGTGTTGTTGCATCCAATGGTGAACAAATAAGCTTTTGTTGTAAACTTTTATGCTTTTAATTGACTGATCCTATTTGCATGGACTCCCACTAAACTGCCATAATGCTAGTATTGGTAATATTTAATTTTTTTTTTTTTGTATATCATGCAAGTCTGGTACATATAAACAACATTTAGTCTCAACTATGTATGTACACACTCACAGAACGTTTCTGCAATTAATCACAGCTGGTATCAGTCGTCTTCTCCCCTCATCTGATGTGTTGTATTTCTGGAGGTCCAGCTCATCCAGAGGCTCCTCTGACATCTGAAGCATGTAGGTGATTGTTGAGCAGTGAGCAGGAGAGAGTTTCTTCTCTGAGTGTTTGTCTGATTTCACAAACTCCTGAATCTCTCTGGACAGAGTCTGATCTTTGACTTCCAGCAGACAGAGGAACAGATTGATGGATCTTTCAGTGGAGAGTTCATGTCCATCTTTGATCTTGTCTTTAATGTACAGTGTGGTTCTCCTGATGCTCTCTGAGCTGTTCTCTGTGTGTGTCAGTAGATCCTGTAAGAGTCTCTGATTGGACTCCAGTGAGACGCCCAGCAGGAACCGCAGGAACAGATCCAGCTGTCCATTCTCACTTTCAAGGGCCTGATCTACTGCTTTCCTTTGCAGACAATGAACTACATCTAAAAACTTTAAAGTGTCAGTATTTTTCATTACATAATGATAAAAAGCACAGAAAGCAGCAAGAAACTCCTGAGCACTCAGATGAATGAAGCTGTAGACTTTTCTCTGATGAATCAGAGATTCCTCCTTAAAGATTTCAGTGCAAATCCCAGAATACACTGAGGCGTCAGTGACGTCTATGCCGCTCTCAATCAGGTCCTCCTCATAGAACATCACATTGCCCTTCATCAGCTGTTTGAAAGCCACTTCAGCAAGTTTCACAATCACTTCTCTGTTGGACGGCAGGAGTTTCTCTGGATCTCTCTCTTCATACTTCTGGTTCCTCATGTTGATCTGAATCAGCAGGAAGTGGATGTACATTTCAGTCAGAGTTTGAGGGATTTCTGCACTCAGATCTTCTTCCAGGAGCTTCTGAAGCACAGTGGATGAGATCCAGCAGAAGACGGGGATGCGGCACATGATGTGGAGGCTTCTTGCTCTTCTGATGTGTGAGATGATTCTGCTGGCTTGATGCTGGTCACTGATTCTCTTCCTGAAATATTCCTCCTTCTGAGGCTCACTGAATCCCTGAATTTCTGTCAGACGGTTGATGTATTTGGAGGGGATCTGATTGGCTGCTGCTGGTCTGGAGGTGATCCAGATGAGAGCAGAGGGAAGCAGCTCTCCTTTCATGAGCTTTGACATCAACACACCCACTGATGAAGTCTCAGTCACATCACAAACTTTCTGATCGTCTGAAAACATCAGTGTGAGTCTGCTTTCATCCAGACCATCAAAGATGAACACAACTTTACACTCCTCATAAATCTTTGAGTCCAGATCTTGAAGTTCAGGATGAAAGTCCAGCAGAAGTCTGTGAAGACTGTACTGATGATCTCGGATCAAGTTCAGCTCTCGAAATGGAAGCACAAACATGAAATCTACATCCTGATTGGCTTTTCCCTCGGCCCAGTCCAGAATGAACTTCTGCACAGAGACGGTTTTTCCGATTCCAGCGATGCCTTTAGTAAGAACAGTCTTGATCTGGTCTTTCTCCTCACATCCTGGTTCAGCTGAGGCTCTAAAGATGTCATTGCAGTAGATTGGAGTGTCTTGTGAGTGTTTTGTTCTGGCTGTTTTCTCCATCTGTAAAACCTCATGTTCTTCATTCACTCCTTCGCTCTCTCCCTCTGTGATGTAGAGCTGTGTGTAGATCTTGTTCAGGAGCGTTTGATTCTCTGGTAGTTTGTTTCCTTCAAGTAATCTCTCACATTTGTTCTTCATGCCGGTTTTGTGCTGGTCTTTGACTCTCTGCAGGTCTCCATTGCCCAATGTATGTGTCTGCAAGACTGCTTCAGGTTTGTACTGCCTGTTGTGAGTCTGATTTTGGGATGCAGAGGAAGACACAGATTTGAACAGTCCATGATTCCCTCCCCTGCTGAAAATAAAAAGCAAAAAGCAAAAAGGAAGCCAATTATACTATCAGAAATAAATTAGTTGCCAGATATGATTTTGGTGGTCCTGTGCAGCACATACGCTGCATACTCTGTTTACAGAATTTCTTTAATGATCATTTATCTGTGACGTGCTACAGTTTAATTAGCAAGTAAAAGTATATACTAACTGAGAATCAGAGGTCACTGCTTCATCACTTAATGCAGGGGGTTGCCTCATGGATGTGTTACTCTTCACAGACACACCTGTGGGCTCTGGAGATTCTGATCTCTCTCTGTTCATCCTGTTGTTACTGACAAAAGATAAACAAAACAGCATTTTATTTTTTTCTGCTGTTTGCCAATCTCCTGCCTCAAGCATATCTATAGTCTGATTGCGACCTTGATTTACATGTATTAATTTAGAAGAACCTTTTATCCAAAGCTATTCACAAATAAAGACTAAAGTAGGGGTGTAACGATTCACTCGTTTTCTCAATTACAAACCCTGACGATGCATATGCATCGATGTTGAAACATGGATTTTTTGAATTGTGGATCATTGATTTTGGACAGTAATTGATTTAAATGGAGACCTTGAACAGTGTTCGTGCCTTCCCATCTCTCATTCACGCACTCCACTATTTACTGCCTGTCACAGGATCGCGCTCGCCCTCCGAATAGCTCTCACACATTATTGAGCAGCCAATGTGTGATCTCTCCTTAGTACTCATGGCCAGTAATACTAAAGTAATTTTTTTCAATGGCTCTTGGTTATACCGCTGACATTACCTGAGCAGTTGAAGGCTGCGCATTTGTTGCATGGACGGAGAAAAAACAATGTAAGTGTCTAAAGCATACGCATGGTTCCACTGAAAGATAAAAAAGCAAATGTACAAAGGAAACTGTTAAAATAACCACAGCATTAACATCAACCCTGAAATAATAGCGCAAGGTTTATCTGTCAATCAGAAAAATTAAAGTTGTGTTTGATAGATGAATTCAGCTGAAGATAAAAGACATTAAATCTCTGAAGATCTCAGCAGAGGAGGATTAAACAACTACACAAACAGCATTACCAACTTCACTGAGCAAATGGGATTTAAACCTGGTTAGTTTCTTTTGCTAAGCAAAACTATAAGCAAAACTTAACAGATTGCAGATTAAAATAACACATTTTGTTCATTTTAAGTAATACATGTACTATTTCTGTGGTAAAATAAATATTCAGTGATTCAGTTTTTGAACTTTAGTGCAATTTTTTTTTTCTCTACGTAGTGGTATTAGGTTGTGTGCCGCCCCTGAGCTCATGTACTTCTAAGTATCTGATATAATGGCAAAATAGCTTAAGGTAAGTGCAGTTTAATTATGTTTTGCATAATATAAGTGCAAATATACTGGATAGCTGTACATTTAGGGTATTATTGCTAAAGTTCAGTGCAGGATAAATTAAATGCAATACAGCATAACTGCACCTCAGACTAGATTAGTGTGTTTTAGCAACTGAACTAGCTTGTGAAATATGATCCAAATTTGTAATAGTTTAAAAAAGATGAAAAAAAATAGTTGTTGATTTAATACTGTATGGTTACATGAAGATTAAATTCTTAACTTACCACAGCATATGCAGCCAATGTTACGCAAATATGCAATACTCAGTGTTAACAGGCTTAAACTCTGGAATGTCGTCTCTAATTTCCTTCTTTCACTTTCATTTTCTAGTAATCTGGTTTTAACTCCACCCATATGAAAAAAAACAAAAAAAAAAAAACAATCGTACTCCCTCTAGTGGTGCAGAGCATCATTGCATTCTCTGGGGAATTCTCAGAACAGCTGCATGCTTTAGCGTAGTGATGGCCAGATGAAGCTTCATGAAGTGGTTCACAAAAGGGTTCATTTCTGGAGGCTTCATTTGCTCACAATACCACTTGGTGGCCAAAGAGTGTAAAACAAGCAGATACATTACAGACAGAGGTGTAAAGTCCAGGGGTCAGAAAGTAAAAGTCCTGCCATATGTTTATTCCACCCATGAACTCAGCAGCTGATTTCACCAGAGGAGGAACCAAGTCATTCCTTTCAAGTCACAAGCAAGTCTCAAGTCAAATCCCAAGTCCTCAAAGAGTTAAAGTTAATGAGATAATTAAATGTCTAATTAAATGATGATTGTGCATTAGTGATGAACACCTGCTGTTCTTGAGAATTACAGAGGATCAGATGTTGATGTTTTATTGGTTAAAATGATGCCACCATCATGGAGATCAGTGTTTGCTTTAGTTGGGCCCTTGACTTTCTCTGTTAGATCTGTCTCTGTAGTAATGCATGTGGTGTAGTAAAGCAGAGTGATCAGTATTGTACAGTGAACAGCTGTTAACTGCTTTTATCTGATGAAATAATCATCAGATTACATTCTAAATAACTTTTTATTTTATTTATATGTTTAGGTTTTTAATAATCAACCCTGTGAAACTACAGCATGCAAGGAAAGTGTTAGTCTAATAGTTATGAATTTTAAACCATCTCCTGTCCAAACTAACTCAGCTCTCTGTACCCACCTCTGTCTGTCAGTGGATCAACAGCTTCCTGACAGACAGGCAGCAGCTAGTGAGGCTGGGAAAATACACATCCAGCACCCGCACCATCAGCACTGGCGCCCCCCAGGGCTGTGTTCTCTCCCCACTGCTCTTCTCCCTCTACACGAACGACTGCACATCTAAAAACCCCTCTGTCAAGCTCCTGAAGTTTGCAGACGACACCACACTCATCGGCTTCATTTAGGACGGTGACGAGTCTGCTTACAGACAGGAGGTTAAGGACCTGGCTGTCTGGTGCAGTCTTAACAGCCTGGAGCTGAACACGCTCAAAACAGTGGAGATGATTGTGGACTTCAGGAGAAACCCCTCTGCTCTCCCCTCACTCACCATCATGAACAGCACTGTGACTGCAGTGGAGTCATTCAGGTTCCTGGGCACCACCATCTCCCAGGACCTGAAGTGGGACAATCACATAGACTCCATTGTGAAAAAGGCCCAGCAGAGGCTGTACTTCCTTCACCAGCTGAGGAAGTTCAACCTGCCACAGGAGCTGCTGAAATAATTCTACTCGGCCATCATTGAATCTGTCCTCTGCACTTCAATAACTGTCTGGTTCAGCTCAGCTACCAAATCTGACCTCAGAGGACTACAGAGGGTAGTCCGGACTGCTGAGCGAATCATTGGTACAACCCTCCCCAGTCTCCAAGAACTGTACTAATCCAGAGTGAGCAAAAGGGCTGCCAAAATCACTCTGGACCCCTCACATCCAGCACACTCCCTCTTTGAACTGTTACCGTCTGATCGACGCTACAGAGTTCTGAGCACCAGAACGACCAGCACAGGAACAGTTTCTTCCCTCAGGCAATCCATCTCATGAACACTTGACAATAATTATATTACTATTTATACACTTATTTATCTAACACACATACTTAGTCTACATTTCAATTTGCACATAATATACCTGTACATACAAAACTGTCTACTGTTATATACCTGTACATACAATTGTCAATTTGTATATTGTTATTCCTTATTTACTTGTTCTTTTTAATTCTTTTTATTATCTGTTTTTTGTTCTGTCACTGTCATTCTGTTGCGCTGCGGTAGCTTCTGTCATGAAAACAAATTCCTCGTATGTGTAAACATACCTGGCAATAAAGCTCATTCTGATTCTGATTCTGATTCTAAATCTATTGTACGTAATGCATATAAATTTTTGATCTCTTATTCTAATTGGACACACTGTGTAGTGAGTGCACTTTGATCTCACATTGTGACCATAGTATGAGCACACATTGAGGGCGCTGTGAGGTTACACTTTTAGCTCACTGTTACTCCACATTGTGACCACATCACGAGTATTGTGGGAGCTCATGGTGAGATCAAATTGTTGACTGGGAAGGCCTTATTGAATTTAGAATTGTGGGTTAGTGCTGTCTCACAAAACATTAAACCACATGAAATTTTACTAATGTCTAATCCCACAAGAAAAAATATTATAGTAATTTATAGTAAATACTATAGAGTTTTTGAACCATACTATAGTAAAGTACTTGAATTCATTTGTTGTGGTAATATAACAACTATAGCAATATAAACAAATTACTTTACCCAATACTGTACTACGTTTTCTACAACTATAGAGTATATTATACTACAATACACTACAGTTTACTGCAGTACAGAGGTGGATAGTCCAGGAGTCAAAGTGTAAAAGTCCTGCCATATGTTTGTTCCACCCATGAACTCAGCAGCTGATTTCACCAGAGGAGGAACCAAGTCATTCCTTTCAAGTCACAAGCAAGTCTCAAGTCAAATCCCAATTCCTCAAAGAGTTAAAGTTAATGAGATAATTAAGTACAGTACAGTAATGCCCACCTGGAGGGCAAAATGAGTGTTCCTGTGGCTCAGTGGTAGAGCATTGCGTTAGCAGCGCAAAAAGTCGTGGGTTCAATTCCCAGGGAACACACATACTAATAAATGTAAAATGTATAGCCTGAATGCACTGTAAGTTGCTTTGGATAAAAGCGTCTGCTAAATGTAAATGTAAAATGAGGCTTTCTACCGCTGACTGCCAGTTATATTTACAAGGTTTGCATTAAGTAGTAATGTAGTAAGACACTGACATTAAAAGGCCAAATTCAGTAAACACTTTACACCATGTCTACACAGATACGAGCGTGGCATGACAAAATACTATAGAACTCATTATAATCAGTGATGCTGTCTACACTGGATGTGGCGCAACGTGACACGTAAAATCCCCAACACTAAACTGATGCCTCATTCTATTTATGAAGTACTGACAAATTTCAAATGATTTGCAATGGTTGCTTTGCCGTGTCCAGTGTAGCTGTTCCGGCGCAGCGTGGCATGACACGACAACTGTTGAGTCCCGTATAGACACGGTGTAATTAATGATGCATACTTTGTACAGGCAAACAGAAGTACCCAGATTATAAACGCAATGTGCAAAGTTTCACATTAAATATTTTCCCATTGAAAACCATTATAAAGAAAACGCTTAACCATTTAGCGCATTGCCTTGATATTATAGGCTCATCTGATTGCCTATATCATGCATGCATTATCAATAAGGTGTAGGCCTATACTGAATTTGATATTTTAAAATCACTGTTTTCATACATTAAGGCGTTTTTCACATTCAATGTTTTAGAATGTCCCGCTGTTTTTTAATGACTGAAATATTGTAGCGGGTGCTTTATATGGATTGAAAATGGCCACAACTTGCATTTTGTTCACATATCATTGTTCTATTGAGAGGTGATCTAAATATTTGTGGATTGGAAACAGATGTAAAATTGACAGGATTGTGCTGCAGTTCTATGGATGTTTTGACTGCCAGGTCTTCGAGCCGGTCACATGACTGAAAACTATGAATCGGGGGACCCCCCTCAGTTCAAACACGGTTACTAACACTTAGGCACTGAACTTTTCTTGCAGAGGCAGTCTTTCATCACAGTATAATGTCATACTGAGTTGAAACATGGAATGAACCATTTAGAAACTTGGTTTCAATAAAAGCTGAAGGAAAAGATGTGACGTGGCCAAGCGGTAAGTAGCACGCACGCACGCACGCATCAAGAGATGATGTCTACAGCCCTGATCGTCAGTGGAGACCCGGACACCTAGATGAGCTCCAGAGACATATCCCCAATGAAGACCTTGACTAAAAATACAATAAAATTAAAAATATAACAAAATAACTAAAAATATAATAAAATACCTAACTACATAATACTATTATTGTTAGACATTGCAACAATATAAAAATAGAAATATAATACATTTATACATTTAAAATTTTAATTAAAACATAATAATATACAAATATGAAAAATTAATAAATATATTCTAAAATAATAAATAGTATAATATAAATATATATATATATATATATATATATATATATATATATATATATACAACAGAAATATATTAAATAAATTAAACTATAAATTTAAATTATAATAAACAAACAAATATATATTATAAAAATAGACAGAGAAACAACAAATGCATTAAACTATACATTACAATTATAGCAAATGAATAAATCATATAAATGAAAAAACTTCAAATAATGAATAAAACACAAATATAACAAATACATTAAATTATAGAGAACTGGCCCCCGACTGAGTCTGGTTTCTCCCAAGGTTTTTTTTCTCCATTCTGTCACAGAGGGCGTTTTGGTTCCTTGCCGCTGTCGCCTCTGGCTTTCTCAGTTGGGGACACTTAATTTCTAGCGATTATGGTCGATTTGATTGCACAGATACTATTTAAACTAAACTGAGCTAGACAATGACATCTCTGAATTCAATAATGAAATGCCTTTAACTGAAAATTGAGTGTTTAATCTTATTATTATACATTACTGACACTCTATCGTCCAATTTGATACTGTTAAGTGCTTTGACACAATCTGTGTTGTTAAAAGCGCTATATAAATAAAGGTGATGACTGCTTTTGGACTAACAAGG
This sequence comes from Spinibarbus caldwelli, assembly GCA_039654775.1. Lineage (NCBI taxonomy): Eukaryota > Metazoa > Chordata > Actinopteri > Cypriniformes > Cyprinidae > Spinibarbus > Spinibarbus caldwelli. The sequence goes on along the minus strand of CM077225.1, from coordinate 38,596,942 downwards.
AAGTTTTGAGTTCTTAAACTTAAAGGATGTTTTTATAGTACAATGACCTATTCTATGTCAAACGATCAAGGATTTTTTTTTTTTTTTTTGTTTTGTTTTGTCAATTCATGACCCCTTTAAGCAAATGTTCAGTAAACATTCTGTCCACTGATGAGTTTGTAAGATGCAAATGTCCATGAGAGACAACAAATGTAAACATCAGAAATTTTATTATAAAAGGGCTCTGGTAAACATAAACACCAATATATTATTTAACATACATCACTCAAATGAGATGATCAGTATTAGTGATCTTGAGTAATACACCAACACTGCCCCACATACTTGAGTATCTGCACTGTTAACCCTTGCTGTAGAAAAATGGCCGAATTCTGACAGTAACATACCACTTTCTATAAACACAGCAATATACTGCGGAAAACAATGCATTCTGGGTAATATTTGCCATTTTTGAGAAAGCAGCCTACAGGAATATACTGTGAATTAACAGAGCTCAAAGTCGACACTCAGAGGCTATGTTCAAAATCACACCCTATACCCTCATTCACTATTCCCTGCATTAGTTTACTTGACTGAGTGAATGAAAGGAAGTGAGTGAACTCAGACCCTGATGAACACCTGATGATAACAAGCAGAATCACTGAAGGACAGAGAAACAAGAACAAAAAAAAAAAAAAGAGAAACAGGCAGAAACACAAGAACAACAACTGACTTCCAACTTCAGCTTTAAAACCCTTTCACATGGAGTGTGAAACCAGTTTAGTTTTATTGAAAATAATAAAGTTTGTAGTTACCGTTTTGGAGGTCAGTGTCTGCTTTAGTTGTGCCCTTGAACCTTGACTCTTACCATGAGATATTTTTTGTCTGCTGTAACTGTGTTCAAAAAGCACACTTCTTATGGCAAGATAAAATGGATCAGGTGCTTTTTAATATGTAGTGATAATGCTGTACTTATAGTGGACTGAATCTCTGATCTCATTTAATGTTTTTTTTTTTTTTTTTTTTAAACACAATGTGTTCAAATATCCTTCATTATAATTTATTGTTGCTATAACTCTTGGTGTAGTTACACAGTGGTGGTAATATGAAATTTAACTGTGTTATTAATGTAGTACATTTGTTAAGGCATTAAACACAGAATGAAATTGATAAATCAAGGAACTACATGATTAACATTTCATCATCCTTATATAATCTATCCTATGTATTGTTTGAATGCTGGCCTGAAGTTTGTAGTGTAGCTCATGTACTGCTCACAATAGAAATCTCGTTGTCTTGTTCTGTCAGCTCTCCAGTTTCCTGCCAAAGAAGTTTAATGAAGAGCTTGTCACAGTTTACTACAAACAAACAGATGGGAATAAAGAGGAGCTGAAGAAGAAAGTGGAGGAGGCTGAGAAGTGCTTTCACAACAAGACAGAGAAAAACTATAATGGAAAAGAAATTACAGGAGTAGTATTGATAGTATGAGATTTGCAAATGAATTGAGCATACTTTTTATTAGTATGAGATTTGCAAATGAATTGAGCATACTTTTTATTCGATGAGTGAAAGACTTGTTACTGTAAGGCATTAAGTGACCAGCAGAGGTCTCTATTCTTATAATCTTGTCTTTTTTTGGTAAACGTTTCTCTGAGTCACTTTGCACCTGTGTTTATAATGCTCTGTCTGATATGAATCTTGAATCAATCATGCTGTAATCGCAAGCATCAGTTTCAGATGAAATCTCAGTTTAATTTGCTTTGCATTTGTTGGTTTAAGGCACAAACTTATGTGTCTAGATGAATGCTGAAAGAAATTACAAGAGATGCCTTTTATACAGCCATTAACACATTTATGAGATAAAAGTCATAATTATGACATAAAAAGTCAAAATTATGACATACTTAATTGTAAATATGAGACTGAAATTGATACGAAAAATTTAAATTATGGAAGACAATGTGAAATAATAAATCATAATTATGAGGTAAAAGTGGAAATTATGTGTCTGTATGTTATAGTTGTGACATAAAAAGTCAATTAACATAAAATATCAACATCTAAACCTCTGTAATTCTCAATAAAATCATCTGTAGAAATGAAGTTAATCTGGTTAGTGTGAAGCTGGTGATGCTGTTGGTGGAGTTGTTTAATCCTCTGCTGAGATCTTGAGAGATTTAATGTCTTCTTGTATTTCAGTTGATTTCATCTAAGGCTGTGAATGGAAGACAGTTGTAGTTCTTGTGTTTCTGCTCGTCTTGTCTCTTTCTTTCAGTCTAAACATGTTATTTCAGTTGAAGGTCTTTGACTGTTATTGCCATTTGCCATTAACGGTAAACATTTTGTGACCTGTGCCTTTTTTATTTATTTATTTTAATTTTTATTTTATTTTTTTACACGTGATAAAGAGTTTGTCGAAAAGTAAAGATCTGAAATAGATAGACATGCAGACAGAGAAGGATGTGGATCCATGAGGGTGAGCAAATGATGAATTTTCTTTTTTTGGGTGGACTATCCATTTAAGTAGTACACTTTAGTATAGCTACATGAAATACAATCATATATTGTTAAGTATGTACTTGTAGAATACAGATATAGTGAACTGCTGGACTTCAAAGTTCATCTCAATACAGCACAACTGCAGATCAGCCCAGATAGTAGAACCGCAGCTTTTTAAACTGAGCTGAACAGCAGTTGCAAGCAGCTGTAATTCTCTTTTTAATGCATTTTCTCGAATATTTGTTAGTTAACGTTTACTTTTAAACATAAAAAATTCAAGCACAGTGTTCAGATATTTGTATTTATTAGTCGCTTTTTTTTTCGTTGTCTGAGAGACTGTTAACTTTAGCTGCATTCATCGTGCAATTTGTTCTAGCACAATATTAGGAAAGGTGATTTGCAAATATTCAATAAAAATAAATAAATAAAAAAATAAAAAATAACTTATTCTCACTACTTCTGTAGGTGAGGCTGGATCAGGAATGGTCTGCGTGAACATAAACAAATTTAGGTAGATCGGGGGACGCATTCCTTTCAAAAACAAAAGTAATCGTATGCGTCTTATATAAAAAAAACAGTAAGGAATAATTGACTATGGGCCTCGGGTGTGCATTATTTTTCTAATAATTCAACGGACCGGAGTCAATTATTCTGCTTATACTACGCCCATACGGAGAGGTAATATATTCACATATATGTGAAGCACTGTTATATTGAAATATATTTTGAAAATATATTTTAAAAATGCATAAAACATAATGCTCATGTTGTGTGTGTGTGTTTACATAGGCTATTTGTGAAATTATATTCATGCCTCATATGATGTATTTTTAATCAATGTGTTTTTGCAATGCAGCGATGCATTTTGTTTCTACACTACGTTTACCCTTTTTAAAGCTAATCTTAGGCTATATTATATTATATTATATTATATTATATATATTTACATTACATTTAGCCATTTAGCAGACGCTTTTATCCAAAGCGAATTAAAAATGAGGACAATAGAAGCAATCAAAACCAATAAAAGAGCAACAACATGCCAGCGATATGACAAGTCTCGGTTAGCCTAACGCAGTACACGTAGCAAGGTTTTTTTGTTTTGTTTTTTTTTGTTGTTTTTTTTTAAACAAGTAGATAGAATATAGAAAAGAAAGCTAGTGTTTTAGTTTTTTAAGAAAAGCTAGCAGTTAGAGAATAAATATGCAATTGATAGAGGGTCAAGTGTGTGTGTGTGTGTGTTTTGTTTTTTGTTGTTTTGTTTTTTTTTAATAAAAAGAAAGGAGATAGATAAAATAAAATTAGAAAAGAGAATGCTAGAGTTAGAGGATCAAATAAAGATGGAAGAGATGGGTTTTTAGCCGTTTTTTGAAGATGGCTAAGGATTCAGCTGCTCGGATTGAGTTGGGCAGGTCACTCCACCAGATGGGAACAGTTAATGAAAAAGTCAGAGAAAGTGATTTTGTGCCTCTTTGGGAAGGCACAATAATGCGGCGTTCACTTGCAGAACACAAGTTTCTAGAGGGCACATAGGTCTGAAGTACTGAATTTAGGTAAAGGGGTGCAGAGCCAAAGGTGGTTTTGTATGCAAACATTAATGCCTTGAATTTTATGCGAGCCGCTATTGGTAGCCAGTGCAAATTGATGAACAGAGGTGCGACGTGCATTCTTTTCGGCTCATTAAAGATTAATCTTGCAGCGGCATTTTGGATTAAGTGTAGAGGTTTGATGGAATTGGCTGAAAGACCTGCCAAGAGAGCATTGGAATAGTCAAGTCTGGACAGAACAAGAGCTTGAACAAGGAGTTGTGTTGCATATTCCGAAAGAAAGGGCCTGATCTTCCTAATATTATATAAAGCAAATCTGCAGGACCGGGCAGTTTTAGCAATGTGGTCTGAGAAATTCAGCTTATCATCAATTACAGCTCCAAGGTTTCTGGCTGTTTTTGAAGGAGTAATGGTTGATGAGCCTAACTGGAAGGTGAAATTGTGATGAAGTGATGGGTTTGCTGAAACTACAAGCAGTTCTGTCTTAGCTAGGTTGAGTTGAAGGTGATGGTCCTTCGTTCAGCAAGAAATGTCTGTTATACATGCTGAGATGCGAGCAGTTATCGTCGGATCATCAGGATGGAATGAGAGGTAGAGTTGAGTGTCATCAGCATAGCAGTGATATGAAAAGCCATGTTTCTGAATGACAGAACCTAATGATGCCATGTAGACAGAGAAGAGAAGTGGTCCAAGGACTGAGCTCTGAGGCACCCCAGTAGCTAGATGTTGCGACATGGATACTTCACCTCTCCAAGATACCTTGAAGGATCTATCTGAGAGGTAAGACTCAAACCACTGGAGAGTGGTTCCTGAGATGCCCTTTCTCAATAGGGTTGACAGGAGGATCTGGTGGTTGACCGTATCAAAAGCAGCGGATAGATCCAGCAAGATAAGTAATGAAGACTTGGAAGCCGCTCTTACAAGTCTTAGAGCTTCAACAACTGAGAGCAAGGCAGTTTCGGTCGAATGTCCACTTCTGAAGCCAGATTGGTTACTGTCCTGGAGGTTGTTCTATGTGAGAAAGGCAGAGACTTGGTTGAACACAACTCGTTCAAGTGTTTTTGCAATGAAAGGTAGAAGGGAAATCGGTCTATAGTTCCCTAAAAGAGTTGGGTTAAGAGTGGGTTTCTTAAGAAGTGGGGTTATATGAGCCTGTTTAAATGCTGAGGGAAAAACTCCAGTGTGAAGGGATGTGTTAACGATGTGAGTGAGTGCAGGTACAACTGCAGGAGAAATGGCTTGAAGGAGATGGGATGGAATAGGATCAAGCGGACAAGTAGTAGGATGACTGGAAAGGATGAGTTTAGAGACTTCTGCCTCAGAGAGTGGAGAGAAGGATGTGAACAAGTGTATGTTTGATGGTAAGATGTGTTTGACAGTTTGTAGTGTGGAGAATTGTGCAGTGAGGTTAGTAATTTTATTAATGAAGAATGTGGCAAAGTCGTCAGCTGTTAGAGTTGATGAAGGAGGGGGAGGAGGAGTACAAAGGAAGGAGGAGAATGTTTTAAAGAGCATGCGAGAGTTAGGCGAATTGTTAATTTTGTCGTGATAGTATGTTCTTTTAGCAGTAGAGACATTAGCAGAAAAGTCAGAGAGGAGTGATCGATATAAATTAAGTTCAGTAGGATTTTGTGATTTGCACCATATCCTCTCTGCAGCCCTGAGCTTAGAACGATGTTCGCGGAGAATGTCAGATAGCCAAGTGGCAGAAGGGGTGGCACGGGCTGGCCTGGAAGATAAAGGGCAGAAAGTATCTAAATGTAACCCCTATGCAAAACCCCTATGGGAAAAAATTGAATGATGTTGTGGCATATATGCATGAACTCATTATCATTAATTGTGCCTTTAAGTCCAGTAGCCCCTCACTGCAGAACACAAGATCCAGGGGGTGGAGTTGGATCCAGGTCCAGGGGGTGGAGTTGGATCCAGGTCCAGGGGTGGAGCTGGATCTCTTCCCACAGCATTTTGATTGGACACATGGCAGATTCACGTCATACTTACTCGCGTTGCGTATGCGGAAACTATCGTTTCAGCATTGAGTTGTAAATAAAGTTATTCTTGTGACGGAAAAACAAACTTGCTAAAAACAATAAAAATAAATATAACGCTTTAAATGCTTAGTTACAAACACTGTAGTTTGCACAATGTGGAAATGGGCAGTAATCAAGTATTTTAATACTTTCATTTAGAGAAAAGTTTCTATTCATTTCAAAACATTATAACTACCTAAATAAAAATAGAATATTGCGTTTCACCATCCCTGAAAAGCCCGTAGTTTCTTGTTACGTCAGAATAAAAACAAGTGTATTCTTTGATTGGCTGATTCTTTGACCCTCTCAGTAGTCCACTTTGACTTCAAATTAATAAGTAGGCACATCTGCTTTTATTGGAGTGTTATTAAATTGTCTACTTGAAGTAGAAAATGTGTGCTTTCCACCACTGATTATGCACATTAATATAAAACTGCATGTGACTAAAGTATAGCAGCACTGACAGGCTGTCTTCTGTAATTTTATATTTATAAATTACTTCACAAGGGCATCTGACATTTTACATAATCTCACTTAAATAAATGCATGCAAAATGCATTACCAACACAATGAAATAGAAAAAAGAAAAAAAAAATTCTTAATTATATAACAAAACAGATAGGGAATTTCTTTTAAAGATATTTGCTTTACATGCTCATTTGTAGTTACTTTAAAGTTTATATTATAACCTTATGTCCAAAACTGTAATTTTTCACCAAAAAAAAAATATATATATATATTGTTGCAACATTTTACAAAAATCAAGATTTAATATATTTGGTCAAAATGCCATGTTATAAAAAGATGAAGTGCTATGCATTTAAGACAATATTGGCTGGCTAGATGACAATGCTGAGCTAAGATGCAAAATTTGCCCTCTCCCTCTTCACCGTTCTCACATCTCAGACCTCAAATACATAAAATATTACCGTTTTTAGACAGTTTTTGAAGTAAAGAGTAAAGAAAATTCTATGCAAAACTTATTGAAAAAAACAGTTCTTTATTTAACCTTGTAAGACCTCCAACCCACCCACCTAGTTTGACCTTAAAAAAACTGACTTGTCACTGAAAGGTGAGGAGTTTGCATCTATGGCACTACATCATGCACACAACACTCAAATAAGGTCAGCACAGATTTGGCAGAACTCGCTGCAGAAGTCTGGGTGGGTGTCTTCACTAATGATTTTTATGAGTTCCCCCCTTCTTCCACGACCTACATATCCTACAGGTTAGCAAAGAAAGAAAAAGAAGAGAAATATTCCAATGTTCATTATTTTTGTAATGTTTTAATTCATCATTGAAAGCAAACACTCCATGGCAACAACTAACAATGAATACCTGGAATGCAATTTTTGAATACGTCTCCACACTGCATACAAGTCTGCAGTCTGTACATTTTGTAGTACTCCGCCTTGTAGTATGTGGAGAAAGCACTCCAATTTGTGACACCTATACAAATGTAAAAGTACACATTCAAAAATCCACAAGGCTGGAATTCATTAACCGGCTGTTCAAGCAAATAACGAGAATTTCTTAAGATTTTTATTAAAATATGTAACAAGTTATGCAAAAAATACTAGGGAACACTTACTGTCAAGCCAAAGAAAATGGGCTCGTCTCCTGAAGGTTTCCCGTGTCACAAGGTCTCTGAAGCGAGTGCACACCAGGGCCAGCGTCAGAATTACCTCATCACCCTCCTGGAGAACCACTTCAATAAAAATGTCCTCCAGAACAGATGCTGGCAACTGTAAGCAAATAAACAAAAATTAGAAATATGAAGATATTGGCCCCAATGCATAGTTCTTGAATTTATCTATGTCTTTGTTCTTGGTTTACATGTATGTAGTGGGTAAAAACCAAAGGATAACGGCCCGTCTGTTTTCATTGTGAAGTAAATAACAGGGTGATCAGGACACAGGTGAAGTTAAGATTGTATAAAAACCACATACTCCCTGTACAAGGAATACAAACATAAGCATGCTGAGAGTTAAAATTTCAAAACTGTACAATTGCTAGTGACTTGGACACTATACCGCAATAATCCCATGGTCCTTGGGACAACCATACATGTTGTCCACTTGATGCTCCTTGAGGGTTGAGGCTTCCCTATAACACAGCAAATGGTGTCAGAAATAAAACAAAGGTGAAAACTTTGGAAATACAGCATTGTTTTGCAAATCTGGTTCTCACCTTTCATGGCTCATGCACTTTAATACTAGGTTCAGCCAGCACTCTCGAATGTAAGGCATGTCTGTCTAAGGAAAGAAGAACAAAATAAACCATCAAAAAATGAGGCAAACTGAAAGAGTCATCAACTAATTTCTGTAATAATTCAAGGGTCTCACCTGGCTGAAATCAAATGGCCACGCAAAAGTAATGTATAGTGCATACTGTAACATATAAGACATTGATTTTAATATTATATACATTTCCTAGTACTCACATATTCTTACTATACCTATTGCCTTTGAAATGCCACTAATAAAATCCCCAAAGTCAGGTAAGGTTTACTTCCATCTTCATTTGTAACATACCATTAGCATGAACACTCCACAGTCCAAGCGGTCTCTTTGCGATGGAATGTCCTGGCAAAAAGCCAAAACTATAAATTTTGTATTGATCACAGTTGCCAGAAAGCAGTGTTGAATGCCGAGTGCTATGTACCTTGTTTTTAATGAGCTGCCAGTTTCCAGCAACCAATTTTGTTGCGATCATGCTTCAAAAGAGAACAGATACAGTTAAAACTTCTTAAAAGTTGAAAACCGTTTTAAACGTACAATCCACCTCTATAGGTCTGATTCTGACAACCCACTAATTGGGTTTCAGTAGCAAGTTTGACGTACTGTGTGTTGTCTACCGTCACAGAGGGAAAGCATACACATGCAGAAAGCAAACAATAAAAACGAAAAGAAAAAAGCTCAGAGATGGTCTTCACTTCCACATACATCCTGATTCAACTTCTACATACAATTCTTTCATTGGTTGACTAGGCCTAAACCCAATCTTTATATAACCTGCCTAGTGCGAACTACTGATTTTCAACAGATTTGGGTGTAGAAGGAACTTCAAAATGGAATGTGAGAATGGCCACATTTAAATAAACCAGTCTCAGTCTTTATGATAGAGATAGTGTTGGATCTTTTAAGCAAGGACCATCACATCAGCAAACATTACAAGTACACAAACAGCAGTTAATACCTCCAAAACTTTGCACTTAACAGCGGACGACAAAGAACAGTCCTAAACCTCACATAGATCAGGGGACAAAGAACAGTCCCAAACCTTGTACTGAACAGAGGACAAAGAACAGTCCCTAAATATTAGAAGAAAACCTGAACATGGACACATAATATGCCTGCCCAAAACCACAAGGGTCAGATGAATCAAGAATGTACATCCTTTTAAGATTGAGCTTCATGACCTGTGAATATATGTAAATCAATCATATGTTGACGAACCAGTGCATTGGTCTTGTATATTCCACATTGGAATATACAAACCTATGGCTTATTCACTCCTCAGAGAGGACCAAAAAAAAAAAAAAAAAGAAACTGCACCACGTCTGTTTTCAACACCTATTTAAAATGCTAAAAGATGACAACTGACAGTCCAAACTTACACACAAGTGCCAGTGTCCAGGTGTCCATATCGGAAATAATATGCAGTCTTTAAGTGCTGCATCTGCCTGTTGGTGAGCAAATTACACAGATCAAAGTTGATGTATGAAGAGTACAAACATCTCTATTACTTCATATGAATGCATTTTGAGGAACAATCACTTACTGGTAGCGATTCAAAAGGGTCTACGCAATGAGGTGGACTCCAACATGCCAATACATAGGAATCCACAGCAAGGACATCTAATCCCTAATATTAGATGAAAATTATTAAGTATAGCTATATCAAAAGCATGACTTTCAGAAGAACCTATGCATTCACATAAGGTTTTACATGTAAACAAAAACATAATATACCTTCTGTCCAGCTAGGTGGCATATCAATGAAAGACACCAGTTTGCAACCTAGCAAAAGAACAACATTAATCTTACAAATCTTAAACAGTAATGGCACCATATAAATGATACTTATTGTTGCCTCCAGTTGGCAATTGGTTCCCAAGCCAACACAGTCTGCTCTTCTTAAGACTGTTGTGCCAACAGAACCGATGACTTCATCCTGTGGCTTTGTGCAATCCAACACATAGTCATGCTGGAAAATGAAAAATGCATATCAGCACTCTCCACAACTCCCCCAAACCCCCCAATTGATAGTAAGGTTGTGGAGCACAAACAAGTGTTGTGAAATCATGACAATTAATAAGTCCATTGAATACTGTCAAAAGGGCATTTACCAAAGTCTTCGGGCATTTACCAAAGTCTTCGGGCATTCCCAGCGCCTGAAGTCTTTTATTTCCCTTTCTGCACACATCAGCCTAGTCACGGATGCAGGTGCCCCATCTGAAGCTGTCGCTGCTGGTGTCCCATCTGAAGCTGTGGCTTCTGTAATATAAAAATGTAATATAACCAACATGGCATGACTGGCATAAAGATGTATAAGAAAATTGTAGATGTAAATGAACTTGAGTTACCCATTATTATTTGGCCATTTTCATCTAAATGCAACTGGGCATTCTGTGGTACAATCTTTCTGATGCCATCTTCTATCTTCTTATTTGGTTTTGTGTTATAATGCTGTAGTATATTTCGCATCAAGAAAATGTGTCCAGATGGAGTGAGTGTGTTGAGGAAGTAATTGTTTTTTCTCATGTCAGAAAAAAGCTGTTCAGCACATTGACTGTTCACCCAGCCTGCCAATTCTGGTACTATCTGAATTTTACGCAGTGCATCTCGAGCATCTTTTGTGTTCTTTTCATGAAACAGATCATAAAGTGCATAATGTTCAGCTGAACCTGTAACAGGGTGACAGTCTGGGTCCACGTTGTCCTTCTTTTCCTTCAACCAAAGGTGGTTTACTTTCAGCTTACCCTCAACGGCCAGCTTGATATTTTCTGGAGTGGGCTCTTTTAGTCGACCCTCATAAGGTCTGAAAGGGACACGTTCCGCAACACTGTTCTGTGCATCTATGGACAACGTTAAAAGCGTTTCAAATTCATCTGAACATACCAGCGGTATTTCCAACGCTTGTTTAACTATGTTAGCTAACTTAATTAGATAGGCCACCTCTGCAGAGCTATAACTGTTACACGTGCGCGCTAACGTTAGCTGTTACCTAGTTAGCGCTATTAAAGTGTCTTCAAAAAATATGGACAACGTCAAAACTTTGACATGCATTTAACTGTGATTAGTACTTACAGACGTAACTTACACTACATTATGAATCTATCTAGACTATTAATCAAACGTAGACTTACATTGATAAGAGCAAACGTTGTCGACCACTGGCTGCACCTTCACAAACGTGTATGCAGGTTCTTCCGGTGGAACACAGTTTATAAAGTGGGAGGAGTTGGATCTGGATCCAACTCCGCCCCCTGGATCTTGTGTTCTGCAGTGAGGACCATCTCTTTAAGTCACCTTGGTCTGTGAAACCTGATATCAGAGAATCTGCCTGGTAACTAGAGTGTGTTAGTAAATGGAAATTTGCTATTGGTGGAAAGAAAAAAACATGAAGCTCCGCCCCTCTTTCTTAGGTGATGAGAGTGACTATTGGCAGAGAGTGAAAAAATGATCTGTCGTGCAGATGCAGGGAAGTTTGAATCGACTGCTCTTTAACCGCATTGTATTTACATAAATTGTAAACTGATATAAACTCTAAAAGATTTTTTAGATTTGTCATGAACACCTGAACCTTTGGATTTGAAGCTGTATTTCGTCGATTGTGAACTTGAATCTCGGTGAGTGTTAACAAGCTTAACAAGGTTGAACGATCTAACATTAACTCCTAAATAGTTTAAAGGGGAAATTCATATTGTTGTATTTTGTCTATAACATTTTTTCATGTTATGATCAAATTATTTCTGTGAGTTTGAAAGAATTATCACCTCGACGTGTAAAGCTAATGCTGTAATGTTGAGCGGCCATTGGAATGCATGGTTGAGGACACGTAATGTGATTTTGTGATTTGAGAAACGTGAATATTATTAATTTGATGTAAGAGTTGCATGCATAGTTAAAAAAAAAAAGTATGTTGAATATTGATAATTATTTGAGGTGTGGAAATCACGTTTTGACGAATTCACTGAGTGAGCTTTATCTATCTCACATATGTATATTTAGTAAATTGAGTACATGATTGTGAATGTTTAAGGAATTGAATTCATGATTTAATTTCATTAATGATGTTTAAACTGTTAATGAGCATTAAGGTTCATAGCAATTGATTGCTGGGTTGACTGAGTAATATGATATGGATGTGCCTGTTTTATTGCAGGCCAGGTTTTGTATGCAATTGAATTCTTCCGGAGGGAAGATGGCGAGCCAAGCACCCTTGATCGTTGGATCCATGGAGTCATTGATTGCTGCATGATGTCTCATGTGATAACACTGTGCGTGTTACGTACCATGTTATAATTTTGATTTGTTTTGGGTACTGTGTTTTTTTTTTCTTATTTTTCTTTTTCTTCCCCCTCCCCTTTTTCTCTGTCTTTACTTTCGTTTTCAGCAGGGCGACGCGGGTACCTGAGTGGTTAATCCTCTGTCAATCATCGAGACGTTTGGTGACGACAATGCGCGGCTTCACCAATGACAGCGCGCTATTTGATTATAAAGAGCGCACCTGTGCGGGAAGCGGGAGGTCTCTTGCACGCTAGACGCACATTCTATTGTCCTGTTCTCATAGTATTCGCGTGCTTGTTTGTTTGTTGCCCTGTACCATCTTGATGTTTGAACACTGTTCATGGTACAGTCTGTGTTCTTTGAGAACTTAGTGAACAACGGCCACATTCGATCTTTTTTCTCTTTGAGGTTTTCACCGTTTTTTTGTTAGGCTACTGGGTTGTGAAACCTATGTTACTAAACGGGGAAAAGAGAAAAAGAAAGGTAAGATATCACGTGATATACATGTGCCACACTGAGTATTCAATTGTGTATAGAACACTAGTTTAGTGACACGTGCCACCTTTGTATTTTTTTTGGTTTATAGCAAGAGTAGTTTTATTTAGGGCGTCTTTGACGCTGAAGATCTTTCTTTTTATTTAATTTAGGGTTTTTTTTTTTTTTTTGTGAATACTGATGGTTGAGTTAGATTAGAAGTTTTTGTGTGTTTCTTAGTAAGATTGGTAATATATTATTTTGGCACGGTCTCGTTCTTTTCTCTTTTCTCCGTTCTCCGTTTTTTTTTTTTCCTAGTGAATTAATAATTTGTAAACTTATGCAAATAATATCCTGGGCTAATCTTTTGGTCCCGGTTTCCACTGTAATAAACAGACACTTTACCGAACTCAGAATGACTTGTGCGTGTGGTCGTTTTCCAGTACACGTTCAGTGTTTTGATGTTGCACCCCTTTATTTCTCCTAGACTTTAAAAGGTTTGTAACAGTGAGGTAGGATCTCAGTGGACCCTTGAATGCATTTTTCCATTTCTCCTAAATTCCGGATTGGGATTGGATAGAACTTTTTTTTTTTGTTTTTGGTTGAGATTTTTTTATTATTTTTGCTTCAACGTCTTTTTGAACCAAAAGACAGAACTGATTTCCACGGAAGGAAACAATTTTTTGGTCATCTGAAAGACTGGACTGAGGAAAAAAACAACCACATACACTGATTGCGCACCACACTTTATTAATGTTTTGATGACAACAATTGTTCTATATTTGTTACATCAATACAGTTCATGTGAAATGGTAATTTGTGTGGTTATCAATGACTTCTGGTTGTACCATTCACTATACTATAATTCAGTGACACTAAGTTGAGTATTCGAACCTAGTGTGTACTTACCCTTTAGAGGAGGGTTACATAAACAAGATGTCAGAGTGGAACAGAAAGTATCAGTAGCACTGTTAGCATCAAGAGATGATAACTGTATAGAGGGAGGAAGCGAAGATGAAACCATAGCAGATAACCGGGAGGGTGAGAGTGAGCGTAAGTTACGTCGAAAAGTGACGTGTGGAGGGGTATGTGTTGTGTCAGGAATCATGTCGAGGTTAAGAGTGAGGAGGAAGTGACCCGAGGTGTGCAGTGGAGTAACCAGCACATGGTCAGTGTAGCAGTGTCGTGTGTAAATAAGGTCCAGTTGGTTGCCTGATTTGTGAGTAGCCATAATTAACACTCTCTTGAGATCAAAAGAGGCAAGCAGAGTGCGGAAGTCTGCAGCTTGAGGTTTATCGAGGTGGATGTTGAAGTCTCCAAGTATAACTAAGGGAGTACCATCCTCAGGAAAGGTTGAGAGCAACACATCTAATTCTTCCACGAAGTTACCTAGTGGTCCTGGAGGTCGATAAACAACTACAAAATGGATTTTTAGAGGGTATGTAATAGTAACCGAATGTGATTCAAAGGAGCTGTTGATACACAGATGATAAAGGAGTAAATTTCCAATTATTAGAAATGAGCAGACCAGTACCTTCACCTCTTCCAGTTAAACGGGGGGTGTGGGAAAAGGAGAAATCATTGGAGAGAGCTGCAGGTGTAGCATTGTCCTCTGGTTTGATCCAAGTCTCTGTCAGGGCCATGAGGTTTACCCTTGAATGACTAGTAATGGAAGTAATGAAATCACCTTTGTTGACAGCAGACTGACAATTCCAGAGACCAATAGAAAAAGAAAGTAGTGTGTTAGCAGACATAGGCAAAGTGCGCAGGTTGTTAGGATTGCGCTGTCTACAGTGTGTGATGCGAGGTTTGCGAGTGGTAGTGATAGTAGTGATCTGAAAAAACATAGTAAGAATTAGTTATAAAACAGAAGTGAAACAAGTAATAGGAAAGAGGATAAATAAAAAGTGATACTTATATCCTTTGCCGGTGTCCCTGCCCGGTGGAGTCGCACAGTAGAGTCGATGATCTTTACACTCTTCGGACTTCACACGACGAGGGCTTCACACGAGGGCTGCCGCGGTAAACTAAGCTTATTTATACCTGTCTAACAAATCACCAACTGAATTCAGCTGAACACACTTTCCTGTTAAATCAAAATAAATGGCCAAGCAAGCACAGATACTGACAAGGTACGCGATACAGTACGAGACCAAACGCGATTTCAGCACGTCTCTACACAGTAAACAAAACATGCGTTTCCTAGCAATGGCAACTGTGCTAAACACTAATGAGACAAATAAATACACTTACGAGCTGCTTTTAACTTCCGTTGATGGACTGCTTCTCTCAAAGAGTATTTCTTACACTGTCTTCTGCTGACGCTTGAACACACTTTCCTGTTAAATCACAATAAATGGCCAAGCAAGCACAGATACTGACAAGGTACGCGATACAGTATGAGACCAAACGCGATTTCAGCACGTCTCTACCATATATATATATATATATATATATATATATATATATATTAGTGCTGTCAATCGACTAAAATATTTAATCGCGTTAATCATGATTAATCACAAATTTAAAATACTAGGATTTACATGTAAATGTGTTGAAATGAAATCCATGACAAACTAGTTTAAGGAAACAGAACCTTTCACACCTCTGCCAGGTATGAGACATAATCTGTATTATTCTTTTATCATTATTCTTCTGTTTTTATTCAGCCATTATCAACCTTTATACTGGCAATACAACGTTTACCAAGCCACATCGCTTCAATCCCAGTATACATTTACCCAACTATTATCAAAAGTATTTCCAAATAAATATTACAACAACATTTTCTTGCGACCTTACGTGAAGTATTATGACAAAATGCATTATGAAGAAGAATTGGACCTGTTCTGCAGGTGCATTAGAGCTAACATTAGCATCATGCTACATAAGACAATTTATGAGATTAATAGTACGCTTTTACTCAGAACTCACTTCAAACCACCATCGAGTGTTTGTAATAACTTCCTTTTATGATCACATGTGGAATTTGATCGTTTATTGTTGTTAAAATATGCTATTTATAGCCTTTTATATCGCTGCACAAATTAGCATAGATGTACACATTCATCTCAAGAAAATCACATACAAACCATATCCTATCGTAATCGTGTGTTTATTATCTTATATAATATATAGTGGCTGTTGTCATGTTTATTTCTGCTGTGTAAAAGCCTATACATGTGCTCTGGCTGAAACTCACGTTGTTTGTTATGTTACAACCGCCTCTCCGTTCTTAAGTTGCCAGGGATACATTCCAAGTATAATACACATTAGTAAAAGGATCTATTTTCAATTTTATTTGTCTTTATACATTTTGGGCGGCCGCGGTACATTATAAAAGTAACGTTAGCCCAAAAACCCGTGGCTCTGTAATTTTTCCCGCGACTGTATTTTCAAAATAGCCCATGGCCACTATCACACAATGATAGATAACCTTCCGCACTGCGATGATGCGAAGTTGGGGTCAAACATTATCATATGATTAATTTGCGTTAAAAAAAATTTACACGTTAAAATTTTTTGATTAATCGCATGCATTAACACGTTAATGTTGACACCCCTAATATATATATATATATATATATATATATATATATAGTATATCCTATATTCTCATTCAATTTAGGCCTACTATCCATTTAAACAATATGTAATCAAGTTTCAGGACAAGTTTTTAATTTTATGTACTATTTATGTAAACGCTGTGTAACTTTCATGTGTTTGATGGGCGCGCGCGTTAAACATTCGAGGGAATTTAAACTGGAGTGGAGGGAGTTAGCATGGAAATGGGGCGCAACTCAGCTGACAAGTAGCAAAATACTTGACTCCGTCCCTCACTGTTGTTTTTACTGCTTTCAGGTAAGTTTAGTGCCTAAAATTACACAAAGAATACATACAACTGTGCCTGACACTTTCTTACATGTAATTGACACGCTTCTGTTGAATATTTACTTTACAGAAATGGTTCAGTGTCATCGGAAAAAGTCCGTTAGCATCACAACCGTGAGCTAACTATAGAGGCTAACTATAAGAGGTAAGCTAGCTATAGATTTGAGCTCTTATTTATTAAAGTTTGGGATTTTAATCACATATTATGTATAGATTTGTGTAGATTTGTTTTCATAACATTGTAAATGTTTTGCTGGCAATTTATGAATTGAAAAATAAGCTAATTAATTTAACCTAAAAGTATGCAAATTAGGCTGCTGTTAATCCACTTACATGAACTAAAATGGGCTGAAACTAACGTTATTCCAAACATGTAGACATTGTAGACAAATATTGATAAAAATGGTACTGTGATTTCAGGAGCGTCATAAAAAAAAAAAAACCCTCTAATGGGAGCTGCTGACAGAGAGAGGAAACACAGGTGATCTGAGAAAGCTTATTAAATAACTTCTTATGCATTTTTCATAATAATTTTTTTTTCACTTATATCATCATGCATCTTTAAAACTTAAAAACGTAAATTCTTGTTTCTTAAGATTTCTTTTTGTATGTTCTGTATATTATTCTTTCTCTTTTCTGCATTTCACCTGTGCTGTAATTTATTTTTAATAAACCTGACATTGTATACTACATATTGTTGGCTCTGTGACAGATTGTTCATGTTCCTATATTCTTCCATTCTGATGGCAGTGTAGCAGAGCAGCAGGACCTCTTGTTGAAGAACATCTCCAAGGTGCTATGAACCATCTGACTAGTAAGTAAAACCTCAAAGATTCAAAACTTTATCAGATATTCAAAAAAATAAATCAAATAAATATCAAATATTTTTTGAGTCCTGTATACAAGGCCATCTCGTTTAACTTTACCTTTAATTGAGGACACTACAACCTACAGAGGGGTACAACATAATTCAAAACGAGACACAGATGATAATAAAAAAGTGCTTTGAAATGAAAATTAATAATGGTAAGACATCATTTTTTTTTTTTTTTTTTTTTTTTTTGCTTGTGGAAACCTCACACAAGCCTGAAAAGTGCTTAAAACTTAAAATCTTATTTGCACTTTTGAAAAATGTTCAGCAAAGAATTTTCTGCACACTTCACCACCAAGATCAAAATGAGCATTGTGATTGTAGAAGCTTCACATTACATTTATAACAATCATTGTTAATGTTTGAATTGTATTTCAGGGCTGTTCATGAAGACAGATAATCGAGAGATGTTGTGACAACCTGGACATAATTCAGCTCCAGATCCACCCTCCACACCAGACTTCTCACTCTAGCTACTAGCATATTATATGTTCTCTTCAGAGCTAGGTGCATCCAGATATTACTTGATATTAGATATAATTAATACTTGAATATTGCAAGAATAGGGGATGTATCGTATTTAAGAATATAATGTTAATTGCTTTTATTTATTTATTTATTTATTTATTTATTTACCATTTTTCCCTAAAACATCTTAAAGCCATTTCACACTTGCCATACTCCAACAGGGTGAACGCACTGACCAAACAAACCAAAATAAGCATTTTTTTTTAAAAATAGTTTTTGTGGCAGGGTGAAATGACCATAATGTTGAATGATAGGTGTGAGATTCATTAAACTTGGTTTGCTATAATACGTCTATTCATAAGTGCACCAGTATGAATCATAATTCCCCCCACATTTGCTGTATATCCATATATCTTTGTCAAAGTATTCTTTCAGTGGTTAACTAACTCATTAAGACAGTCCTTTGCTCCCACCTACTGGCATAACAATGTAACCTGCAATGAAAAAAGCCCAGGCACGATATTGTTATTGTTTTGTTTGTTTGTTTGTTTTTTGTTTTTGTGAAAAAGACAAAAAAAAAAATTTTGCATATGATTTCCAATTAATTACTGGAAGTGGGTTGGTTAAGGGCCTGATTAGCTGATGTATTACATTTACATTTACATTTAGTCATTTTGCAGACGCTTTTATCTAAAGCGACTTACAATTGGGGAATACATAAAGCGATTCATCTTAAAGAGGCAAACAGACACAGGAAGTGCTCGTAATACAACGAGCACTTCCTGGGCAATGCCAGCTTGGGATTCTGCAGCACGAACTGACATCGATTTGTTTGGAGGGAAAACAACAGTACAAATAGGCTATCAAGATTATTCTGCACATTATTGGTGGAGGATCGTTTGAGGCCATGACAAGGTTCCAGCTAACTCCTTGTGGAGGGCCGCCATCTCTGAGGCGGAGGATCGTTTGAGCAGAGGCTGCGACGAGGTTCCAGCTAACTCCGCGAGGAGGCCGCCCAGTGAATTAGGGTTGAAAAAATCCAGGGTTGGAAGTGTGCTGAAAATAAGCAGTACACAGCTATAACTACAACATGTCAAGGAACGCGATTAACAGCAACAAGGACAACATCTCCCTGGCTCAGGTACAGGAGCTGCTTGAACAAGAGAAAGCGCATTTTAAAGAATTAATGTTGCAACAAGAACACAGTTATAAAACCTTTACACATATGATTATGACTTCTATGAATCAAGGAGTAGACGAGCTCATGAAGGAGGTAGAAGACTTGAAGATAAGTCTCCAGTTCACTCAGAAAGACGTGGATGAATTGAAAGTTAACTGTAGAGAATATTCAACTGAGTGTAAATCAAATACAAATGACATAAATAAATTGGCTGAATCTCTTTTGGTATTAGATGCTAAAGCCAATTATTTGGAAGGTCAGTGTAAGCAGAATAATATTGTGGTGGAAGGCATTCCTGAGTGTCCAAATGAGAAATGGTGTGAATCTGAAGAGAAAGTAAAACAGGTGATTCAAGAGAAATTACAGCTTGGTCAAAATAAAATTACCTTGGAGAAAGCACATAGAATAGGAAGGATGAAAAATGGGAATTCTAATCGACCTAGACCTATCGTGGTTAAATTTCTTAAGTATAAAGACAAAGAGGCCGTGCTGGAGAGAGCAAAATACCTCAAAGGCACAAACATATACTTGAATGAAGATTTCCCGGAAAGTGCATTTAAGAAGGAAAGAGCTCATGCCAGAATTGAGAGCTGCAAGAGAGAGGGGAGAGATAGCCTATCTATGTTATGATAAATTAATCACATATTCACCATCAAAAGTCAAAAATGATAGCAATGGGAAATCAAAGTAGGCCTCTGGCTTCTTTAAGCAAGCTTGAGGAAATTAGATGAAATTAAGAATTTTCTTTCCCTATCTGTCGGTCACTACGAGTTATGTCGTGATGACATAGGGGATTTACTTGGAAGCCCCAATCATCTCTGACTTTAAGAGAAAACGCCAATGAATATTGGCTAGTGGATTTTGCATACCTGAGCCACTCCCTGCCCTCACGGGTATAAATAGGCGGCAGGTGCTTCCACTCATTAGATTTTTGCTTCGGAGCCGAGTGGATGAGAAGTGTGCTGATCTCCACAAAAGCCCTTCATCTTTTATTTGCTCCTGGTTGGCGTCACGGTGCAGTCAGCGGAGTCCCTCTCAGCAGCGATTCCCCTGGGCACTTCAACTGAAAGAGCAAATTCTAAAAGATCAAATCACGGACGGTCGCGTCTTTCTCAAGATGCCGTTCCGTCCGTGTCCTCTTGGTTGCAGTCGTTTTCTGTCTGCGGATGACGGACACGATCGTTGTCTTCAGTGTCTGGGCCTCCAGCACGCTGAGGATGCGTTCGTGGATGACTCATGTGCCTGTTGTGGGCGTATGAGCATGACCTCGCTGCGATCTCGCCTTTCTTTTTTGAAAAGATTGGCACCTCTGCCGTCACTCGTCCCAGTCTCTCTGGCTTGAGCAGAGGACCGCCGGCTGGTGCTCTGGGAGATCTGAGGGTCACAGTAAGAGCCTCTCCGCCGGGTACGTCCACAGGGACCTCTTACTCCTCACGCAGCGAACGTCCCGTCCAGCTCCCGGGTGATTTCGCTGGTTCGTCCCATGGGGCGGCCAGCATTTCATTCGGTGCGCCGCCTGAAGACAGGATGTCAATCGCAGCATCGGGGGATGGGCTTACGTCCTCTGAGGATGAAGGTTTGGCGGGCTGCCCCCCTCGGGTGTTGTCGCCACCGCCGCACCGGACACAGAGCTGACGGTCATGCTTGTCCGGGCAGCCGTGAGTATCGGGCTGGAGGTCAATAGACCGCCCAGTCCCGAGCCCTCGCGGCTGGATGATTGGTTTCTCGGAGCGAGCGCGGCTCACAACCGCGTTCTGCTCTGGTGCCTTTTTTCCCGGAGGTGCATGAGGAGCTGACGAAGTCGTGGATGGCCCCTTTCACGGCCAGAAGCCGCTTGTCCGTCTCCTCCGTCCTCACTACCCTCGATGGCGGGGCTGCCAGGGGGTACGCGGGCATTCCCCAGGTGGAGAGAGCGGTCGCGGTGCACTTGTGCCCACGAAACGCTGCCACTTGGAGGAATCGTCCGCGTCTCCCACCCAAAGCCTGTAAGCTGACGGCTGCGCTCGCGGCCAAAGCTTATAGTGCTGCGGTCCAGGCAGCCTCTGCCCTGCATGCCATGGCTATCCTGCAGGTACACCAAGCCAAGGCACTTAAACAAATGCACGAGGGTAGTTCCGACCCGGGGTTGATGCAGGAGCTGTGCACGGCGACTGACTTCGCTCTACGGGAGACGAAAATCACGGCGCGGTCCTTCGGGAAGGCGATGTCTACCATGGTGGTCCAAGAGCGCTATCTCTGGCTCAACCTGGCTGAGATGAGGGACGTCGACAAAGCACGCTTTCTTGACGCCCCCATCTCTCAGGCTGGGCGGTTCAGCGACACTGTCAAGGGCTTTGCCCAGCAGTTCTCGGCAGTGCAGAAGCAGACAGAGGTGATCCAGCACATCCTGTCCCGGTGTGATGCACCATCAGCCACCGCTGCCCCCAGGGCCAGGCCTCAGTCTGCTCGTCGCCATGGGCGCCTCCTGCATTCTCCAGAGCTGCTCCGCCCCGTGCTGAATCTACACCTAGGCCGGTGCGTCGAGCCTCTCGCAGGAGTGCGGAGCCCCCCGCACCTTAGCCGGGCCCCAAGTCGTCCCGGAAGTCGACGAAGCGGCCCTGACGCAGGCAAACCCGGAGATGTTGGAGTTTGCTCTTTCTCAGGAGAAGGCGAGGACAGCGTCGCTCCTTCCCCCGGAGGAGGGCAGGGCGGAGAATCCTGTGTTTCATTTTGTTTCTGTTCTGCCGTGCCCACATATTCAAAGAAAGAGCAATTTCCTTTTCCTCCGGGTTTTCAGGTCCGCAGGCCGACCGTGTGCGACGCGTTGCCTTCTCACTCTCGCCCGTGACCCATCTTGCCAGCGGCCAACAGAATGCGGTTCGGGGACGCAGTGCCTCCCCACGCACCTCTAGCCAGTCCCCTCTGGGACCCAGGGAGTTCTGCAAGAATGCCTCAGAACGCGTTGTCTTCTGTACCATCCAGCTCTACTCCTTTTCGCTGCACCACCGCGGGTACGCCGATCGTGCCGTTGGAGCCGCTTTCACGGTGTCTGGGGGCGTGGCTCGCCTTGCCCAGCCCGTCTCGTTGGCTCACGCGCACGATTCGACTCGGCTACGCGATTCAGTTCGCCAGGCAACCTCCCAAGTTCAGCTGCGTTCTCGAGACTTCGGTGGCAGCCCGGAACGCTCCTGTCTTGCGCGAGGAGATTGCTGTCCTTCTGGCAAAGGATGCAATCGAGCCAGTCCCTCCAGCCGAGATGAGGCAGGGGTTTTACAGCCCTTACTTCATTGTACTCAAGAAAGGCGGTGGTCTTCGACCAATCCTGGACCTGCGTGTGTTGAACCGGGCCCTGCACAGGCTCCCATTCAAGATGCTGACCCACAGGCGCATTATCAAATGCATCCAGCCTCAGGATTGGTTTGCAGCGATCGACCTGAAGGATGCTTACTTTCATGTTTCGATCCTTCCGCGACACAGACCGTTCCTACGGTTTGCGTTCGAGGCTCGGGCTTGGCAGTACAGGGTCCTCCCCTTCGGGCTCTCCCTGTCTCCCCGTGTCTTCACGAAGGTCGTAGAGGGCGCCCTTGCCCCATTACGGGAAGTGGGCGTCAGGATCCTCAACTATCTCGACGATTGGCTCATTTTGGCCCGGTCGCGAGAACAGTTGTGCGATCACAGGGACCTGGTGCTCTGGCACCTCATCCAGTTGGGGTTTCGGGTCAACTGGGAAAAGAGCAAGCTCTCCCCTGTGCAGAGAATCTCTTTTCTTGGTGTGGAGTTAGACTCGGTGAGTATGACGGCGCGCCTCTCGGACGAGCGCGCCCAATCAGTGCTGAACTGCCTGAGTTCCTTCAGAGGCAGGACTGTGGTTCTGCTGAAACAGTTTCAGAGGCTCCTGGGGCATATGGCATCTGCAGCCGCAGTCACGCCGCTCGGGTTGCTCCATATGAGACCACTTCAGTACTGGTTGCACTCCCAAGTCCCGAGATGGGCATGGCACCGCGGTACACTTCATGTGAACATCACACAGGAGTGTCGCCGCTCCTTCAGCCCCTGGACGGACCTTGCCTTTCTACGGGCCGGGGTGCCCCTAGAACAAGTGTCCTGGCATGTTGTTGTCACGACAGATGCCTCCAGTACGGGTTGGGGCGCTACATGCAACGGGCAGGCAGCCTCGGGGCTCTGGACAGGGCCTTGACTGCTTTGGCACATCAACTGCCTAGAGCTGTTGGCAGTGCACTTCGCCTTGCGGCAGTTCCGGCCACTGCTTCTAGGCAAGCACGTGTTGGTCCGTACGGACAACACTGCGGCTGTTTCGTACATCAACCGGCTGGGAAGTCTACGAACACGTCGCATGTCACAGCTCGCTCGCCATCTCCTCCTCTGAAGTCACACGCAGCTCAAATCGCTGCATGCTGTCCACATTCCGGGGGAGCTCAATCGTGCAGCTGATGCGCTCTCACGACAGCTCACGTTCCCCGGAGAATGGCGACCCCAATCCCGAGACGATCCGGCTGATCTGAAGTCGATTCGGGGAAGCTCAGGTAGACCTGTTTGCTTCCCACGAGTCCTCCCACTGCCAGCTGTATTTTTCCCTGGCAGAGGCCCCCGTCGGCACAGACGCACTGGCACACAGCTGGACTCAGGCTCTACGCAAGTATGCGTTTCCCCCAGTGAGCCTGCTTGCACAGACACTGTGCAAGGTCAGGGTGGACGAGGAGCAGGTCCTGTTGGTCGCGCCGTACTGGTCCACCCGGACCTGGTTTCCCGAACTCATTCTCCTCGCGACAGCCCCTCCCCTGGTGCATTCCTCTGAGGAAGGACCTCCTTTCTCAGGCACTCGACACCATATGGCACCCGCGTCCAGATCTGTGGAACCTCCATGTGTGGCTCCTGGATGGGACGCGGCAGACTTGAGTGGTCTACCACAGGCTGTGGTAGAGACCATCACTCAGGCTAGAGCTCCTTCAACAAGGCAAGCCTATGCACTGAAGTGGAGTCTGTTCGCGAACTGGTGTTCTTCTCGCCGAGAAGACCCCCGAAGGTGCACGATTGGAGTAGTGCTTTCTTTCCTGCAAGAAAGGTTGGAGCGTAGGCTGTCACCCTCCACCTTGAAAGTGTATGTGGCTGCTATTGCAGCCCATCACGATGCAGTGGACGACCGGTCCCTGGGAAAGCACGATCTCATCGTGAGGTTCCTGAGGGGTGCCAGAAGATTAAATCCTCCTAGGTCACTCCTGATGCCCTCCTGGGATCTTTCTGTCGTCCTGGCTGGACTTCAGAGGGGTCCCTTTGAGCCGCTGGACTCAGTCGAGCTGAAATTTCTGTCGGCTAAGACAGCGCTCCTGACCGCGCTCACTTCCATCAAGAGAGTCGGGGACCTCCAAGCATTTTCGGTGAGCAAAGAGTGCCTTGTGTTCGGGCCGGCCTACTCTCACATTGTCCTGAGACCCCGGCCTGGATACATGCCTAAGGTTCCCACCACGCCCTTCCGCGATGGTGAACCTGCAAGCGCTGCCCTCAGAGGAGGCAGATCCAGACTTGGCGTTGTTGTGTCCCGTAAGAGCACTGCGCATATACGTGGACCGCACCCGGAGTTTTAGAAGCTCTGAGCAGCTCTTTGTTTGCCATGGAGGTCAGCAGAAAGGGAAGGCTGTCTCCAAGCAGAGGTTGGCCCACTGGATAGCGGATGCCATCACCTTGGCGTACCAGTCACAAGGCGAGCCGTGCCCCCTGGGAGTGAGGGCTCACTCTACACGGAGTGTTGCCTCCTCCTATGCGCTGGCGCACGGTGCCTCTCTGGCAGACATCTGTAGAGCTGCGGGCTGGGCGACAACGAACACCTTCGCGAGGTTCTACAGTCTCCGCGTTGAGCCAGTTTCTTCCCGTGTGTTGGGTAACAGGTAAGTGGCAGGAAGAGCTGGCCGGTGTCACGCTTGCTGCGCCATTCCCCCTCACCCGGGGATACGAGCGCCTCTTTCCTCCTCCAGTTCAGTTCCCCGAACGGCGAACCCTGGTGGAGTTCCTCCAGCACCCCTGGCAGTCAGACTGGGCGGAGCAGTCTGACGCCAGGCCCAGTACTGGTGTTAGCTCGCCCGGGTCTCCGGTCAGTCCCTGTACTGGGCTAGGTGTACTGGGCTAGGTGTCCGTATGGCTTGATTCCCTTCGGGTAATCCCATATGTGTATTCTTCCACAGTAAGGTTTCCCTCACGGTAAACCCATGTCTTCCCCTTGACAGAGCCTCTGTCAGGCCCTGCTGGCAGCTCTCCTCCCTACCCCTAGGTAGGATCTGCCCCAGGGTTCAGTCGTATGTAGTACTGCACCAGATCTGGGTCAGTCCATATCAGTGTCTCCAGATGTTACCTCCCTTCGGGCAGGATGTGGCCTCCGTAGCGCCCTTCTCTGGAAGGCTCGCTTCCCCGTCGTTACTGCCAAGCTGTAACAATAAATAGGAAAGACTTGAAGCTATCTTTCATTGAAGGTCGAAATCCCTTCCGACTTCTGTGGGAAAAGGAACAGCGGCTTGGCTATCTCCAGCAGCGATGTACTCAGTGGTCCCTGCGGGCACCAAGGTTAGCGAATTTGCGCTGGGGCGATGGGAAGGTTGCGACCTTTGCATGGTATTTGTCTGTCACGCGCTCGCTTGTCAACATCTGCATGCCACAAGGTTGTGACGGGGTTCAGGTTGTGGCGCTTTCCATAGGACCCCTATCTCATCACAACATAACTCGTAGTGACCGACAGATAGGGAACATCTCAGTTACGTACGTAACCCTCGTTCCCCGATGGAGGGAACGGAGACGTTATGTCCCCATGCCACAATCTTGAACCATCGCTGGTTGCCAGGGACTCGTTCTCGGCTCCTCAGCGTAAAACCTAATGAGTGGATGCACCTGCCGCCTATTTATACCTTTGAGGGCAGGGAGTGACTCAGGTATGCAATATCCACTAGCCAATATTCATTGGCGTTTTCTCTTAAAGTCAGAGATGATTGGGGCTTCCAAGTGAATCCCCTATGTCGTCACGACATAACGTCTCTGTTCGCTCCATCAGGGAACGAGGTTTACGTACGTAACCGAGACGTTTTATAAATTATGTCAGTATCAATCAAGTTATCAAGGCAAGGATTAAAATTAGCTCATATTAATATTTGTAGCCTTAGGAATAAACTTGTTGAAATAACTGATGTTTTGATTACAAATAATATTCATGTTTTAGCAGTAACAGAAACACATCTTGAGCAAACATTTTCAGATGATGTAGTAACTATAAATGGCTATAATATTTACAAGAAAGATAGAAATAAATATGGTGGAGGGGTTGCCATATATATTCAAAGTCATATTCCAGTAAAGATAATACAAGATTTAATGCCTGTAGATGTAGAGGCTCTGTGGCTACAAGTACAGTTACCATTTGTCAAATCAATATTTGTCGGTTGCTGCTATAGACCACCATGTGCAAATAGTTGTTATTTAAGTGAATTGTGTGATATGATTGATAATGTATGTGATACTGGAAATGAAATTTACTTGATGGGTGATTTAAATATTAATTGGATCTCTCAAAGGTTTGTCCCCTAAAGACTAAAATGGTGAATGTAATTAATGCATGTAATTTAACACAAGTCATTAATCAATCAACAAGAATTCATGTAAATAGTCTTGGTGAGAGAACATTTACTTGTATAGACCATAATTATACAAATGCTGTGGAAATGTGCTCTAAGGGTGTATCTGTTCCTATTGGGTGTAGTGATCATAATATAATAGCGATTACTAGAAAAACAAAGGTCCCTAAAGGAAGACCAAAAGTAATTTATAAAAGATCATATAGGAGATTTTGTCAGAAATTATTTTGTAAAGATGCAAATAATATATGTTGGGCTGATTTTTATAAGGAAGATCATTCTGATGATGCATTAGCAGCTTTTGAAAGATTATTTTATTCTTTGGTGGATAAACATGCACCTATGAAAAAAACACACAGTGAAGAATATTAGGCCACCATGGATGGATAATGAATTGAAGAACATTATGGTAGAAAGAGATGTGGCAAAGGGTATAGAAAACAGAACTGGGAAGTTTATTGCAAATTGCGTAATCAAGTAACTAAAATTAACAGAAAAAAGAAAAGGACGTTTTATAAAGTAAAAGAAGTGAAAATAAATATGATAGTAAAAAATTGTGGAATATTCTTAATGGAATAATGGGTAGGAAATCAGGTCAAACTCCTTTTTTTATTGAGACAGGTGATTAACTTTTAACTAAATCAGATGAAATTGCTGATTATTTTAATGATTATTATTATTTATTTATTTATTTTTTATAAATAAAGTATATAAACTTAGAGGAGAAATGTTAACTGATAATATTCCATCAAGTGAAAGTCAAATTGAAAAAATAACAAGAGATAAGCCAGCATTATGCTTTGAATTGAACAAAGTAAATGTACAAGTGGAACAAACATTATCAATGATAAATATAGATAAACCATTGAGAATGGATAACTTAGATGGTCGCCTTGTAAAAATAGCAGCCAGCTGTTTGGCGGAACCTGTTTGTCACATCTTTAATATCAGTATTAAAAAAGGGATTTTTCCTTTAGCTTGGAAAGAAGCAAAGGTTATTCCTCTACAGAAAAATGCAGCACTGAGTTTTAGTGGTACTAATAGTCGACCAATAAGTTTACTGCCAGTTCTTAGTAAAGTGTTTGGAATGATAGTTTGTGAACAAATTCAGTTCTTCTTTAAGGAGAATAATTTGTTCTTTGATTTTCAGCATGCATATCGAATAAGACATTCAACAGGAACAGCATTAACACAGATAACAGATGATTGTTTAGTACAGATAAATGATACTAATTTAGTAGGAGCAGTATTGTTGGATTTTAGCTCCGCTTTTGATGTACTGGATCATAAATTATTGCTGGAAAAATTGAAATGTTATAAATTTACTTCTCAGACAGTACATTGGTTTAAAAGTTATCTGACTAATAGAAGGCAATGTGTATTTTATAATGGAAGTTATTCGGAAGTGAAAGAGTTGCAATGTGGTGTGCCTCAAGGAAGTTGTCTAGGACCATTGTTATTTTCTGTTTTTACCAATGATCTTCCTATGGTTTTAAAGCATGCAAGGGCAGTTATGTATGCAGATGATACACCATTATATCTACCAGCAACATCAATTGAAAAATGATCTGCTGATTTAGATGAGGAGTTACAATTAGTGGTAAAGTATGGAATAATAAGATGGTTTTAAATTTGACAGAAACCAAAAGTATTGTGTTTGGATCAAATTCTAAACTTAAACTTAAACCACAATTAACCCTTGTATGGTGTTCGGGTCTGTGGGACCCAGAGGTGTAGTGTCCAGGGGTCGGAAGTAAAAGTCCTGCCATATGTTTATTCCACCCATGAACTCAGCCAGCTGATTTCACCAGAGGAGGAACCAAGTCATTCCTTTCAAGTCACAAGCAAGTCTCGAGTCAAATCCCAAGTCCTCAAAGAGTTAAAGTTAATGAGATAATTAAGTGACTAATTAAATGATGATTGTGCATTAGTGATGAACACCTTATGTTGATGTTTTATTGGTTAAAATTATGTCACCATCATGGAGATCAGTGTTTGCTTTAGTTGGGTTCTTGACCCTTGACTTTCTGTGTTAGATCTCTCTTTCCAGCAATGTATGTGGTGTTGTAAAGCAGAGAGATCAGTGCTGTACAACGAACAGGTCTTAGCTGTTTTTTTATGATGATATAGTCATTAGGCGCTAGCCTGATTACATCCGGAATAACTATTTTTTTTTTTCATTTATATGTTCAAGTTTTGAATAATCAACCCCGTGAAACTACAGCATGCAAGGACAGTGATGCTTGAGTAGTTATGAATTATTAAATCTACTGTATGTAATGCATGTAAACATTTGAACTCTTGTACTATTTAGACACATACAGACATCAAGAACCAGCATTTGAATCTCAACAATTCTTCATGCTGCAATGCATGCTGGGTGACACCATAGTAAAAACTACCATCATGCACTGCAGTATGAATAATTATTGTCACCACTGTTGAGGATCGTATGATAAGTGTTCATGTCTAAAAGCCTGAGTGATACAGTTGCTTTTTTCTCCCAATATTTAAGCATTACAGTGACATTTGTTTAATATGACTTTTTTTTTTTTTGCAGTTCTGTAATAGCTGAATGTCAGTCGATAAACCAAAGAGAGACAACTTAATGATGTTCATTCAAGTGACTTAAAAGCAGAAAGAGAAAGCTATTCTGCTACCTCAAGCTTTTAATTCAGCAATGCACAAATGTTTGTTGTGAAGCAATATTTCAATTGTTTAAAAGCAAGTTACTTTGAATTACTAAAAGGGCCAAGAGCCCAACTAAAGCAAACACTGATCTCCATGATGGTGGCATCATTTTAACCAATATAATATCAAGTCAAAAGTCAAAGTCTGCTTTATTGTCAATTCTGCCACATGTACAGCACATACATAGTCTATCTAATGTCCTCACTAGTATATTGAAACAAATGTGTATGTGTGTGTCTTACCTTGCAGTGGTGCAGTGATGATGTATAAACTCTGTTCTTCATGTGTTTCAGTCTCTCGGCTCACATAGTCATGGACACACAGACTCACAGAGACCCCCGTCCAGCAGCAGAGACACCAACAACATCCATTCAGGACATGAAAGAGGAACCAGTGAAGATGAAGAATGAAAACAGACTGAGAGATGAAAGGAGAAATCAGCTCAGCACTGAATCTGAACTTCACAGATGTAATATAACATAACAGACAGTGAATGTGATTCACCATGAGCAAACATTTATTGAAGAAAAACAGTAAATCTGCATTAAACCATGCCTCTGTTACATTACAGACACTTTTTTCACCTGATCTGACCATCAAATAAGTTATTTCCACTAATACAACTTAATAAAATCAGCTTGATTCAGTCAAATTTATTTATATTTTGCTAATTTAACTTGAATACAACCACATATTTAGCTTACTTGACCAAATGTTTTGACAAACCAAAAACACTGTAAAAAGAAATATAAAAAATATAAACAGAAAAAATATAAAAATGTAACATTACATGTCAAGGTAGCAACAAAACAAAATCAAACATACAAATTATTCAGAATTGTAGTTTTAGCTTACAATTTTGTAATGGCAATAGTGTTACACAGAGTGAGCCAAAACTTCGTTACAAAATCAGCCATGAATGCTTGACTGTATTAATTAGTGCTCAAGAACATTATCTCATCAAAGTTATGATTACAGAAATAAATAAGAGGTGATTTTATCATTATGACATATTGAACAGAGAGAAAACACACAGACCTAACAGTTTCTGACAATCCAGTAGAATGAAACTGAGCCTGTGAATCCTCTGAAACAATGACCGCATCTACAGTAGCTTTAATAAGATCACACCAAATGAATAGCCCAGAGTGTTTCTACAGATCATCACCTTTAACTCACTGAAGTTTACACT
Source organism: Spinibarbus caldwelli (assembly GCA_039654775.1). Classification (NCBI taxonomy): domain Eukaryota; kingdom Metazoa; phylum Chordata; class Actinopteri; order Cypriniformes; family Cyprinidae; genus Spinibarbus; species Spinibarbus caldwelli. The sequence goes on along the minus strand of CM077225.1, from coordinate 38,565,992 downwards.
AAAACACCCAGAATAACAGATGACACCTGATATCTGAACAGCTGCCATATGATATGATTTTCCACAGATGTTTATCTGCTGCGTCTATTAATCAGAATCAGGAATTAAAAAGAAATGCAGGTGATGAGCAAGATTCAGTGTCTCTCCAGGAACAATAGTTTCTGTTCAGATGAATGAAGCTGTGGACTTTCCTCTGATGAATCACAGATTCCTGCTTAAAGATTTCAGTGCAAATCCCAGAATACACTGAGGCGTCAGTGACGTCTATGCCGCTCTCAATCAGGTCCTCCTCATAGAACATCACATTGCCCTTCATCAGCTGTTTGAAAGCCACTTCAGCAAGTTTCACAATCACTTCTCTGTTGGACGGCAGGAGTTTCTCTGGATCTCTCTCTTCATACTTCTGGTTCCTCATGTTGATCTGAATCAGCAGGAAGTGGATGTACATTTCAGTCAGAGTTTGAGGGATTTCTGCACTCAGATCTTCTTCCAGGAGCTTCTGAAGCACAGTGGATGAGATCCAGCAGAAGACGGGGATGTGGCACATGATGTGGAGGCTTCTTGCTCTTCTGATGTGTGAGATGATTCTGCTGGCTTGATGCTGGTCACTGATTCTCTTCCTGAAATATTCCTCCTTCTGAGGCTCAGTGAATCCCTGAATTTCTGTCAGACGGTTGATGTATTTGGAGGGGATCTGATTGGCTGCTGCTGGTCTGGAGGTGATCCAGATGAGAGCAGAGGGAAGCAGCTCTCCTTTCATGAGCTTTGACATCAACACACCCACTGATGAAGTCTCAGTCACATCACAAACTTTCTGATCGTCTGAAAACATCAGTGTGAGTCTGCTTTCATCCAGACCATCAAAGATGAACACAACTTTACACTCCTCATAAATCTTTGAGTCCAGATCTTGAAGTTCAGGATGAAAGTCCAGCAGAAGTCTGTGAAGACTGTACTGATGATCTCGGATCAAGTTCAGCTCTTGAAATGGAAGCACAAACATGAAATCTACATCCTGATTTGCTTTTCCCTCGGACCAGTCCAGAATGAACTTCTTCACAGAGACGGTTTTTCCGATTCCAGCGATGCCTTTAGTAAGAACAGTCTTAATTTGTTCTTTCTCCTCACATCCTGGTTCAGGTGAGGCTCTAAAGATGTCATTGCAGTAGATTGGAGTGTCTTGTGAGTGTTTTGTTCTGGACGTTTTCTTCATGTGTAAAACCTCATGTTCTTCATTCACTCCTTCACTCTCTCCTTCTATAATGTAGAGCTGTGTGTAGATGCTGTTCAGGAGCGTTTGTGTCTCTTTTAGTTTGATTCCCTCAAATAATCTCTCAAACTTGTTCTTCATGCTGGTTTTGTATTGGTCTTTGATTCTCTGCAGGTCTCCAGTCTCCAGCATGTTTTGTTGCAGGACTGCTTCAGTTCTTCCCTGCATGATGTGAGTCTGAAAGTGGGATGTATAGGATGGCACAGATCTGACGAGCTCATGTGTCTTCCCTTTACTGAAACTTAAAAAAAAAAAAAAAAAAAAAAAAAAAACCTTCAGAAACATATAGGTTACCAGATATGATTTTAGCACCCCTCTCTGAATTGAAGCCTGATGCAGTACATATGTTGCATATTTTGTAGTACAATTAGAGTACAGAGTCTTAAGTCTTTATTCATGTGAGATGCACAAAAGTAAAACAGCAAATAACTACACTTACAGAAGGTCCCAGGACACTGGTCTATCACTGAATTCTTTCTCAATTTCCATTGAGTTGCTACTCTTCATAGACACACCACTGGGTTCTGGTGATTTTGATCTCTGCCTCTCACTCCTCCTAATGTTGACAAAAAACAAACAAAACAATTTTAGAGCACTAGCTACATTACTATAATTTAAATGTTATTTACACTTTTTTTTTTTTTTAATTTAGCATATCCAAAGCAATTTAGAAATAAGGAATACAAGCAGTTCAGCCAATGATGACAGTAACATGAGGACTGCTTCAGTACAAAGTTCCAAAATGGTACAGAGTAAAAACTACTAAAGAGTTTAAGGTTAGAAATGGAGAAAATAGAGAAAAACTTAAAATAAATAAATAAAAAATAAAAAATAAAAAAACTTATAGGAAGAGAGAAATCTAGTGGTTTAACAGGATTTAGTCCCCATGTCCTCCAATCGGGAACTTTGTGCTTCTCTATGATGGTATAACCACTCACCCACCGCTGGCTTCTGGAATGTACTGCACTCTAAAAAATGCTGGGTTGTTTCAACCCAATTTTGGGTCAAATATGGACTAACCCAGCTGTTGGGTTAAATTTTTACATTGAATTTTTAACCCAAAAGTTGGGTTAGTCCATATTTGACCCAAAATTGGGTTAAAACAACCCAGCATTTTTTAGAGTGTGCAAAGCACTTTAAACAAAATAATATGTCAATGCTAAAATGGCCAGTGTCTTACCTGGGGTCAGAGTTCACTGCTGCACCACTGAATCTAGATGATAGATTCCTCATGAACTGATTTTGGGGTGAAATATGTTCTAATGTGGTTATAATTGGTCATTGTTCTGTTTTATAAACATTTTCAGTATTTTAAAGATTTATTGTTTTGAAAAATTATGTTTATATAGAAAAGATGGATTCAATTGATGAAAAGTTACAGTAAAGACTTTTAAATTGTTAAAAAAAAAATAAACTGTTTCAAATAAACACTGCTCTTTTGAAAGTTCTGTTCAAAGAATACTGAAAAATATGATGGTTTCCACAAACATATTGTGCAGCACAACTGTTTTCCACACTGATAATAATCAGACATGTTTATTGAGCAGCAAATCAGAATATTAGAATAATTTCTGAAGGATCGTGTGACTGGAGTAATGATGCTGAAAATTCAGTTCACTGGAATAAATTACATTTTACAATGCATTTATATACATAATTATTTTTGTAGTTATATTTCACAATATTACTGTTTTTATTGTATGTTTGATCAAATGCAGGCTTAAGATGTGATCGGGAATTTTTTTTTTTTTTTTTTTTTTTTTTTTTTTTTTACGTGAAAGATGTATTTAATGTGTCAATAAATGTGTTGGTACTCTTTTGTGAATTGTCTTATTTTGACAGTAATTATGAATATGAAATATAAGTATAATAATGAATTCACGGTTGGAAGTAGGCCTGAAAAGAAGTCTTTTCAACTTTAACATTACAACCACATTTAGATGTAGGCCTAATTCAGACGTCTTTTTATAGACGTATTTTCGACGATTGAAAAATACGTCTTTTCAACTTTCACTTTTCAACCAAATTTTAACGTTGTTTAGATGTCTGGCATTGTGGTCTTTTCGATGTCTTTTCAAAGAGTTTTTGCTGAGTGGGTAGACTGTGTCTTTAAGACTCTATGAAAAAAGGCGGATACTTTGAAAGGCTTGAATGCCCAACTGTGGGCGAGACTGAACGTTACAAAAAAAAAAAAAAAAATGAAGTATTTCTGGAAAAACCTTAAGAGAAAGCGAAACCACAAACAGAAGAGAACAAGAAACCGCAGACAAATTTTGGTTCAGTCAGACACGTAAGTATCCTATAGTTTTTTTTTTTTTTTTTCTTCATTCATTCATTCATTCATTCATTGAACTTAGAAATAGTTGACCAAATCACTTAAAAAAATCTTGTGGCCTATATTGGAAGTACGTAAATTGCAAGCCCAATGATTAGACTTAAGTTTTAAATCAAAACTTTTAAGTGTAAATCTTATTTATAGCACTAACATTCTTCTTTCACCTTGTTTTAAACATTTTCCCTCTTTAATAATCAAAAGACTTAATGTTGCAATATTCTGTGCCAGGTAACCTGTTTACGTGTGCCTGAGAGCATTGTGCTTTGATCATGCTGGCACAGGTGTATACACTCTTCAGAAAAATGCTTCAGAAGATAAAATCCTTTTTACAATTTGATTTCAACATGAAAAGTACTCGTTACATGTTTGCAAATTATTTTCTTCCGTCTTTTACAACAAAGCCAGTCGAATGTTGCTCTCTTGCCCATTACCACAACGCAGTGAGCGCGCTGTTTCTCTGTATTTGACAGCGGGTGTGTTGTTGTTAAATGTGTAGAATAAACATCAAATAACTCCTCTCTCACCCGCTCGTCAAGAAAATGTATGGTTTCAAATGTTCTCAATCAAATAAGCATTTTTTTTTCTTTCAATTTTGTGCAAAAGCCTAAGCACATCTAAGACAAGTCAAATCATTAGAACCCACAAAAAATAAATAAATAAATAAATAAATAAATAAGAAAAAGAAATAAAATACTTAAATAAGAGAGACATACATGAGAGAGAAAGAGACACATTTATTGCAGCAACTTTAAAATTATTATTATTAGACTATTATTATTATCCAGACCAATCGAGATGGTTTTGTCCTTTTTCTCCCATGCAGTGACAGAAAATGGACGCCACTAAAAATCTGATAAGTGAGGCACTTGAGCAGCTTTTGAGTTCAGAGTTCAAGAAGTTCGTCTGGCACCTGTGGAACGGTGTGGCAGCAGACATCGAGCCGATTCCTCGAGCGGCTCTGGAGAACGCTGATCGTCAGGATGTGGTGGATCGCATGGTGCAGAAGTACAGCACTAATGCTGGGACTGTTGCAATACAAGTGCTGCTCAACATCAACCAGAATGATCTCGCAAAGCGCCTTGATCTGAAACTTCAGAAAGGTAAAGAAAAACACTTTACGTGTTATGAATTATGTCTGATGAGGATCAGTGTGTATTTCTCATACAGTATTACAAACATCCTTTCTTTTCTCTCCTTCTTCAAGCGAGTTCTAGTTGATGAGCAAGAGTTCAGCAGCAATGAGAGCTTGATCACTGGAAAAGGTCCTCCTGTACAGGAGCTTCTACCGTAATACAGCCAAAGAAATTAAACACTAAACATTAAGATGAATGATCATTTAAAATATTTTATTTAGCGTGTTATGCTAGCAGTTATAGGGATTTTGGGGATTTATAAATATGGCATATATTTGGAGTGTGTAGGCTATTTGATTACTGTTCTTGTGAGTAATATTACGGGTTACACATTTTTAGGATTAAATGAGAGGAGCAAATGAGAGCGATGGATGAAAAAAGGGTTTGCTTTTCAGTTAGATATTAAAAACGTGTCATGTTTCTAAAATAATCACATCATGTCTGTATTACTACAGTAAATCACAAAAAGAATGTATTTGAACAACAGCAGTGGTCAGAGTCATTCTCTTATCTAATAAATGGGATGTGGTTTCTACTACTGCTCTGCTGTTTTGTGTGTGTATTGGTGGCTGTCGTGTGTAAGTGACGTGTGGTTTATTTACACCTTCATTTTATTGTGGTATGTGCTACTTGCAGCGTGTTTCTGCAGCGCGTTTTTGTTTTTGGTTGTGTTGCAAGTATTTGCAGCACATGCGCTGTCATATGATGTTTTTTTTTTTTTTTTTAAATTTGCTGGTGCTTATTCTATTTGCATGTGTTTTCTTAAGTTGCAGCATGTAGGTTTTCGGGGAAAAATAAAAATGATTAAGAAGCTGAATGAACTATTTTACTTGATTACTGCATATTTGTAGGATTATTAAATTACATTTCGGAAAGAAGAGATGCAGTTTTTACTTCTTCTTATCATTTTTGTTCAGCCTACAAAAAGGACAGATTATTTTTTTATATTTTTGAATTTTCTTCCATCTTACTTTACAAGCCAGTCAAGCACCTGTAGCTCTTCCTCAGTCTTACAGGAGTTTTGCTGCTGGCAGAACATTGGCACAGAATTGACTGCATTTTTTGCTGTAGGGTAAGTTTCATCTAAGTTATGTGCACATCACGTAAAAACAGAGTTGAACAATCTGTGAACAATCTCAAACTTTTTTCTACTGCAGGTAAAACGCACTTTGAAATGTTCTAACAAGAGTTCATGTCAAACATAGTTCCGTTGTTACAACCTGCCCCATAGATGGAATCTTCTGAAATAAGACCAGTTTTGAACAAAGTGAACAAATTAACTACAAAAAACAAAACAAAAAAAAAACAAACAAAAAAAAAAAACGGATTGCCAGAAACATGAGGAGGGCTTTTTATCTTAAGAGAAAGCAAACCTATAAACAAAGGAACAAACCAGTGGAGACACACGGAAACTTTGTTCAAGCAGAATCGTAAGTAGAGTCACATTTGTTTTCTATGCAGCGCTTTATACAATACCGATTGCTAAAAGCAGCTTTACAGTAATAAACTTTAAAAAATAATTAAAAAATATATATAACAATGCAGACAAATATTTGACACGCTGAGAACATAGTGGATTTTAAACAGCAGTGCACTCTCTGCTTTCTGTATTTGGAAGAATTTCACCAGAGGTCCTCACCCTGCTGCTAAACAATTACTAAACAATATTCCAACACACTTTCTAATTGTATCTGGACTTTAGAGAAAAAAATGTGATGTAGAATGGGAACGCTAATGATAGTTTCGGTTGTCATTCGTTTGGTTTTCGTTGGGGTCTATCTTCAATTCTTTCCGCGACAGGGTGCTTTTTTCGGCACAACAAAAATTCTACATAATTAATGTGCATATCGCATAAAAATAAAGCTGAACAAACGGTGTCATTAGAACCGACTTCAAAGAAACAAGAAAATCAGATGGACATTAGTAGCCTAAAGCTTTCAAGACAGGCCTTTTTTGAGCTCTAAAGAGAGGTTGCATTAACTAAACTTAACTGCAAATTAAATTCATTATAGACCATGTTTGCATTTTTTTATGTTTATATTAAAGTAAATATATAAACAAATACACAGTACTGTGCACAGGGGCTGGACTGGCCAACTGGCTGGTTCATCATCAAAGAAAATATGTGTCAGATTAAGTGACGCTGACTGCCAACAAAAGGGGGGCGCTGATGCAAACTATTTTTGCTTATAATAAACCGAAACTGATGCGATGGAGAGTGGGCTCGTTATGGCATGCAAAAAAGTGTAATGGCAAAGTCAGTTGAGAGAAGCTAAAAGAGAGACAGACCAACACTACAAAATGCAAAAAAAAAAAAAAAAAGCAAAAAAAAAAAAACCTTTGGCAATATAGTAGCCCTAATCTTGAGGCACAAAATAACTTAAAATTAAAGTATATTTAATGAACTAGTTTTATGATTAATTTGTTAAATTCATTAAAAAATAGCACCACCTCTCTTGCACGTATTCCAAACACAGACGTGATCGTATGGTTCTTCTGTTTTTTTTTTTGTTTTGTTTTTTTTTGACAGAGAAAATACTCACAAATGACATCGACCCACCTTCAGATCTCTGAGTTTCCACACATTCAGAATATTTGAATTTTTTCTTTTGTATTTTGGTGTGTTTAGTGATTCTAAATGGATCTGTATAGTAATTGTTGCAGTCCTTTTTCCACTCCCTGTGGTCTCGCTTGATATGGCAGGTTGACTTGTGCTTATTTGTGAATCTTACTGTATAATTGAGCTTTATGTACTTTTAAGTATCTGTAGTGACATTTTCACAAAGTGTTTGCAAAAAAATCTTGAATTAGTTTTCTTTAAAAATAATTACATGGAATTGTAATAACACTAGAATACAAAGGCTTTTGTTAATGTAAGGTTGGTGGGCCTTGCAGTATTGATTCAGAGAGGAGGGGGGCCTTGGAGTAAAAAAAGTTGAGAACCACTGCCCTAGTCTGAACTTTCACTGCCATTTCACACACACACACACACACACACACACACACACACACACACACACACACACTTGTCTGGTCAGCTATCCTTGTAGAGACTCTTCATAGGCGTAATGGTTTTTATACTGTATGAACTGTATTTTCTACCCTATACCCGTACCCTATACCTAAATCTACCCCTCACAGGAAACTTTCTGCATTTTTACTTTCTCAAAATAAATAAATACATAAATAAATACATAAATAAATAAATAAATAAATAATTCTATATGATATATAAGCTTTTGTACCCATGGGGACCTCAATTTAGGTCCCCACCGTGACACGAGTCCCCATGAGTCTGTGTGTATTCAGGTTTAAGTCCTCACCAAGATATATAAACCTGTACACACACACACACACATATGAATACTCAAATTGTAGAATTGTTCTGTTGTTTCAGGTTTCTAGGTTATGCATTTTTGCATTCTGCTCTTTAGATTTCATGTATTTTAGTTAATATAATGAATGAATGATGCATTTATATAGTGCTTTATTGTGTATTGCCATACACCCAAAGCGCTTTACAATCATATGGGAGGTCTCTCCTCCACCACCACCAGTGTGCAGCATCCACTTGGATGATGCGACAGCAGCCATAGCACAACGGCGCCAGTGCACTCACCACACACCAGCTACAGGTGGAGAAGAGAGGGAGAGATACAGCCAATTCAGTGGATGGGGATTATTAGGAGGCCATGATTGACTGGGGCCAGTGGAGGGAATCTGGCCAGGACACTGGGGTTACACCCCTACTCTTTATGAGAAGTGTCATGGGATTTTTAGTGACCACAAAGAGTCAGGACCTCGGTTTAACGTCTCATCCGAAAGATGGTGCTTTTTACAGTATAGTGTCCCCGTCGCTATTCTGGGGCGTTAGGACCCACACAGACCACAGGGTGAGCACCCCCTGCTGGTCTCACTAACACCTCTTCCAACAGCAAACTAGTTTTCCCAGGAGGTCTCCCATCCAAGTACTGACCAGCTCAACCCTGCTTAGCTTCAGTGGGCAACCAGTCTTGGGCTGCAGGATGATATGGCTGTGGCAATAATAATAATAATAATAATAATAATAATAATAATAATAATAATAATAATAATAATAATAATAATAATAATAATAATAATAATAATAATAATACATTTATTTCAGTCACCATGGGTTTTGTGATGTTATATGCCACAAATGCAATACATTGACTGTTGTAATACTGTGAGAGAGTATTGGCTGTTTGTAGTTGTGGTGGGACCAGGGCTGTTTTTTTCTCCCAGTCCATTCCTGACTGTGCAAAAGTTTTAGGCCACTAGTATTTTCACCAGCTGAAAAATGGTTTGAAGTCAGTTATTTCTATCTTTTGCTGTAGTGTGTCACTAGGAAATACCAGTTTACATTTCAAAACATTCACTTTGCCATTAATTGTAATAATCCAGTGAGATTTTTTGTCTGACAACAGCCAGTGCTGCACACAGAGATCTGATCTGATCATCATCAGTCTGTCTAGAATGACATGAAGAAACAGAACAAACTGAGACAGACTAAATCCAGAAGAACTGTGGAGAACAACGTCTCCAAGATGCTTCAAGAAACCTGCCTGCAAAGCAGTACTGTTAAAAATTTTAGGCACTTGTGTAAAAATGCTGTAAACAGGGGTGCCGCTAGCAATTTTGGGCCCTATGAAAGAATATGAGGTTGGGCCCCCTACCCCACCAAACATACACAATATTGCCCAAAGTATTGGGTCACCCCTTCTAATGAACAGGTTTGACTACTTTAGTAATTTCCATGAGTACAAATCTTAATGTTTAAGCATATAATGATATTCTAGGGAATTGTGTGCTTCTAATTTTATACCAATAGTTTGGACAGGACCCTTTTCTATTCTAACACAACAATGTCTCTGTGTATAAGGCAAGGTTAAAAAAAAAAAAAAAAAAAAAAAAAAAAAAAAAAAAGATTGATTTAGTCAGTGTGGAAGAACTTGACTGGTTCTAATCCAAGCTGAACACCTCTGGTGTGACTTCAAATACATACCTTGAGCCAAAAACTCATCACCAAACACCAATGACTTGTACATACACTATATGGACAAAAGTATTGGGACACCTCCTTCTTTAGAACAGAAAAAGGCACTTTCTAAACTGTGACAACAAAGATGGAAACATAATTCATGAATTTAAAAACTGTATTTCCATCTTTGTTGCCACAGTTTTGGAAGTGTCTAAAATGACTGTACCCATATGTACAAGTCACTGGTGTTTGGCATTGTCGTGTTAGAATAGAAAAGGGTCCTGTCCAAACTATTGGTATAAAATTAAAAGCACACAATTCCCTAGAATATCATTATATGCTTAAACATTAAGATTTGTACTCATGGGAATTACTAAAGTAGTCAAACCTGTTCATTAGAAGGGGATGTCCCAATACTTTTGGCAATACAAGCCAACCTAGCTATTCAAAATCTTTGTCTGCAGTTTAATAATATTGACCTATTACTTTTTCATTGATTTTGACTATTAGGTAACAGTAACATAATTCATTCAGAACCTGTTCTATGGACATAGACTTTCTGTACCACACTATTCTGCTGATATGGAATGAGTTTGACTACTTAATCAGTTATATTAATAGAAATGCTTCACTGGGGCAAACTAAAAAATCCTAAAATAATAAATAGGATACCCCATAACACCAGCATTTCCAGCAGTATCCAACATTTCTCAATCATGATCTTACTCAGCTAAATGTGACTATTAGCTTAACCGCTGTATTCCTTGTTTGCTAGCTACCTATGCACATACAGCATACAATGTTAAAAATGTTCTACATTATGAACCTTAACCCAAAAACCTTTAGCTTCATACACTGTAGATAATTGTGACCCTGTCTGTGGAAACCCAGCTAAAGTGTTTTTTTTTTAAAACAGTGGATGAGTAATTCACTCCTTGATTTGCTTAATAAAAGCCTCCTTTGAGATGGTTTTGACAGACATGTTTATTGTGTATTATTTTTACTGTGTTTATTGCTAAGTTTAGTGTGGGGCGAAATAGAAGCGCAGCCGTAATAACTCGCGCGCAGTGTACCTGGTTGCCATGACAACCTCCTGCACTTCCTGCTGCTGTTCTTGTAATCAGAGTGAATCTGTAGATTTTCTGTAGCAAAACTAAAATGCGTTTAAAAGTGCGACTGACCAAAATCGTCCCGCTCGGTTTGCCAAATCTCTAATTTGACAGTTTACCATCTGATCTCACTCAGTGACTCTAGGCTGCGTAGGACGGGACGAAACCATGCAGTGAATGGGGGGAGATAATTTCGCCGGAGATGCAGAAATAAGCCGTAGTTTTGTTTTATTTGTAACTCTTTGGTAGATACATTTATCATTTCTATTACATTACTACTACTACTGTTACTACTGATAAAACAGATCTCTGGGGGCCCCAAAAGTGTGTGGGCCCTTAGAATCGTCCTAACTTCCCCCCCTTAGCGGCGCCCCTGGCTGTAAAATGAGGATGCTGTCAAAAATAATGTCATAAATAGATTTTCTTTTTCAATTAACTTCTATTAACTAAATTAAATCAACATCTGGTGTGAAGATCCTTTGTGTTTAAGCAGCTTTTGCTCTCGGTGCACTTGAGCAGAGTTTTTCAGGGAGCTGCAGCTACTGACACATTACAGCAAAAGATAGAAATAACTGACTTAAAACCGATTTTTTTTTTTCTTTTGTTTGTTTTTTAGCTGGTGAAAAACTAGTGGCCTAAAACTTTTGCACAGTACTGTATAATATGATTAAATAGATTATAAGGCCTGTATGAATAATAGATTGTTTTGAACATGAACAAATACACTTATATGCTTATTTTAAACTTCAAAAGGAAATTTCAGTGAAGCACGACTGGTAAGCGGAGTTTAAGCACACCGGTAAACACTAGAGATGGTTTTGTTTAAGAGCACAATCAAGACTGTTTTGACTTTTCTTTTTTTCCCCTAGTGACACAAAATGGACATCAAAAGAGTGATGACTGATGTACTTGAGGATCTTGTGGATAAAGAACTCAAACAATTCATCTGGCAGCTGTGCAGTGGTGTGACAGCAGGCACTGAGCCGATTCCTCGAGACTTCAGACTTCTGATCGTGAGGATGTGGTGGACTGTGTGGTGAAGCAGTATCCCGATGATGCTGGCAGGATCGCAGTCCAGGCGCTGTGCAACAAACAAAATGAGCTTGTAAAGCGCCTTGAATTAAAACTTCATAACATTTTTTTTTTTTTTTTTTTTTTTACTGCTTTAAGATTTTGTATTTGTGAAGCACTCTGAAGTATATATATATATATATATATATATATATATATATATATATATATATATGTATATATAGCAGTCATCTCTTTGAAAAATAAAAATATAAATATGCATAAAATGGAGTTAAGATTCTTTGAATATATATTTGAGATGTGAATATATTATGTCTTCAGTTCAGCAGCCTGTGCAGGAGGAAGCAAGAAATGATCCAGAGTCTAGGGAGCTGCAGCCCATCCAAGCTGACTGGCTCAGACCATACAGCATTACTGCATGCAGCCAACAGTTTAAGCAAAGAATTCTTACACAAGAGAGACATGATGCAAGTATCTCTGTTTCTTTTAACATTTGTGAAAATAATACATTCAGGAGTCATTATTTCTGCTTTTGAAGGGTCACTTTCCTGCAGAGTTACGCTCCTGAACATTAATCTTAAACTGTTTTCTAATGTAAACTTTTCTGTTTTTACAGAACATTTTGTGAATGCTATTTTATATAGATCAGTGTTTCCTGACCCTTCTAGAATGAAAAATTCTGATGCATTAAGTTGATCAAAAGTGCCAGTGAAGGCATTTAATTATCTTATTAAATTCAACACTGCTTCAGTGTTACTTTAACACTCTTGTAGAGTGGGACCAAATTTGTTCTGAGCAGCGTTAATTTAACACTCAGGATTTTGCTGTGTAAATATAACAGTACAAATAAAATGTCAACAAGTTTGTTTGGTAGTTAAGATCAGGTTAGGGTTATTATTTTTTAGCATTATATTATATTAGTCATTTCCGTATCCATTGGCCCTAAATATAAACAAAATGTAGTAGCATTGTGAATGTGACCAGCAGATGTCCTCAGTGAGCGCTTCAGAACTGTAAATTGGTTCACTTTGTGTTACATTGTGTTTCAGGAAGCAACGATTGTTCATCTGTCATGTTTTTCTAATCTATGCATGCTGTTCTGGTCTGCTCGTCAGATTCACTGCAGCACGTGTGTATTTGTCCCGTATGTAAGTGTGCTTTAGCCACGCCCACAAATTTCCGGCAGATTCCAACCGAGAGCAGCCGCTTTTCTTAAAGGGGGCGCGAAACAGGCGAACATACGCCCGTTTGTAGAGTTTAATTACAGTCTGTATAGTTTAATTGCCGTATATTATAATCTCTCTGTCATTTACCAGATGATTGAGAGCACTGGATTTTTATGATTTTTTTTTTTTTTTTTGTACCACAATCTTTCTCATTTTAGTAAGAAGCCCTTCCCTTTAAATCTCCTCCCGGGACCACCTAGAGTCGCTCCGCGTTTCTGTCGGTCGGCAATAAATAGCCGATGGTCACTGTTCGCGTCAGCGCGCCGCGATCAGTCTCGCTGTTCCTCTTCCCTGTTTTTTTTTTCTGGTTCTCCAGCCATGCATCTGCTGTGTTTCTTTATCCTGCTGCTCTGGACCGGTCCGGTGCGCGGTTATTTCCCGGAGGAGCGCTGGAGCCCGGAGTCCGCGTTGCTCGCGCCGCGGGTGCTGCTCGCGCTGGTCTGCCGAAACTCGGCGCACTCTCTGCCGCACGTCCTCGGTGCCATCGACCGCCTCAACTACCCCAAAGACCGCATGGCTGTATGGTGAGTTCCGACGGATTGGACTATTTGGCGTGATTTATCAGTTCTGCGCAATTACGCGTCTGACAGAAGCGCGTCCTGCGCTGGACTGATGCGCTGCGTGTTAACTTGTAACACAGTGACTGCAGGCTTGCTACAAATGAAGTGAGTGAAAGTAAACATCAGACAGGCGTTTGTGTGTGTCTTGAGTGACCTAAACTAACATCAGTTGTGCTTACACGAGACTTTTGAGAAGTGATGTGATTTATCTCTGTTTGGAAATGAGAGCAGGATAGTTCTGACTTCACTCCTGCTGTGGTCTGTGTGTGTGGAGGGGAAATGAGCGAGTTTAGACGTGTACAGAGCACACAGACACCCCTTCATGCCCCTTGATCAGCTTTTTTCCCCACTCATGCAGATCTGATCAGCCGACGTGTCTCTGTAGCCGGGTTCATGAATGCGCGTTGCGCGCGCTGTTGGAATTTGTGAGAAAACAAAACAACACATGGATGAGTTTCCTGCATGAATGAGAGTCAGTGAGCTGAAAACTTTCCCTGCGGCGACTGCGGGATTAAATGTATGAAGCACCTTCTGAGAGATTTTATAACCTCATAAAATATGCATGTCATAAAACTAGGGAAGACATCTCTAATAAACGAATTAATAAACAGTGAGCTACGTATTGATTTGTATTAAGGTAGAGCATAGTTTCTTTACATTCATCAAATACGTTAATATTTAGGATTCACAGTGAGCAAATATAACAGAAAATGGCAGTTGGTCCCTAAAACCATTCTGACACTTATGAAAAACGTGAAAATGCATTTGATAACAAAATATCCAACCAAGTGAATGATGCAAAAAAGAAGTTTGGTTTTACGTGATAAAACAACAGACAGGCTACTGTTTGAAGTGAAGACAATGCATTTATTACGTATTAAGTAAGGTATTACGCTTAATTTTTTTCTGTAATTTAATTACAATTACTTTGGATGTAACTGCATTAAATACTAGAACAATTTTATATATATGTGTATATGTATATATATATATATATATATATATGTATATGTATATGTATATGTATGTATGTATATATATATATATATATATATATATATATATATATATATATATATATATATATATATTGTGTGTGTGTGTGTGTGTGTGTGTATGTATGTATGTATATGTATATATAATAAAATGGGGGATTTAACATCAAAATATAATTCCTATGTTTTAAAATGTATGTTTTTAATGCAAACTTCTTCCTTTAAATGCTTCAGTTTGAGAATAAATTATGCAAATTTATATTATTTATTGGAAAGAATTAAATGAGCAGTTTCATTCAGCTTTTTGGAGAGCGTAATTAGTAAAGTAATCTAATTACATTGAAGATGTAACTAGTAGCTTGTAGCTGTAAGTTCCTTAATTACAGAAAATGTAATTAAGTTACATTAATTAAATTTTATTATCCCATTCATGACTTTAAGTAGCATGTCCAAATATGATATTAACCCATTTAATCTCATTTTTTTTTCCAGACGCAAAAATATCCAGATGCTGTGTCATTAGTAACCCTTTGAACTAATCAATAATTTTTTTTTTAATTTATTTTTTTTTTTTTGGAAAAGTGTGTGAAAAATTGTGTTTTATGGTGAGTCACAATTATGACCAGTGGGGTAATGTGTGTTCTGAATTAACATTTGCAGACATCAAAATGTTTATATATCTCAGCCCAGGTATTTTAAACTCTTTGATTACATTCTAGGGTTATTATTATGCATAAAAACCCTTGTGCAACACTGATAGAAATACTGAGATAAAATACAAAAAAATACAACCATCAACGTATTTCAAAATTGTTACTTTGTTGTAACATATGTATATCATAAAATTGTTTAATGCAATATTTTGTCATTGCAACATTTTAGTGTAATTTTCACTAACAACTGCAATTGGATTTCTATTGTATACCTAAATTCACTGTTATCCCACCGGTCACTGTTGTGACCATCAAGTTGTTTACTCATTCTATGACCACACTCAACAAAACTGAATACATGTGAATTCATATATCAATACTAGACACCTTAATGATAACGTGGATCAAAAATATCTGTCATATCTTTATGCTGACATACTTTAATAGCCTTTTGTTTTGGAGTTTTGATGCAGTTATCATCTTCACAAGGTGCAAACTGGAAATAAACTGCTCTGGTCATGTGACAATTTGTACTAACCATATGAAACTACACATATTTAATTGAGACCCTTTATTTGTTCCATATTTCCAGGAAAAAACTAAACATGCACTAAAACATCAGTCAGTAAGATTTTTTGAGCTTTGTAAATGAAACCCTTCTTTATGGTCACTATTGTGGCCGGTGGGATTAAATGGGTTAATGAAAACATAAGTGAACAACACCTGGACGTTACCGTCCAAAGAGGCCACTAGAGCTCATCAGCTGATTATTTTGCAGCTTTGAAAAACAATCTTCTTTAATGACAGTGCATACTTTGAGAAAAAAAAAAAAAAAAACATTTTGGATGTAGATTTAGCGCATAAATTGTATGGTCCATTTTAAATTGTGCTTTTTTTTTCGTTTGTCAATTCAAGGCCAAGATCCCTTCCAGCGGATTATATAAAACTATTTTTATATAATCCAGTGTAAGGAAATTTATGAACGATAAAAACAATGACAGCCAGTCAGAATCCACCTGACTTTAAAGAGATCAAACATTTAAAGTGGCAGAGCATAAAACTGCAGTGAATACTCTTGTCCACTGATGTGGATACAGTTATCATTCTTGGTGAGAACGGGCCTTAAATGAGGATATGACGAGAAAAAATGAATGAAATTGTGGGTGAACTTTTCCTTTAATGTGAATGTTTAATTGTTGGGCGAGTTTAAAATAGCATCTGCATAAATTGGCGTGTAGCTGCAGCATGTAATACATTTTTGACATCGTATCGTCCTCGTTTCGACACACTATTTCCCCGTCTAAATAATGTAAAGCTGATGTAAAGCCACCCAGTTTTATATCAAGCTGATGTAAAGCTGTTTTGACGCAATTTGCATTGTTAAAAGCGCTATACAAATACTAGTGACTTGACTTGATAGTGACTTGACATTTAGTTCAAAAGAGTCGCAGCGGGCATTCAGACCTGACGCATCGCTCTCAGCATGGAGTTAACAACTGAAACCGAACCGCCGGGGTTTGTGTCGCTGCCACAAACAGACCAGAACGAAACCACATGCGGTCCGAGACTCCCAGAAGCCAGTTTGGGCGGGTTCAGCGCTCGCTAACGTTTTAGCCAACTGAACCTGAACTGTTTTTAAGAAAAAAAGTCTTCGATGAATAGATGAACATCTTGGCAGATCTGAGCGTCAGCACACGCACATCAAATTCCATATAATTTAAAGTGTTATTACAGGAATAACTCAATCTGCACTTAAATCCGTTATGAGTTACGCCGGCCGCTCCTGTTGAACAGTGGCTTTCATCTGCTCAAGCCTTCATTTTTACCGTTACGCTGAATGTCTGTTGGATGGGCGTCGCCGTACACGCCGCCGTGTGATTGGTTCTCTTAATGTGAGCGCGGGAGTTTGGCGTGTGGTTTGGCGCCTTTTTTCTCCTCTTGTCTTGATGGCTTTAATTATCGAATGAGCGTTTTCTTTTGATGAGTCTCTGTGAATCAGACAGCCACATTACAGATGGGATTTTACACCCACAGATGTTTAATCACCATTTTATCGCCAAAGTTATATATAACATATAATAATATGTAATTATACTTATATACACTACCGTTTAGTAGTTTAGGGGTCAGTAAAATTATATTTTATATGCTCCCCAAGGCTGCATGTATTTGATAAAAAAGTAAAAACAGAATACTGTGAAATATTATTACAATACTATTACAACTTATATATAATATAATATATTACGATTTAAAATAACTGTTTTTCCTTTGAATATTAAAATGTAATTTATTCTTGCGATGCAAATCTGAATTTTCAGCAGCCATCAAATTAGTGAAAGTTGTTATTATTATCAGCAGTATGGAAACTGACACTTTTTTTTTTGTATTTCAGGAATCGTTAATGAATAGAAAGTTGTAAAGAACAGCATTTATTTGAAGCAAATCTTTTGTATCATTATAAATATCTTTACTGTCACTTTTGATCAATTTAATGCGTCCTTGACAAATAAAAGTATTAATTTCTTTTAAATGCATTTTTTTGACACCAAACATTTGAACATATATACCATAGTTTTTTTTTTATATAATATAATATAATATAATATAATATAATATAATATAATATAATCATTTTTGTTGGAAACTCAAAGAAAAGAAATGTTTGTTCTGCATGCACTTTATCATTTTGGATGCAAAAACCAAAAGATCACATTTTTAACAACAATAAAAATTGCTTCTGAAGATTCTATTCAGAAGTTCATTCAGATCTAATGTAACTCCAGATCTGCACTCTAAAAATCTCTTTATTGACAAACGTTTCGGCTTGCTGCCTTCGTCAGTGTGACAAGATCTCAGTAACTCAATGATTATAAAAAGATCAACAATGACGCCTCTCTTTGTAATAGTCTTTTATCAATATCTCCACCCCGGCGAGGATTCAATATTTTCTCAATTCCTATACATTTCAGTTGTTCAATACTATGATTATATTCAATAAAGTGTCTGGCCACTGGAGAAGTAATATCACGTCTACGAATTACTGATTTGTGTTCACTAATTCTAATTCTCAATGGCCTCGAAGTTTTTCCAACATACATCAATGGACATGGACATTGAAGTAAGTATATTATATTATTAGTAGAACATGTGATACAAGACTTGATATGGTATGTTTTATTCGTCAGTAAACATGTAAACTTTTTGCATTGTAATATCGAAGAACATAATGTACAGTTTCGACATGGAAAACAACCTTGTATATATATTTTCTTGTCATCACGCACTACATCTGATTTAACTAGCATATTTGCCAAATTTGAAGATCTTTTGTAAGTAAACATCGGAGGTTGTTTGAAAACATCTTTTAAAGAAGGATCTGAAGCTAAAATAAACCAATATTTATTTATAATGGATTTAATTTGATGGCTATTTTTTGTGTATGTTAAAATATAATTTGCTGAAAATTGTTTCTTCGTTTTTTTTTTTTTTTTTTGATAGTAAAATAACTGAAATCTCTCAGATTTTTTTACTTTTTCAACTGCTGAATGAAACCAAGTTTGTGGATAACCTCTTGAACAAAAACGATTCTTCAAAAATTATTGACTGTTTCTCAAATTCCTCTTCTGAATCACAAATACATCTAACTCTATAGAGTTGACTTAATGGTAACCCTTTTTTTTTTCAGAGGCAGTGGGTGATGACTATCAGCAGACAATAATGTATTTTTGTCTGTTGGTTTACGGAACACTGTGGTGGAGATCTTGTTGTTTATTTTTGAAATAAACTCATCTAAAAAAATGAATTGATGATAAATTGTTTTCAACTAAAAATGTAATAGAACCTAATCTTGAATTCAAAAACTGTACAAATCCAAACAAGCCCTCTTCACTTCCTTTCCAAATGAGAAAACAATCATCAATATATCTTGCCCAGTATTTAATAAAACTTCCAAAAGGATTATTATTGTAAATAAAATCCAATTCAAATTTACCCATGAACAGGTTACAATAACTTGGTGCTAGAGGTGTGCCCATAGCGGTACCTTGTGTCTGGAGGTAATACTCTTTGTCAAACAAAAAATAATTGTTAGTTAGAATAAATTTGGTCAAATCCAAGATAAACTGCGAAGGTAATCTTGGATTCTGTAGTGTTTTGAGAAAATAATCTAAAGATTCTAAACCTTCTATTCATTCAGATCTATAAATCTAATTATGAACACTAGTACTATTAATTTTTGTCTTTGCAAGTTTAGTGTGAATAATGGAAGCATTCATACCTGTAGATCACTCACACAGTCCTGATGGAGATGGACAGGCGCGTCTGATCTGATCAAGTGTCTGGAAAAAAAGAGGAATGGAATTGGCCTGAGGAACATTCAGAAGCTTCTGTGTGTGTTGGATATGAGCTTGTGCACCTGGAAACCATCTGTTCACAGAAAAACCCTTATCTCCAGCAGACGGCCTGTATGATCTCAGTGATAAATTGCCTTGATTTCCCCATGATCATCTGCTGAACTCACCTGAACATGCACACACACACACACACACGTTTGTACAGCAACTGCCAGGGTAACACACTGCAAGTAACACTTAGTTATGTAATCAGATTACTTTTTCAAGTAACTAGTAATGCATTATTTTTACATTTACAACAAGATATCTGAGTTACTTACTGAGTTTCTCCTGTCCCCGTGTTGAGTTGGTACTTCCTTCAGCCTGAGGCTTATTAATTTCACTTTTGGTGCGAAAGGTCCTTTACAATTGCTAAAATATAACTTTCTGTTACACAAAAGTAACATAATGCATTACTTTCCATAAAAGTAACTAAGTAACAGTTATTTACGGAGTGATGCAATACTGTAATGCATTACTTTTAAAAGTAACTTTCCCCAACACTGGCAAATATGACTCACTTTCTTTACAACAAATTGCTAACACATTCTGAAAAGTGTACTGTACTTTGTCGCATCTGTCTGTCTGTCTGTGAAGATCTGCCAAACGCTAAAGACAAGCTTGGTTTTCCAAAGGTCATGTAGTGAAGTTAAATATGTGGTGGTTTTACAGCGCTGCACATGAGAGTAAACTCAACATTCAGGAAAAAAAGGAAAATTAAAAAGCTGTAATTATAGTCATTTGCTTTCTATTCAGTCATTCATGTTTGGAAGAGCGGTCGCCTTTGTGACGTGTCTATTTCAGATGTTGAAGTGCTTTCAGATGATCTCTCTGTCCTCAGGGTGGCCACAGATCATAATTCAGACAACACCACCGCGATCCTGCGTGAATGGCTGATAAACGTCCAGAACTTCTATCATTATGTGGAGTGGAGACCTCAGGAGGAGCCCAGGTGAGACTGACCTTAAACTACACCTGAACCTCAAGCTGAACTTGTGTGTCAACACAAACTAAAGGATCATAGAAACATCTGCACACGTTTCCTGTGATGTGATCAGTGTCTGCTCTCCCTCTCTTCTTATGAAAATGTATTGTTCAATAAATAAGAATTCATAAATCAAAATAAATCAGAATTTGCTGAATATCAATGTTCTATTGACATCCAAATGCACTGAATTAAAAAAAAAAAAGAAAATATTATTTTTTTTCATTAAACATTAAAAATGTGACTTTTATTTATTTTCAAAAATATTTTAAATACATTTTTCAAGGTAAAAAAGCATATATGTGTTTGTGTTATATATGTGTTGTTTCATTGTGAGATGCTATTATAGTTTTTGTTGATATTTTGAATTAGATTTTATTTTTAGTTTCTCTTTTCGTGTTAATTTTGAGTTGAGTAATTTTGTTGTAATTATGTTTTTGTCATTTTCAGTAGTTTTTGTTGTTTTAAATGTTTATATAGTTTTAATTGAATTCAATAATTAATTTAATTTTAATTAATTTATGTTTTTTTTTAAATACACAAATTAAAAACATGCTAATTCTACTGCATTTAAGTCATTTTATGTATCAACTGTATTTTAACATATGTATTTGAATTAATTGATAGGTCAACAAATTAGTCCAGCACAGTGAAGATGTGAATGTCACTTTGTACTTGATGCGTGTCTGAAAGTTTTGTGGCTCATGTATTCCTTTGTCTGTGTGTTTCTCAGCGTCTATGAGGACGAGAGCGGCCCGAAGCACTGGACGAACCTGCGATACGAACACGTGATGAAGCTCCGTCAGGCGGCCCTCGACACGGCCAGAGAGATGTGGGCCGACTACTTTCTGGTACATCATCTAAAATCCTCTCAAAGTCCTGTTTGTGTCTGAGACGAGTCTCTTTACCCTTCACTGAAGTCAAGCACCATCATCCACAGCTGATGACCGTCAGTGACCTGAACTGACCCGCGTCACGTCACACTGTAATTACACCTCACCTCCAGTCTGTAGAGGGTCACGGGCCGCGTCCCGCCGCTCAGTATTATAGGGTTATTTCTGTGTGTTTATTTCTGCTGCTCTGTGATCAGCTCTGTTCCTCAATCTGCTGTCCAGCGTTCAGCTCCACACTAGTTCATCTGCTCTGAGTGTGTTTTAGTCGAAAAATAAACACTCTCTGGCGAGCCGCTGGTGAGGAATCAAAACCACTGCCATGTATCAAACTCAAACATCTTTTCTGGAGAACTACATTGAGTTTTATCTTTGGTTACTGACATAAAGCCAAAATACAATTTCAAAGTAATACATTATACAAAGTTAATACATTTTAAATGTACTTAATTGCAACTTAAAAATGTGTAATTACAAATATATTTAAATACATGACATGCTAGTTCCAAAAAGAAATGACATTACAGTGTATTTTAGTTTACCATAAATATTTGTCAGTACATGCAGCACTTTAATCATATTTTAAAGACAATAGAAGTAATTATGAAATTACATATAAAGATGTACTTAAGTCCACTCTAAAGTCCGCTTTAATTTAAATTGAAACTATAATACATTTCATTTTAATTGCAAATAAGTGTTATTTTTTTTAGGATTACTGTTAAACTTATGTAGTTTGATTTGTATTGAGTTGAGTTGAGTTGAGTTGAGCTTTATTGTCATTCCGCTACATGCGGGGGCATACAGTGGAACGAAATGTCGTGCCTCACAGGACCACGGTGCTACATAAATACAGGCATACAGCAATGAAGTAAAAACAGCAATGAAGTAAAATAAAATGACAAACATTACTACAACTGTTTATGTTATCTATTTTAATTTTAGTTACAGTTGTAGTAATGTTTGTCATTTTATTAGTTTTTTTATTATGTCTGTATAAGTTATTTATTAAGTTTTAGTTTTATTTGAGTTATTTTAGTACTTCAACAAACTAAATGGAAATGAAATAATATTGAATTTATGGATGCGTGTGTGTGTGTGTGTGTGTGTGTGTGAGTGTGTGTATGTGCATATATGTCTGTGTGTGTGTGTGTGTGTATGTGTGTGTGTGTACATACACACGTAGTTGTTTTTGGTGTTTGGCTTAGTCTTATGTTAGAATCATTATTATTCTCTTGTACCTTTTGTTATCTTAATATTTTGAATAGTTTGTAACTTTATTTTGCAGATGATGGACTGTGATAATCTGCTGACCAACCGGGACGTTTTATGGAAGCTGATGCGGGAGAATAAGACGATCGTGGCGCCGATGCTGGAGTCCAGAGCAGCGTACTCAAACTTCTGGTGCGGCATGACGTCTCAGGTGTGTCCACATGTGTCCTGTCCTGTCCTGTCCGAGTCTGCATTTGATAGCTGACTTAGTCCTGTCTCAAATGTGCTGTTTAGTTTTATCACATTTAGTCAGCTGTATTCTTAGTCAGGTTTCAGTGACTAAAAGTCTGAACATTTTAGTCAAGGTTTAGTCAGTGAAAACAGTCATAATTTATGCTGTGTAGCTGTTAAACTGTGTTTTGCACAAAATGATATTAGTTGTCATTAGAGAAATGTATTTTTATGTTTCATCTGTACTTTATTATTGCACTTTCACATAAGCAGCAAATGTTTAGGTTTATTGCAGTTTGTCACTGAGAAGTTTCGCTCACAGATTGAATCTGCGGGCTGCGTGAAGAAACACTGACTGCCTTTATTACACTTTCATTTGAGCAGAATATCACAATGAAGATGATTAAACTCCAGCATGCATGTTGTCTGGTGTTTTCAGATCATCGTCGCTTTTTTCTCAGAGCGGGAAAGAGTTTGTGTGAATGGTTGCCAGATTGGGAATATTAAGTAAAGCAAAGGGCAGAAAATTTCTCATTTTAAAAGAAAAGCACTGATTTAAGCTCTTGACGTTTGGCAACCACAAACATGCTTGTTAAAGAATATTTATATATTATATATGCCGAAAATAAAGAGAAATGTTGGAGAAAAGTTTTTTTTTTTTAACACAAATATTTTAAATATTTTAGTTTCGCCTTTTTTGTGAACAATATTGCATTTTTATATGAATACAGTCATTGTTTAATGATGACAGTATCGTTTTGTCTTAAAGCCAGTTTACACCAATGGATGATAAAGTTGTTTGTTTTAATTACTTTAAGTATGTTGTCAGTCACTTTAAATTCTCAAGCGCTTTCAAGCAGGAAGGATTCTGATTGGTTGTCAATATTTTTATTGTTCATCAGCTAAAAAAACACTCTGAAAGCGATTCCAACAATATTGTTCCTCTGTGCCGTTATTGTTATAGTTGTGGTTAAGTTTAGGACGATTTGTTTAGAAGATTGTTCTTGGTGTGAACGGGCCTTCAGTCATGGAAAAAGGTGGTGAATAAAGACTTTTGTTAAGGAGCGAGTGTGTGTTATTACAGGGTTATTATAAGCGGACGCCGGCCTACATGCCGATCCGCAGGCAGGAGCGTCAGGGCTGCTTCGCCGTGCCCATGGTTCACTCCAGCTTCCTGCTGGACCTGAGGAAAGAGGCGTCCCGCGAGCTGGCCTTCTTCCCGCCTCATCCCGACTACAGCTGGGCCTTCGACGACATTATCATCTTCGCCTTCTCTGCGCGCATGGCAGGTGCGTCTTGACACGCGCAGACTATGTTCAGTTATCACAGGTGCTATTTTGCTTGAATTTTAATGTCTTTCCCGCAGAGGTTCAGATGTACATCTGCAACAGAGAGACTTATGGGTATTTCCCCGTGCCCCTGCGCTCCCATAATACCTTGCAGGACGAGGCGGACAGTTTTCTGCACTCGCTGCTAGAGGTTATG
The DNA here is from genome assembly GCA_039654775.1 of Spinibarbus caldwelli. Classification (NCBI taxonomy): domain Eukaryota; kingdom Metazoa; phylum Chordata; class Actinopteri; order Cypriniformes; family Cyprinidae; genus Spinibarbus; species Spinibarbus caldwelli. The sequence goes on along the minus strand of CM077225.1, from coordinate 38,541,480 downwards.
GGTGAGTCACATGATGAGTCGCGTGTTTTTCTGCTTTAGGAGCGTAACGAAATCTCCTTGATCATTTGTGTGTTTTGTCTCCAGTGCATAATCCTCCATCAGAGCCGTCTGTGTATCTTTCTCTTCCTCTGAAACAGCCGGATAAAATGGGTTTTGATGAGGTGAGGATTTCACATTCCACCACACTATTTTATTTTATTTTTAAATTTATTGTATTTTGTTTTATATTATAGTATATTTAATTTTACCTTCTTTATACTTTATATTATTTATTTTATGTATGATTTGATCATTTTATATTGTGCTAAATTTTGTTTTTTATGAAATAACATAATATAAAATATTATAATATTTATATTATTTCATATTTAAATATTTTATTTTCTATTTTTATTTTAATTTACAATAGAATTGTAATAATTTGACATTTAAATTTTTATGTTGTATTTTTATTTTTTTATTTTATACTATTTCAATATTTTTACATTGCATTTTTTATTTTATATTAATTGTTATATTTTATTGCATTATATTACTTTTATGGTATATTATATTATTTTATGCAATTGTATTGTAATAATTTTATATTTAAAATTTGTTATTTTATTTAATATTTTTATGTTATATAATTTCTATATTTTTATATTGTATTTATTTTATATTGCATGTTATATTATATTTTATTATGTTACTTTAATCCCATATTACATTTATTTTATGAAATAGTACAAAATAACATAACACAAGAAAATAATATAAGAAAATAACCATTATATTATATTATATTATATTATATTATATTATATTATATTATTTTAGGAAACGGTATGAAATAGTCTCATTTATAATTATTTTATGTCATATTTGGTTGTATTACTTTATTTTGTATTATAGTATAATATACTATAATACAATTGTTTTTTGTATTATTTTTATGTGATTTTATATGATTATTTTTATTGTTATGTTGTATTATCTTATATATTATTTACTTTTTTATTACTTCATAAAGTCGTATAATATATTATGATTGTATATATTTATCCGTCTGGTATGGTATATATGTTGAGGTGTTTATGATAAACCTGCTGAGGCGTTCGGACCGCAGAGAGCGTATGCTGAGGACTCTGTACGAACAAGAGATCGCGTGCAAGATCATCACAGCTGTAGATGGCAAGTATGTCTCAAACACACACAAACGAATCAAGTTCACACGCGAACATGAACTCCCCATCATGCCGTCTCTCACCCGTCTGTTAGGCTCACATACAGGCCATCTGACGCGTGTGTGTTTCTGTTTCTGTTTCTGTTTCTGTTTCTCAGAGCACTGAACGTCAGTCAGATCAAGGCACTGGGGATCCAGATGATGCCCGGATACAGCGACCCGTATCACGGCCGGCCGCTCACTAAAGGAGAGATGGGCTGCTTTCTGTCACACTACAACATCTGGACAGAGGTGACAGAGAGAGAGAGAGCAGCGGGTGTCATGATGCTATTATTTATTTTTAATCAATGTTATGTATCTTTTGAGTTTTCTCGATTAAAAAAACACGTTTTTCAAGTAATTATTCAAGACTAGTAAACAGTCAGTGAATATATACTGAATATATTCAAGTAAATCCATTAAAAAAAAATAAAATAAATAAATATATATATATATATATATATATATATATATATATATATATTAATAAAATTTGTGTTTTTGTAAGAAAATATTTTAATATATTTTAGTAAATAATAAAATGTTTTAAGAGAATATTTTTTTTAAAAAAAAATCTCCAAAATAATATATTATTATAATATCTTAAATTATGGCAATGTGCTTAGTCAGTGTTTGATTTTTAGAAGATTTTCTTTTTTAAATAAAACACTACAAAATAGTATTTTGTAGTGTTTTGGGCAGTCGTGGCCTAATGGATAGAGAGTCGGGCTTGTAACCCGAAGGTCGTGGGTTCGAGTCTCGGGTCCGGCAGGGAATACCACGACTGAGGTGAGACCCTTGAGCAAGGCACCAAACCCCCAACTGCTCCCCGGGCGCCGCAGCATTGGCTGCCCACTGCTCCAGGTGTATGTTCACTACTGTGTGTATGCACTTGGATGGGTTAAATGCAGAGCACAAATTCCGAGTATGGGTCACCATACTTGGCCACACACCACTTCCCTTTCCCCTTTAGAAAATATATTTTTTAAATTATTATAATAAAAAATAAAATTCATTTTATAATATCTTCAATTATGGAAATGTGTTTACTCAATATGGACAGTTTACAAGAAAATATTTTATTTATTTTTTTTATATATAAAATAATACAAAGCAGTGTTTTATAGAAAATATTTTTAAATATAATTTATTTTTATTTATTTATTTAATTTTTTAATATATATAATATCCAACATAACAATGTGTTTATTCTGTATGTGACTATTTTTAGAAGAAAATATTTTATTATTTTTATAGTATTTACTTTTTATAGTGGGTTGAGTATTTTTAAAAATATATTATAAAATGTTATGATATCTTAAATGGTGGAAATGCCTTTACTCAGTGTGTGTGTGTGTGTGTATCAGCACATGATGGTTGTGTGTGTGTGTGTGTGTGTTAGATTGTGGATCGGGGGCTGAAGGTGTCTCTGGTGATCGAGGACGACCTGCGCTTTGAGGTTTTCTTTAAGCGTCGCGTGCAGAATCTGATGCGTGAGATCGAGTCTCAGCGGCTGGACTGGGATTTGATGTGAGTAAAGAGTCTCTATGAGCACAGCGCCCTCTGCTGGACAGCTGAAACGAGCCGTTTGTGTCTGTCTCTCAGTTATATCGGCCGCAAGCGGATGCAGGTGGACCGGCCGGAGAAATCAGTGCCCAGAATACACAACCTGGTGGAGGCGGATTACTCGTACTGGACGCTGGGATACGCGATCTCGCTGCGCGGCGCTCAGAAGCTGCTGCGGGCCGAACCGCTCAGAAAGATGCTGCCGGTGGACGAGTTTCTGCCCGTCATGTACAACAAACACCCCGTGTGAGAGCCGTATCATTACTCCTAACGTTCAGTTTGTCTGTTTCTATTTATTGTTCGTTCATTCATTTGATGTAATGTTTTATCCTTCTGATCAGATACAAAAATATTTTATTGTCTGCTATTGTGTAAATGTTTTTTTTTGTTTGTTTGTTTTGTTTTGTTTTTTGCTCCTATCAAAGGGTAGTGATCAAAAAGTATCACATGAACCATCAAACAACACAGAATCTAATAAAACATCAGAAATCACATAATAAACCTAAAGATCACGTAAAAAAAAAGAAAAAAAAAAAAAAGAAAAAAATCTTTCACCGAAATAAGAAGGTGTATATTAAGTAATTTTTATTAGTTTTTATATATAATTCTTAACAAGGTCATGATAATAATATAAATAAAAAACAGGGTTATAAATAATAAAAAAAATAATTTATTTAGTTAAAATAATTATTGTTATTTTTATTAATTGTGATGATAACAGCAACAACAACAACAACAATAATAATAATAATAATAATAATAATACATTAAACATTATTATAAATAGTTTCAATAATTATTACATTAAATTTAGTTGACAAATTATTTTTATTGATGATGATGATCATCATCATCATAGTAATAATAGTACTTTAAAAGTTTATTATGAATAATAATATAATAATAATAATAATATTTATTTAAAAAAAAAATAATAATAGTAATAATGGTACTTTAAAAGATAAACAATAATAATATAATATATATTTAAATATATATATATATATATATATATATATATATATATATATATATATAATATATATATATATATATATATATATATATATATAATTAAGACGATGATCAAAATACAAATAAAGATTATAAATGATGATGATGAGATGATGATGATAATAATAATAATAATAATAACAATAATAATACAAAAAATTGTAATAATACAAATTAAAATATTATAAAAATAATGATAGTTAAAATGTATTATTATTATTATTATTATTATTATTAATAATAATAATAATAATAATAATAATGAATAACAAAATTATTTTGTTGATTTATTATTATTTTTAATAATAATAGTTTATTTTTATTATTAATAATAACATCAATAATACATTTTTTGAAAATTATTATATATATGAATAAAAATACTAGTTTATTGAAGATACTATTCAATTTCATTGAACCTGTTTGATAGATATGTAAATATCTATCACATAAACCATCCATCATATGTCACCATCTGTTTGTCTCACTATCATTCGTTTTATTGTTGTTCTGTGTGTTGTTTTGTATTATTGTTTATCTCGTGTATCAGCTCCGTAACTAAAGTGGTTTCCATCTCTGTCTGTGCAGCGAGGACTACATGTCTCACTTCGAGCGGCGGGATCTGCGAGCGTTCTCAGCCGAGCCGCTGCTGGTTTACCCCACGCACTACACGGGCGACCCGGGCTACATCAGCGACACCGAGACCTCCACCGTCTGGGACAACGAGACGCTCCGCACCGACTGGGACCGAGCGAGGTCGCACAAGAGCCGCGAGCAGGAGGAGCTGAGCAGCGAGGCGCAGAACTCAGACGTGCTGCAGTCGCCGCTGGACAGCACAGCCCGCGACGAGCTCTAGAGCCCAAAACACTCGAGAAACCTTCACTGTGCTCTGCTGTGATGTAGCCCGGGTCACAGCAGAGCACTGAGAGCTGCGGCGCTTCATCAGACGCCACACAGCCATCAGACATCGAATTCACTTTACCATGTGCTTTAGATGAGATGAACACCTCTGATTGTCCTGAAATGCTTGACTGGATGCAGGAACAGTAAATATGATGCTAGTTACAGTTGAAGTCAAAAGTTTACATCCCCCTTGCAGAATCTGCAAAATGTTAATTATGTTACCAAAATAAGAGGGGTTATACAAAGTGCATGTTATTGTTTATTTAGTACTGACATGAATCAGATATTTCACATAAAAGATGTTTACATATAGTCCACAAGAGAAAATAATAGCTGAATTTATAAAAATGACCCCGTTCACTTGATTCTTAATACTGTGTTGTTACCTGAATGATCCACAGCTGTGTTTTTGTTTAGTGATAGTTGTTCATGAGTCCCTTGTTTGTCCTGAACAGTTAAACTGCCTGCTGTTCTTCAGAAAAATCCTTCAGCTCCCACAAATTCTGTGGTTTTTTTAATGTTTTAATGTTTTAATACATTTTTGTGTATTTGAACCCTTTCCAACAATGACTGTATCATTTTGAGATCCATCTTTTCACACTGAGGACAACTGATATGCAACTATTACAGAAGGTGTATTTTCAAAACCATGCTTTAAAAGCCAGGGATGAAAACTTTTTGAATTTGAAGATCAGGGTAAATTTAACTTATTTTGTCTTCTGGGAAACAAGTATATTCTGTAGCCTCTGAAGGGCAGTACTAAATGGGAAAATATATGATATTTAGGTAAAGTAAGAAAAATGTACACATCTTCATTCTGTTCAAAAGTTTTCACCCCCAGCTCTTAAAGCATGGTTTTTCCTTCTGGAGATTCAGTGAGCTTTTGAACCTTCTGTAATAGTTGCATATGAGTCCCTCAGTTGTCCTCAGTGTGAAAAGATGGATATAATGATCATACAGTCATTGGAAAGGGTTCAAATACACAAAAATGCTGAAAAACCACATCATTTGTGGGAGCTGAAGGATTTTTCTGAAGAACAGCAGGCAGTTTAACTGTTCAGGACAAACAAGGGACTCATGAACAACTATCACTAAACAAAAACACACAGCTGTGGATCATTCAGGGAACAACACAGTATTAAGAATCAAGGTGATGTAAACTGTTGAACGGGGTCATTTTTATAAATTCAACTATTATTTTCTCTTGTGGACTATATGTAAACATATTTTATGTGAAATATCTTATTCAGGTCAGTACTAAATAAACAATCACATGCATTTTGTATGAACCATCTTATTTTGGTAAAATAATTTACATTTGGCAGATTCTGCAAAGGGGGTGTAAACTTTTGACTTCAACTTTATATGCAATATCTTGATTTTATTTGTTTGAATGAGAATCTCAAGAACAATCAAAATGATTTGACATTATTGACATGTTCATGTTAACAACCTCCACAGAGATGGTTTGGTTTTTGATAGTTTTAACCTGATCTGATGGGTCTAGTTTATTGCTTGTCAGGAGTCCTGGCCGATCCTTTGCGCTTTAGTTAAATTGATGTGATTTTTTTTTAACATTTCATTCCTTTGTTATTTCACTTTGAACATGATTTAGACTTTTACTTTGTATGTAAAGCTGTTGTCATGCTTCCCAGATTAAGGTCAGAATCAGATGGGCATGTTTTTATCTGATAGTTTGCTTGCAGATGACTAATTTATTGCTTGTTCAGCTTGTTCGTAGTCTTCGATGTCAGTGCAAACACAGAGCCGACAGATCTGTTACCCGAGATGTGAACCGTACAGAAGTGTTTTACCTTTAATTTTTATGTTCTCTGTTTTTTCAGTTGCCTTAAGAGATTTGTATGGGAGAATAGAAACCGATTAAAGCAAATCTATTTTTAAGCTAGCAACGGAATGCTTGTGTGGCAAACTAATGTTTACATGATGGTTAATGTGCTAACTCAAGAAATGGATGTTACATTATTTAGTAAAATGGGATGAGTAAATATAATTTTTTTTTATGTATCAGTTCTTTTCTGTTTCTTTCATCCTGAATGTGCCTTTTATACCAAAGAATAAAGAAAGTTTCTTAAAGTCTAATGCTGTAGATCCAGTCTGATTTTAGGAGGCGTCTGATGTGATATATTGGTGCAGTGAATGGGTGCCATCAGAACGAAAGTCCAAACAGCTAATAAAAAGATCACAGTAATCCACTCCAGTCCATCAGTTAATGTCTGAAAAAGAGAAAAGCTGCATTTGTAAGAAACAAATCCATTATTAAGATGTTTTTAGCTAAAATACAAGTTCAAAATCCATAATAACGCTTCCTTCAATAAAAAAAGTCAATCTCCTGTTGTCTCTCACATCAAAATCCACCCACATATTTGTTTTGGATTATTTTGGTTTGTAAACGGTGCTTGATCTTTGCAGATTTGCAGATTCATGAGAGGACTTTTTCACTGGCAGAAAGCTGATGGATAGATGGCGCGTATTTTTGCAAGAAGCAATGGTTTGAAGTTAAAACATCTTGATGGATTTGTTTCTTTTTTTTTTTTTTTTTTTTTCTCGAGATGTTAACTGATGGACTGGAGTGGTGTGGATTACTTGAGGATTGTTGTGATGTTTTTATCAGCTGTTTGGACTCTCATTCTGACGGCACCCATTCACTGCAGAGGATCCACTGGTGAGCAAGTGATGTAACACTACATTTCTCCAAACTTCAAACTCCAGGAGCCAGGAGTTTGCGCCAACGCTCAAAGACTTCTACAAGAAGCTCACGGATGAGTTTTATGTGGAGCGATCAGCTCAGCTGGTCCTGCTGTACATCTCACTCAACTCTTCCGAGGAGCAGCAGGAGAAGTTCTTGAAGGAGCTGCCCAAACGATGCCTGTTCTCGGCCTACGAGGACCCCTACAGGCAGTACGTACACTTTTTGTTCGGAAAAAGCATACTAAAAATTACAGTACGACAGTTTCCAATATGGCACACTTTGATGGGGTCTGCATGATTTAAAATTGTTTAAAAGATGACAAAAGATGCTTTAAAATAAAATTTAACTAGGATTCCCATCCAAAATTTTTTATTGTATTTTACAGTTCTGTTCAGCATGTGAATATTATGTACTGTCCTCTCCACCTTTCCCTTCCTGTAAGAGTGGGCATTTATAAATGTTATGGGTCTGGCCTCCGGTCTCATCCGCGTACAGTTTTTTTTAGCTGTACAAAACAGCTTGTTTGCTTCTTGATATTGAAAATTGGTGTGTCTTACCATATTATTTTAATGTATTATCTTTATTATGAACACACTGGTTTGTAGTGCAAACAGTTTTACCGTTTACTGTTCTCGTTATTTCCCTATAGCAGCTAATGAACCGAAAGTCTCTAGCCTTACTTCTGCATTGAAGAATAAGGTGGATATTAATTCAAATAACTGGGTAGTACTAATCATGATCCAGTGATATTTTAATAATTTTAATATACTCTAATAGTTTTTGCTAATATATCTTTTATTTTTATACTTTCATTTTTCATTTTAATCTTACTTTACATTTTTAGTAATTACATGCTTTTATACATTTTCTTCATTTTTCTTGTTTAATATTATTATTATTTAGCTTTGCTTTTTCCCCCATTTTATTTCAATTTTAGTGCTTATTTTATTTCCAGTAATTTTAGTTCTAAACAAAAATGTTTTGTTTTTATTTTTTATTTAATATTTATATTTTATTTCAGCTTTAATTCAAACATTAACATAACACATACTTATTAAGAAAATGTTGTAATTGTTTTAGTTTTTTGTTAGTTTTTTTTTTTTTTTTTAAACGTTTTAACAATATTTTTCTTGGTTATGCAAATGTTGAGGGAACTTTTCATTTGGTAACAATTTATTTCGATAGTCCACTTTAGACATTCTACTAACAGTAAGTAACTTTGCAACTACATGTCAGCTAGCAGTCATTAGAGTATTAGTAGACTGTCTGCTTAATATCTTCTAACACTTTATTTTGTGTCCACAACATACAAAATACTGACTATAAGAAACTTTGTAAGTATATGTCTACGTATTCTACTAACCCTAAAACTAACCTAACAGTCTACTCTGAGAGTTAGCAGACATGTAGTTGCAAATTAATCAGAATTAGTTGACATGTAGTTGACATGTAGTTACAAAGTTACTTATAGTTAGTAGAATGTCTAAAGTGGACTATCAAAATAAAGTGTAATTTTATCATTTTGTAAAGATTATGAGAATGTTCTTTTCAATGTTCTTTGAATGTTCTGAAACAAGTAATAACATTTCAACGGCAAACGTCCAACCATATTTTTTAGGGGGGGGGGAAAAAAACATATTAATTCTAAGTTTTATTAGAGACCAGATAACTTGGAACCAACATTCTTTTAGCATTACTAAAAGAGTTCTGAGAACCTTCCCTGTTAGCTGGGTGAAAGTCAAAAAGGTTGAGAATCACTGATCTAGTGTGGTTCTGAATCTGTGTGTTTAACAATCAGAGGCAGTGTAACGTGAGGAGTGTGACAAAGGAGTTGGAGGATCCAAATGCAAGGCATTATTTATACACATGGTCCAAAACAGGCAGGGTCAAACACCAGCAAACAGTGAATTCCAAGGCAGAGGCAAAAGAGTATTCCAATAAACAGGCGAGGGTCAGGGCAGGCGGCAGTCAATCAACAAACAAGGAAACAGTCCAAAGATCCAAACACGAATAAACTAGGAAACACTGAAAGGTAATCTCGGGAACTAGGAAATGGCTATTCAATAATCAGCCCCCGATAGTGGGTGAGAGCATCTTTTATATTAGACAAAGTGAACACATGACAAAACCAACCAATGAGAACAAGACTCATGCAACCAGTGAACCAATCAGATCATGACACATGCAAACTAGGAACCAATCAGAAAATAACACACAGACGAGGTGGCACATGACATGAACACATGAGGGGCAAGGGACACATGGGAAATAGAGTCCAGAAACAAATGGCACGAGTCCTGGGTGGAGTGCCCTCTAATGGAGTTCATGGGCACTCCAGCTGGTGATTGTGACATGCAGTATATTGAGTGTTTTTAAACATCAGATGCAGTACATTGAGTGAAGGAGCTCAGTAGTTTCTGACATATTTGTGTCATTAACAGGGAGCTGAGCGTGATGTTCGAGGTGCAGGATCTGCCCAGGGTGGTGGTTTTGCGTCCAGACTGCTCCATTCTCACACCCGACGCCGTGGCAGAAATCTGTAAAATGGGGCCGGACTGCTATCGCAACTGGCAAGAAGGGGCGGAGCTTATCGACAGGAACTTCATGATGAATGAGGAGTTCGACGAGGGCAAAATGCGCAGCATGACCGACCCCATCAGACGAGTCAAATACAAGGTGGAGGACAAGAAGAAGAAGAAGAAGAAGAAGAAGAAGAAGAAGAAGAAGGACGGGGTGAGTGTGGAGGAGGAGGACGAGGATGAAGATGAAGATGGAAATGATGGAGGAGGAGGATGGGGCTGAGGTTTGGACATCTGATGCTCTAATAACTATTAGTGAAATGGACAGAAGCCACAAGTAAGTGTTGAGTAAACATCCCTCATCAGATGAAATAGCAGCGCTGAAAGTGAAAGACGGATGATCACCATTGACTCCAAGGCCCATCATTGACTCCAAGGCCCATCAATTTCCACAACATTATTTGAAAGCTAATAGGTTTCCTCTGGAAATACATTTTTTTATTTTTTTTTATTTTGCAGAACCTGTGTGAACAGATTAAAATAATAAACTAAATAATTATAATTCAAATTATAATTTCAGGATTCCAAAAGTTATAAGAGCTGAATGTTCTTCAGCTTTCCTGCTGAATGAAGACATTAAATCCTTTAAGACAACTCCACAAACAGCATCAGATTGACCAGATTGACTTTATTTCTGTCAGACTTCTAGAGAAGCTCTTTTTGAGAATTAACAGAGGTTTAGATGCTTTATTGTTTTGTTTGAAATCACCATCAAAGAGACCAGTGTTTCCTTATGTTGGGCTCTTGACCCTTGACATTTTGGTGTCAAGAGTCAATGTTTCCCATGTGTCCCTTGCTCCTCGTGTGTTTATGTTATGTGCCACCCCATCTGTGTGTTATTTTCTGATTGGTTCTAACTTGCATATGTCATGGTCTGATTGGTTCCCTGGTTGCATGCGTTGGTTGCTTTAATTGTGTGTTCATATAGAACACAGTTTTGTCAACAGAGCCAAGTGAAAAAGATTTATGGGCAAATGATCCACTGACCTCATTTCGAGTCCAATATCTGATTACGTGGATGTTGTGTTGCTTTAGATTTTTTTTTTTTTAGCTTCAGATCTTGCAGTATTGTCACTATCAGATAATTTGAATAATTTACAAATCACTTTGTGCACAAAAAGTTTTCATCAATTGCAATCTAAAGACCACAGACATCAAGAATCAATGTATGAATCTCAACAATGGTGACAGTCAACAAACTATTCAGATAAAATTCTGAAAATCACAAAACAAGCTACTAAAAAGTCACAACTAAAACAGCAAACGTAAATTAAAATAGTAAGAATAAAAGAAAATAATCAGACAATTCAGCTGCATTGTTTATTCATGCAGCAATGCATGCTGGGATACATGGAAGAGTCTTGTACTATGCTGGTACCCAACATGCATTGCAACATGAAGCATGTTGTTGACTGTCACCATTGTTGAGATTCATACACTGATTCTTGATCTCTGTGGTCTTTAGATTGCTGTAGATGAAAACTTTCTGTGAACAAAGTGATTTGTACATTATTTAAATTATGTGATATTTACAAAAGACCTGAAGCTATATTTAAAAAAAAAAAAAAAAAACTGAAACAATACAGCATCTATATAATCAGATATTGGACTTGAAATGAGATCAGTGGATCATTTGCTTACAAGGCTTTTTTTTTTTTTTTTTTTTTTCTCCTCTCGGCCTCACTGGCGAAGCGTGTTTTATATAAACAAAACAACCAGTGTAATATTAACATATCAAATATTACACATATCATAAACACATATCAATGTCAAGGGTCAAGAGCCCAACAAAAGGGTCTCTTTGATGGTGATTTCAAACAAAACAATAAAGCATCTAAACCTCTGTTAATTCTCAAAAAGAGCTTCTCTAGAAGTCTGACAGAAATAAAGTCAATCCGGTCAATCTGATGCTGTTTGTGGAGTTGTTTTAAAGGATTGAATGTCTTTTATTTCAGTTATTTCATCTTCGGCTGTGGCTGAAGTCAGTTGTAGTTCTTGTGTTTCTCTTTCCTTCGGGGATTCTTCTTGATAACAGCAGCTGTTCATCATTGATGGTCAATCATCATTTAATTATCTTCTTAACTCCAACACTGCTTCAATTCTACTTTAACACTCTGTAATGTGGAAACACATGAACACTGAACAGTGTGGGGACTTTGCAGTGAATTATGACATAAATCTTACCTGTTTCATTCACGTATGACTGATGCATATGAATCACATTAATTATGTTGATATGTTTATGTTAAAACTATGTAATCTAAATGGATGGAAAATTGTTATGCAATTGAATTACATAAAATGTAAATTAAGACCGAATCATTTTTTTGAGTGTAAGGACTATATATATACAGTATATATATATATATATATATATATATATATATATATATATATATATATATATATATATAAAATTTATTTATTTTATTATTATTTATTTATTTTTTTATATATATTCTTTATAAAAATGCCCAGGCTGAGCCCAGATTTTCTGAAAGAATCCTGCACTGTAAAAATCACCAGGAATTTACAGGATTAAAGTATTAATGTTACAATAATGTGGTCAGAAATTTAGTATGCTTGCTGGGTTAGTTTCTGCCAAATTACTCTGAAAGTACTGCAGTTATTAACCTGGAATTTTACACTCAAATTTTTAACTGTGTGGCTTTTCAAAGGAGGGGGAAAAACAATTGTTAAGGGGGTGAGCTAAGAAATATTGGGATTTTTAGTTATTTATAGATTTTTGTTATTTTAAATAACCTTAATTCCTCTTGAGGCCCTTTTGAAAGTCTACTGAAGACCCCGGGTTGAGAAAAACTGGACTGCAGTGACTGCTGAAATGATTAACTCTTGAGCTCAATTTCAGGATCAATTACTTCTTTTCAATTTCAAATACAACTGATTTTTACATTTCCAGGTCAAATGTATGATTATACAGTGTTGAGGATCATTAAATGACTTGCATTACATAAATGTATCCACAAATGCTCTTTTTTTTAACATGCATGCTTTTATCAGTATTTGCATTACCAATAAACTCTGAAATTACAAAGAAAATTGGTCTTGAGAATGTTAAGTCTATTCACATTTTTCATTTGACATTTGATGCATAAGACATTTTAGATTATAATTGGTACTAGAGTGTAACTTATTTTAGGTGCTGATACTGGCACTGGTTAGTAGGGCTGAGTGAATATGGAGACAAAAGCCAGCAAATGCAGTAAGTTAGTTAATATGCTTATTGATACTGCTGGAACAATTCAGACACAAAATGATCCTGTTCAGTGAAGCCGTGTCATTCGAACATCTGTGCCATTTACTTCACACAATGAAAAAAAAAAGAAATTAGCATGTCATTTAATGTAAAGATTTTGTTGGTCTAAAGGACAATGTTGAATTCCAGTTTAACCTGTTTGTCAAAACGCAAATAACACAGGTGTTAGCCTTTAGGAGACTGAGTGCCAGTGGGCAGGGCCCATGGTGCGACAGTGTAAAACGATTCGCTGATGTCTTGCTCTAGACTCTAGAGTCAATTATATGCAAATGTCTTTGCCCATTTGAAAGGAAAAAAACAAACAAAACAAAATCAAAACAATACATTTTTAAGTTGGTCTAAAAGTATTGTAATCATAATTAGTTTTCTCATGACTTACATCATGTTTGCTCTCATGAGCTTATAGTGAACAGGAATGTGTTCAACAGAACTCGACAGAAATGTTCAAGGACTTTAAAACTGTCACTTGAATGACAAGTCCCATAGTTCTGACTAACTTCTTTCACTGGTCCTAGGTGTTACACATTACCTCTTTAAAAGCACAAATATTACACATCTCTTAATTATAAAAAATATATATGTCATCAACTTTTAGCCTCCCATTTCTACAGATGACCACATAGCCACTATCGATGTACATAATTTTCAAGACATAATAAACATCTGTGTAACAATAAATATATTAAGCTAAAAAAAATAAATAAATAAAAAAAAAAAGTTAAAAGAAGTGTACATTCTTAATGCACTCAAATGAAAAAACAGCTCTTTTTTTTCCGTCCTTCTTGGACAGATGCTGTTCTCTTTTTAAGAAATGGGACAAAAACATACAGACTGAGCTGGGGGCATTGTTTTCATCTACAGGAAAAACACAAAGAGTGAAAGCAAAACCGGTCGAAGCTGGAAAACAGGAAGCGAAGACTGCAACTTTACGTTCAACTTCGTAAGTACAACTTTAACTTCACTTAACAAGTCCTTGGATATACAGTTTCAGTGACTTCTTTAAGTCTAATTATACAAAGAATGTGTGTATGAGTGTGTTTTCACACTGATGCTGGTTTCAAATGAAAGGTAGCCTTTCATCTTTAACACTACACGTATGAAACCAACATACAAACCACATTCTTTAGTCTGACAAATATTCATTTGATTTGTAATTGAGGTGTGAGTCATTCAAATATGTGCAAAGGGTTTCACCTCACACTTCAAGGCTCATTCTTACAAATAAAAAAACAAACTCAAAGGCAGTCATAATCATCGGGGTCCAAGCACCAATAGCTCAGATAGTTTGGTGATTATATACACTATATTGCTCAAAGTATTGGGTCACCCCCTTCTAATGAACAGGTTTGACTACTTTAGTAATTTCCATGAGTACAAATCTTAATGTTTAAGCATATAATGATATTCTAGGGAATTGTGTGCTTCTAATTTTAAAGCAATAGTTTGGACAGAACACTTTTCTATTCTAACATGACAATGCCTCTGTGTATAAGGCAAGGTTCAAAAAGAAATGATTGATTTAGTCAGTGTGGAAGAATTTGACTAATCCCAGCTGAACACCTCTGGTGTGACTTTAAATGCAGATCTTGAGCCAAAAACTCATCACCAAACACCAATGACTTGTACATATGGGTACAGTCATTTTAGACACTTCCAAAATTGTTGCAACAGAGATGGAAATACAATTTTTAAATACATGCATTATGTTTCCATCTTTGTTGCCACAGTTTTGGAAGTGCCTTTTTCTGTTCTAAAGAAGGGGGTGTCCCGATACGTTTGTCCATATAGTGTATGTACAAGTCATTGGTGTTTGGTGATGAGTTTTTGGCTCAAGGTCTGCATTTAAAGTCACACCAGAGGTGTTCAGCTTGGATTAGGACTTGGCTTTCTGCAGACCAGTCAAGTTCTTCCACACTGACTGAATCAATCATTTCTTTTTGAACCTTGCCTTATACACAGAGGCATAGTCATGTTAGAATAGAAAAGGGTCCTGTCCAAACTGTTGCTTTAAAATTAGAAGCACACAATTCCCTAGAATATCATTATATGCTTAAACATTAAGATTTGTACTCATGGAAATTACTAAAGTAGTCAAACCTGTTCATTAGAAGGGGGTGACCCAATACTTTTGGTAATATAGTGTATCTTATATGCAATATCTCTTGCCACATGTTGTGAAACTTGAATCTCTACTGATTTTTAGTATGCAAAATTACATGCCAGTTCAAAAGGAAATTAGGAAATAATTAGCAATTCACCCTGATGCAACATTATGTCATATACAGGACTAAAATATTAAATGTCTTAACCTGATGCTTCCTCTAATGGGCTACTCTAGTATTACAGTCTTGATCTGTCATGCACAGCTTAGGGTTGCCATGCTGGGTCAACTAAAAACATCAAAAATAAATCTTTGGTATTCAAAATGTTACAAATAAACATTTCAGGAAATTTGATTCAACAGATTTCATTCAATAATATTGTGCTTTCGGCTTTAGTTCATTTGACAGAAACTATGCCAAAGCATAATGGCCCAAAGCAAATATATTTTAAAAACTACACTTTTTTTTTTTTTTTTTTTGTCCGGAAGACCTATCCTTTCATATCATCATGTGACCACGATAATATCGAGACAGTTTTGCTATCATGATATTTCGATATTGATAATATTTATTTATTTATTTTTTTTATTGCATAATTTGTAAAAACTTACAAGAACAGGGAAAAAAAAACATGGATGTATTCTTACAAAGAACAATCCTAAAACACAAGGACAGGGAAAAAAAAAAACAAACAAAAAAAAAACATAAAATGGGTTTGCACATATCAAGTTATGGCATTTTACGCACAGAGAGAGAGAGAGAGAGACAGAGAAGAGAAAAGCACAAAGATAAAATTACAACATCTTTTAAAAAAGTTGTCATAATACATCAAAAATTTGGCACTCTTTTTGTTATTTGTAAGTCCAAGAGATGAAACAAGAGAGTCAAATTCAGCAAGAAAAAGGAGGAAAGATAAAGGAGATTTAAGCCATTTTTGCTTATGAATAAAGAATTTTGCATTCAATATAAGGAACTTAAAAACATATTCAGCAGGTAATAGCTTTGGATTTTCATAATAAAAAATAACATCTTTGAGGACGAAGGTAAGGCTAGAAACAGAAGAGCTTAAGTCAACCCATAATTTGCTGGTAACACCACAATCAAAAAACACATGGGCAGCTGTTTCCTCAACAAAACCAGAAAAAGAGCTAGACTCATCAACATCAGAATATTTAGAAATGGACAAATTAACAAGATAAATTTTATGAAGGGTTTTGTAATGAATCTCCTTAACCTTGTTGGATATACAAAATTTACTTTGTAAAAAAAGCCAGGCCTTTCTACAATTTATATTTGTTATAAAGGAACCCCAGTAGAATTTCCCTCTTGGAGTAATCTTTCTCTTTGTTTGAAATATTTTACGAATATGTCTGTTATTGCATTTCCGATCTAAGATATCGATACCACCCCAAAATAAAGCTGGATAAACACTGTTGCCTTTACTGAATTTAAGGTGATTTTTAATTAATTGGGTTAAGCCTACTGGGATAGCTTTCATCAAATAATTATATTCTTTTGGTGGGACTGGAAAATTATGGAGATTCATAAATTGTTCATGAGTTAAAATATTACCAAAATCATCAAATACAGATAGAATACAGTTAAAGTTATTATTAAACCATCTAGGGGAAAAAGAGACTTATTTCTAACAGTTATATCTGCATTATTCCAAAGGAGAGCTTTGTGGAGGGAGAAACCATGGACAAAACACAACTTCCACGAAAGAAGACATTGCTGATGGAAGTTATATAAGGAAATAGATAACTTGCCAGGCAAGAAATTACACTTTAGTAAGAAAGAAAGGCCACCAACTTTGCCAAATATATTATTTGGAATAAAAAACCACAGTGACATTGGATTCTTAAGACATCTTCTCAGCCAGTTTACTTTAAAGGTGTTTACAGTATCTGTGAAGTCCAAAAAATCAAGGCCACCTTCGCTTCTGGAATTAGCAAGCACTTCTCTTTTTAATTTGTAAAGTCTATTTTTCCAGATAAAATCCAAAAATATTTTAATAATTTCCTTTATAGCTTTATCATTAACAAACAAAGAAAGAATAGAATATACGAAGTGAGAGAGCCCTTCAACTTTAGATAAAATAACTCTACCGTATAAAGAAAGATCTCTCTGAAGCCAGATGTTAAAGATCAGTTTCATTTTTATCATTTTATCTGAAAAGTTTAAATTATGTCTACTGATTAAATTTTTAGTGTTATGAATTCCCAAATATTTTACTTTTTTTTTTTTTTTTAACTGGGATACCTCCTAAGAATATATCATCCATATCATGAATTGGCATACTTTCACATTTCGAAATATTACGTTTTAGACCCAAAGCACATGAAAACTGTTCAACCAATTCCAGAGCTTTTGGTAACTGATTTTTGTCCTCCAAAAACAGTGTAGTGTCATCTGCTACACTCAAAAACATGATTCGGTCTTAATTTACATTTTATGTAATTCAATTGCAAAACAAATTTCCATCCATTTAGATTACATAGTTTTAACATAAACATATCAATAAACTTAATGTGATTCATATGCATCAGTCATACGTGAATGAAACAGGTAAGATTTATGTAATAATTCACAGCAAAGTCCCCACACTGCTCAGTGTTCATGTTTCCACATTACAGAGTGTTAAAGTAGAATTGAAGCAGTGTTGGAGTTAAGAAGATAATTAAATGATGATTGACCATCAATGATGAACAGCTGCTGTTATCAAGCAGAATCACCGAAGGAAAGAGAAACACAAGAACTACAACTGACTTCAGCCACAGCCGAAGATGAAATAACTGAAATAAAAGACATTCAATCCTTTAAAACAACTCCACAAACAGCATCAGATTGACCGGATTGACTTTATTTCTGTCAGACTTCTAGAGAAGCTCTTATTGAGAATTAACAGAGGTTTAGATGCTTTATTGTTTTGTTTGAAATCACCATCAAAGAGACCAGTGTTTCCTTTTGTTGGGCTCTTGACCCTTGACATTGATATGTGTTTATGACATGTTAATATTATACTGGTTGCTTTATTTGTATGTTTATATAAAACACGCTTAGTCAGTGAGGCCAAGAAAAAAAAAAAAAAAAAGCCTTGTGGGCAAATGGTCCACTGACCTCATTTTGAGTCCAATATCTGATTATGTAGATGCTGTATTGCTTTAGTTTTTTTTTTTTTTTTTTTTTTTTTAAATATGTATAATTTCAGATTTTCCGTAAATATCAAATAATTTAAATAATGTACAAATCACAAAAAGTTTTCATACGCAGCAATATAAAGACCACAGACATCAAGAATCAGTATATGAATCTCAACAATGGTGACAGTCAACAACATGCTTCATGTTGCAATGCATGCTGGGTACCAGCATAGTACAAGACTCTTCCATGTATCCCAGCATGCACTGCAAGATGAATAAACAATGCAGCTGAATTGTCTGATTATTTTATTATTATTTTATTTTATTTTATTTTACGTTTGCTGTTTTAGTTGTGACTTTTTAGTAGCTTGTTTTGTGATTTTCAGAATTTTATCTGAATAGTTTGTTGACTGTCACCATTGTTGAGATTCATACACTGATTCTTGATGTCTGTGGTCTTTAGATTTCAACAGCTGAAAACTTTTTGTGCACAAAGTGCTTTGTAAATTACTCAAATTATCTGATAGTTACAATACTGCAAGATCTGAAGCTATTTAAAAATAAATAAATACCTGAAGCAATACAGCATCCATATAATCAGATTTTCAACATGAAATGAGGTCAGTGGATCATTTGTCCATAAATCTTTTTCAGTTGGCTCTGTTGACAAATTTAAGTATGTGCTTATATGAACACGCAATAAAGCAACCAATATTAACACCAAAATGTCAAGGGTCAAGAGCCCAACATAAGGAAACACTGGTCTCTTTGATGGTGATTTGAAGTCTGACAGAAATAAAGTCAATCTGGTCAATCTGATGCTGTTTGTGGAGTTGTCTTAAAGGATTTAATGTCTTCTTTTATTTCAGTTATTTCATCTTCGGCTGTGGCTGAAGTCAGTTGTAGTTCTTGTGTTTCTCTTTCCTTCGGTGATTCTTCTTGACAACAGCAGCTGTTCATCATTGATGGTCAATCATCACATAATTATCTTCTTAACTCCAACACTGCTTCAATTCTACTTTAACACTCTGTAGTGTGGAAACACATGAACACTGAACAGTGTGGGGACTTTGCAGTGAATTATTACATAAATCTTACCTGGTTCATTCACGTATGACTGATGCATATGAATCACATTAAGTTTATTGATATGTTTATGTTAAAACTATGTAATCTAAATCAGTGGTTTTCAAACTTGTTCCTAGGGACCCACAGCTCTGCACATTTTGCATGTCTCCCTAATTTACACACCTGATTCAGATCATCAGCTCATTAGGAAAGAGCTCCTTGAACTCAAATGAGTGTGTCAGATAAGGGAGACATGCAAAATGTGCAGATCAGTGGGTCCCGAGGAACAGGATTGAAAATCACTGATCTATATGGATGGAAAATTGTTATGCAATTGAATTACATAAAATGTAAATTAAGACCAAATAATTTTTTGGAGTGTAGCTGTGCCATTTTGATCTCCCTGTCAAATATTGAAATCCCTTTCAAATTATCATCATGGTTAATTCTTAGACAGAGTAACTCTGGCTAAAAGAAATAAAAATGGGGAGATTGGACAGCCCTGTCTGACTCCACGATATATGTTAAACCTTTTAGAAGTGTCAAAGTTCACAATCACTGAGCTGTTAATACCTCTATAAAACATGGTTACAGTCTCTATAAATGATTTACCAAATCCAAATAATTCTAGAGTACGAAAAAGAAATTTGTGTTCTATGGAGTTGAAAGCTTTATGAAAGTCAAGAAAGAGTATGAGACCATCTGAATGAATTAGATCTGAATAATCCAGCAAGTCCAGTACTGATCTTATAGATATATGACAGACTTTCATGAATCCAGATTGAGATTCTAAAATAACATTGTCTAAACCATAACTTAATCTTTTGTTAATAATCTAATGTTAACAAAGTAACAGGTCGCCAATCATTGATTACTAAAGGATCCTTGTCAGGCTTAGGTATAAGAGAGATGACTTCCTGTTTCATGGTAGTGGTCATATCTTCCTGACTGATGAATTCGTTATATATATATGAAATAAAGGTATTTTAATAAACTCCCAAAAATGGAGATAAAATTCAACCGAAAGCCCATTGATCCCAGGGGATTTACCTTTTTTCATTTTATGTAAAGCTTGCTTGATTTCATCAGTTGACAAAAGAGAATCACAACTTTGAATATAATCTTGTTCAATAATTTTAATACGGTGTTTAATCAAATCAATACATTTTTCACAAATATCATAGTTGAAATTAGATGCATAAAGATTGCTATAAAATTTAGCAACAAAATCTGATATTACTTTTTGGTCTTTGGAAATGTCAATATTAAGTGCTGAAAGAGCTTTCCTCTGACCATTTCTTTTTTCCATGACAAAAAAAAAAAAAAATAGCTAGAATTGCTTTCCCCCTCCTCCAACCATTTTGCACGAGACCTTGTATATGCACCTTTAGCCAAATCTAAATAGGCTCCATCAAGCTCCAAATTCAACCTTTTTACTTCTAAATTTTCCTCTTCTGTAATTTTACTTTTAGCTAGTAATACATTGTTTACTAACCAACTCTGAATCAGTTTGATGTTTAATCTCTTTAATTTATTTACTTCTTTTAACTGCAATATGTCTAACTTTATATTTGAAGAACTCCCATGTTTTTTTTTTTTTTTTTTTATAATTTCCATTTAAATCAGTGAATAATTCTTTGATAAGCTTGATGATACTATCATTAAATTTTTGATCTTTTAACAAGGTATTACTAAGTTTCCAAGAGCCCCTGAGTCTCGAGTCATCATGGATGTCACTCATTTTTATACAAACTAATTTATGATCAGATAAGGGGGCAATGGTGTGAAAAATATCTTTTACGCAGTTGAGGATAGAAGAAGAAATTAGAAATAAATCAATCCTAGATCTAAGAGATAAAGTTTTATTTGACCAAGTAAAGTCTATAGTATAAGGGTTAAAGAACCGCCATGCATCAGTCAGAGAGAGATCTGCGCAAAAAGAAAAAAAAAAAAAAAGACATTATTCATCCCGCTATCAATTCTAGGGGGGAATCTATCCAGACAATCATCCATACATTCATTAAAGTCTCCTCCCAAAATAATATAAGCATAAATATATTTTCTATTTACCTTCTTAAGTTTATTAACTAGATGAGAGAACATTACTCTGTTAGATGCCCAAGAATTGTGACCATATACACAGCAAGCTATGAAGGTGGCATTATCTTGTTTGATTACAGCAATAACCCATCTGCCTTCATCAGAACTCAGAGTTTCTAAAACCATTCCTTTAAAACAGTGTAACATAATAGCAGTTCCAGCCGAGTGATTGCTGCCATGACAAAAGAAAATTGAGTTTCCCCATTGATTCCTCCAAAACCTAACATCTGCTTCCCCCGAGTGAGTTTCTTGAAGCAAAATAAGATCAGCTGCACTTCTTTTACAAAATAAAAAAAAAAAAAAAAAATTGCTTTTCTTTTCACACTGTCCCACAAACCTTGAACGTTCAACGTTACAACTGACAAGGATCTGAATTTGTACTCCATAAGAAAAACCACCAAATGATTAAACAAATACAACAACAAAAATAGCTTTCTTTAGATTTATCCTAAATGTAAAGGGAGAGGTGGTTAATAACCCATGAAATCTATTGTCTTCAAAGTGATAAACAAATAAAGAAAAAGAGTCGAGGATAAAACTAAAACTGAGGATCAAAAATAATAACTTTCATGTCAACGCACAACTGAGAGTTTTTATGCAGATATTGTTGACAGTTTTACACGTCTTAGAACATTGTGTGAAAGAGGTATCCAGTGCAGTCAGTAACTCAGCTTAGGTGACATCCGAGTAGAAGACTTGCTTCCCATCAATCACAGCAAAAGAGCTGCGGAAGCTTGCTCTCTTGCCCTCCTCGCGTGCCTTCATCACGAGAGGCCATAACTTGTCCCGTGCTGCTCTATCGTCGGGAGACAGAGGCTCCGAAAGACACAGTCTATTTTCAGTTAGAAATTTGCAGCCTTTGGCAGCACCCCAAACCACATCACGGATGCGACACAGTGAGAAAAGGATTATGATCGATCTGGCCTTACCATCCGCTCGTTTCGGTCCCAGACGGTGAGCGACACTGTCCTGGAGCCCGTCTCTGATTCCAGGAGTGATCTTCTCTAGTATGTTAAGCACCACGCTTCAGACATCCTCTCCATCTTCTTCCGCAACGATTTTTTTCACTGCTGGCTTCTGAGGAGTATCAATAACCTCATTATCAAAGTCTGGACATGTGTCAAACCATTGTGATTCTGTATCTCTCTGAAACTTCAGTCCAGTGCTACTAGAGGCCAATGCTGAATCCTCAAACTGATCAACAGTATCAGACGCCTTGGTTATCAAGCCAAGCTTGTTTAACTTTCTTCTTTCCTCTTTTTCCCATGCATAAAGTTGTCAAAAGGGAATTATATGACTTTTTCACTTATTATGTTTGCGTTATCACCAGTCAAAGCAGTTGGCTATATCACCACTTCACCTTTATTTCCCTGAAGCGCAAATACACAACCACCTACATCGCCACCACCTTGGCCGACTCATATTGATAATATCACATCCCTAGATTCCACAGTTCTAGAAAACGCTGTGTGGTATGAAAATATAAGGGAAAAATAGTTTTAGAAAAAATAGTCTTATATATTGCTTTAGATATTATAGATATTACTTTGAGCAGTCTCTCTAAGAAGGTGGGGGGGGGGGGGGGGGGGGGGGGGGGGTTTGGACTTGATTCCGTTGATGCGAAAAAATAGCAGATAAAAAGTATTTTCCTACCCTGTTCCTGGGTTAGTTTGACTGTTTCATAGCATTAGTCTCGCATGGGTTGGCTCACCATCTTGCATCATCTTCTAATTGAAATGCACGGAGTTCCAATATTAAAAAAAAAAAAAAAAAAAAAAAATATATATATATATATATATATATATATATATATATATATATATGCATATATACAAGCAATAAGTTCACAAGCATATCAAATGTGATTGGACGATCACTGTGATGTCAATCAACTGACATACATACATTTTAATTGGATTTTATAATTTTTCCTCACACTATTTACTCAATTCTAATTAGTTTATTTCTTTAACAAACTGTTTAGTTATTTCATTATTTATAATTAATTTGCTATACAGGGTTACACATGGTTGCATTTTAGCATCTTTTATTCCCTTTGTGATGGAGTCTTGAAATCACGTGCCCTAAACCCACACGTTTCTTTTCTTAAGTCATGTCTTGTTCCGTCTGCCCATTTAATGCAGTTGCTGACGGTGGACTGTGCTGCAAAAGGGTATTATGTACGTTTTTCTTTTCTTTTCTTTTTTTTTTTTTTTGGATGAAGTATTCCATACATTATCAGAGCTTGGTTGATAAATAATAATTTTAGAAATTATTATAATAAATAATGTTATTCAGATTGGTAAGATTGTAAGCGTTTTATTAGTAGTATGTTAAAATTATAAATAATGT
This sequence comes from Spinibarbus caldwelli, assembly GCA_039654775.1. NCBI lineage: Eukaryota > Metazoa > Chordata > Actinopteri > Cypriniformes > Cyprinidae > Spinibarbus > Spinibarbus caldwelli. The sequence continues at coordinate 38,517,462 of CM077225.1, read as the reverse complement.
TAATTATTAATTTATCATTCATAGGTTACATAATGAATAATCCTGTCTTATACAATTTCTGACATTTAAAAATTAGTTTAAGGTAATTTAGTTAAAAATGGGACAAATATAGTCCTGATTAAAAATTCATCCCATCCAGTTAACAGCGGCAGATTGTGCAGAATTGTCTAAAAAGTGATACATGGTTCCAGACAGAATGACTGCTCAAAGCACACAGATATATCCTGGAGGAGTTCTTTAGGAATAAATAAAATAATCAAATCTGCTCTGTTGAATGTTTGCATAGCCTACTTGCTCTGTTTTATTGTCCAGTTGTCAGGTGTTGAAATAATCAGTGTGAAAGGGTGGTGAATGGGTGTCTCTTATTGTGCCACAATGAAGATGGCAACCCTATTCTCAGTTGCAAATGAGGTTTACAAATGAAATGACAACATACTGATTCCCCTGCAACAAATCACAAAAACAATTTAAACTGTGCAAGTTATATCTGCTCACCCAGCCGAGTCTTTTGGCTGGCACTGAGGCTGATCATGTTGTATTGTTATATTTGTCCCTATATAGTGAAACCAAATGGCTACAGTGATTCTTGATGCACTTTCTGAGCTAGTGGAAGCAGAGTTCAAAGAATTCAAATGGCACCTGTCAAGTGGGACACAAGTCAGCTCTATTGCTCGTGGAAAGCTGGAGACCGCTAATCGCCATGATGTTGTGGATCTCATAGTGCAGCAGTACGGCAGTTCAGACGGAAGTTCAGGAAGATTGCAATCAGAGTGCTGCACAACATTAAGCAAAATGATCTTGCTGATCGGCTGAACAAAAAACTTCAGGAAGGTACTTTTTGACACTTGTTTATCTATGTCTATGAATTTTTTATCTAAACTGTCATGCATTTTGAGTTTATCTCTATGTCTCCATCAGTTCCAGAGGATGTTTCTGCTGAAGGCAGAGCTTCATCCAGTGCAGCAGCTGCAACTGCTTCAACTGCAGGAGTTACAGTGACCATAAGCTCCAGCAATGGAGGAACCGTAAAGGCCCCTGTTCTTCAGGGTGGTGTTTTTCACGGCCCAATGACCTTCAACTAATGCTCAAGGATCTATCTATCTTATAACAATGATTTTAAGGGCTCAAATGAAGACACACTAAAGTGAAATATTTACTGAAGTATTCAGATCTAAAACATTATGTTTTCAAATACAAATTATGTTTAAATTACAGCACTGTTAATTTTGACAGCAAATTTTGATATAGTCATAGTCTTTGGACTAAAATGCCATTTAGTTTTAGTCATATTTTAGACATCTGAATTGTTTTAGTCTTAGTCCAGTTTTAGTCAGAGGTGGGTAGTCCAGAGGCCAAAGAGTAAAAATCCTGCCATATGTTTATTCCACCCATGAACTCAGCAGCTGATTTCACCAGAGGAGGGACCAAGTCATTCCTTTCAAGTAACAAGCAAATCTCAAGTCAAATCTCAAGTCATCAAAGAGATAAAGTTAGAGATAATTAAGTGACTAATTAAATGATGATTGTGCATTAGTGATGAACACCTGCTGTTATTGAGAATCAGATGTTGATGTTTTATTGGTTAAAATGATGCCACTATCATGGAGGTCAGTGTTTGCTTTAGTTGGGCTCTTGACCCTTGACTCCTGTCTTAGATCCTGTCTTTTTTTTTTTTTTTTGGTAGTGATGCTTGTGGTGTTTTAAAATAGAGAGATCATTGCTTTACAGCTTTGGTTTTCAGTACTGATCCTGGGGACCCACTGCTTTGCACATTTTCAGTCTCTCTTATCTGGTACACACAGTATGGTTAATGGATCTCTCTTCTAATGAGCTGATGATCTGAGTCAGATGTGTTAAATAGGGGAGATGTGAAATGTGCCGAGCAGTGGGTCTCCAAGACCAGGGTTGAAAACCACTGCACTAAAGTGATCAGACAGTCACCATGAGTTGGTTTGATTATATCCAAAATAACTTTTGTTTCATTTATGTTAAAGTTTTGCATAATCAACCTTGTGAAACTACAACATGTAAACAAAGTGCTACTCTAACAGCTATCGTGAATTAATGTTATACCTATACAATGCATATAAAATTTTAACCCCAGTGCCGTTTAGACACACACAGACTTCAAGAACCAGCATATGAATCTCAACAATGGTGACAATCAACAAAATGCTTCATGCTGCAATGCATGAAAAACTCCCATAATGCAATGCAGCATGAATAATTATTGTCACCACTGTTGAGGATCATATGATAAATGTTCATGTCTAAAAGCCTGATCCTATACGGGATTTTTTTCCCCCCACGATCGACGCATTATGGGTTATGCATTTGCTTAAGACTTTTTTTTTTTTTTAGTTTTGTAGTAGTAATCAAATGTAGTTAATAAACCAAAGCGAGAAATCCATAAACCGGAGAGATTTAAACCAAGAATGTTCATTCATATGTTAGAAGCAGAAAGCATAAGCTAATCTGCTACTTCAAGATTTGAGTCAACATTGCACAAGTGTTTACTACGAAACAATATTATAATTGCTTAAAAACAAATTTCGTTGAATTACTAAAAGGCTCAAGAGCCCAACTAAAGCAAACACTGACCACAATTATGGTGGCAATGTTTTTTTTTTTTTTTTTCATCATTTAATTAGTCACTTAACTATCTCATTAACTTTAACTCTTTGAGGACTTGGGATTTGACTTGAGACTTGCTTGTGACTTGAAAGGAATGATTTGGTTCCTCCTCTGGTGAAATCAGCTGCTGAGTTCATGGGTGAAACAAAAATATGGCAGGACTTTTACTCTTTGGCCCCTGGACTACCCACCTCTGCAAATGCTCCAGCTGCAAGAGTTACAATGAAAATAAACTCTTCCAGTGGAAGGAAGCGTAAATGGCCCTGTTCTTCACGGTGGTGTTTTTCATGGCCCAGTGATGTTCAACTTATGATCAGGGATTTGTCCATCCATCTGTCTACAACACTGGATTGAAATATTTACTATTTTGTGTTTGAAAATTTAGACAGCTTCTCAACTCCTTTAGACAGATCCTCAGATTTGAAATGGAATATAACCTGAATTGTGGCTTCAGCTTCATTGTATTTTTAGGTTAATTTATCACAGTGTCATACATAGCTTATGTTTTGCAATGTGTTCGGGGCGTCATTCCATGAAATCGACGCCTTTTCAATTTGCAATTTAAAAACATAACAATACTATGTTTTCTTTCATCAATATTACATCAAATTAAAGTCAATTAAATATTATTTTAAATAATTTAAATAGCATTTATGCTGATAAGGGTAAGGTTTTTTGCCTGTCCCTCAATGAATTTTCTTTTTCAGCAGGATTTTTAATTAGCAAAATAAAGTCAAAATGATATAAAAATCACATTTACATATTTTTCTAAATACAGTCTCACTGTTAAACAATGTTTTTGGCATAAGTATACTTTTTTTCTATTAAATATAAATCATTTAATGGTGTCCCCTTATTTCATGTCAGTCCTGTTACCTTCATCAAAAAACCCTTGGAAAATAATGTACATTCAAGTGACATCACTTCCAGGAGGTTACATCATCTCTTAAAACACAAGCATGTTTCTCTCACCCCTCTTTAATCTTCTTTTTTGATGATTTATGAGGCTTCTTTTGTGAACTTGTCTATTGACTAGCATTTAGCAAATTCGTTTGAAATTGTCAAACCTGTTACTGTCAGCCTTGATACTTTTTAGATTAACAGGTTTTGACATGTTTAGCATGTGGGTAACAGGAATGACATAGATTAGGTGTCACCTTTTTTTTAAAGATTGTCTGTGTAAAATTAAAAAAAAACATTAGGGTCACCTTGGGTATATTATTCAGCTAATGCCTATATCATTTACTGTGGTTGGCATATGAGCATCAGTTACATTTTTAATTAGTATTGTTGGTATTGTTACTATTACTAATTTTGTTGTTAATGACCGAGTAAGATGATCAGTCTCAATAAAACTCCTTTTTTCCCCCCATAACTCATTGTCAACAATGCATCGATTTAAATTCAATTACAAACAAGAGCAGAAAGGTGACTGCAGACACTCACCACAGTCTTGCAATGTTCAAGAAAGTGAAACCTAACTTCAGCATCAAGATTTTGGTCTGGTTTCAGATGATCACAGAAAGACCAAGCTCTGACCATCTTCTTCGTCTAATAATTGAACCAGAACAGTATATTTTAAGTTCTGTGAGAGGATACACTCACAGACAAACAGATGGACTCATGATCTAGTTACAATACCCTTAAAACATTAGATCTCTCAGAAATGTAATGTGCTAAATCAACAATGAAATGACTTTAAGTGAAAATAATGGCTGTTTACTATTGTCCTCCTATATTATTGACACTATTTTCCTGTTTAACATTGTAAAGCTGCTTTGACACAGTCTGTATTTTATAAGCACTAAATAAATAAATGTGGCTTGACACGACTAATACAACTATGCCAAGTGCAAAACAGTATAATGCAATTTAAAATGGTAAAGCTTTGCAGTCTTATGTAAGCAAATATGTGCAGTGTGCTGAAGAAAATGTATCCTGTCATCCCTGTTACTCTGGTCAGTCCTGTGACTACGACGTCAATCCTGTTACTGTCATTAATTTCATAAAAATTGTAAAAATGATATTTGATACAGACTTCCAGGTTTTTCCATTGTAACTTTAACTATATTTTATTTTGGACAAAGCCATTTTTTTAATGTCTCTCTTGTAAATATATATATATATATTCTTGGTCATCTTAATGACAAATATAAACACACACACACACACACACACACACACACATATATATATATATATATATATATATATATATATATATATATATATATATATATATTAAAAAAAAGTGTTCCAAAGTTCCAAAATGTGAAACAATCCCAGTGAAAAGAGGGACTAAAGATCACATAGTTCTAATTAAACTATAGTATATAGTAATATTTGTGTCTTTAACAGGGTTGAGAAAAATACCAAAACAAAAAGATAGAAAAAAATAGTCATAGAATAATAAATTACATAGCCTGAGATGGCACAATGCAATTTCTTGTCACTTTAATGTGTCTTCATTTCATGGATATTTAATAAAAAATGTTGATAGAGTTTTTTTTTTTTTGTTTTTTTTTTTTTTTCCCAAGTGGAAAAGGCACCAATTTCATGGAATGACCCTTGAGCTTCTCCATCTCTATAACAGTCTCACTCAACAGCACACTCTAGATATCTTGGTTATGTGTGGAATCTGTTTGACTAATGAGCAGCAACCTTTTTATTTCAGCAATGTCATTTACTTTCTTACCAAAATTGGCTGTGCTTGTAAAGGGGATGAAAAAAAAAAAGATTTCTAATATTTTTATCATTTATTCAATAAAAACAGTTATAAGCACAGATTCAGAGTTGTGTAATTTGTTGTGATGTGAGTGTTTTTGTGCACTCATTCTTTAGCAAAATCAGTGTTTTTGTTTTGCAGTGTTCATTAATTTATCAACACAAGACCAGCAAATATGTTTCATGTTTAAAACAATATATCGATTTACATGTGAGCCTCATTATGTGAAACTGTGCACGCATCTGCCACTTAAAAGAAGTGACTCAAAACAAAAATGAAAAACCACTTTATATTTTTTGAGAAAGATATAGCAGCACAACAGAAGAAGAGAAAGCCACTTGATTTATTTTGTTGTTTGCTTCTGAGAAATTATGTAATGTTTCTGCTTTAAGGTTTAAAGCACATGTTTGATCTTCATGCTGATGGATTTCATACTGTAATATTTCATACTGTTCCAGGTTAACCAAACAACACCAACAGCATTATAGGGGGAATCTTCTGCCCATAAATACAGACCGTTGGGGTTTGTATTGTGACAGCTGTTGTACCAAAATCCCCCGAGATGATATTTGGCACAGTTATTTCCCCAAGTATCTTGGTCCTTGTCAAAGGTAGAGAACTTCTGCTCATTGTGACTAGATAAAGCATCGCCTGCAAAGAACAGGAGCATCGCTGAGGACAATAAATCACTGGAAATATGTTTTCATGAATATGAATGAAAGTGTCCTACCTGCTCCTCCATCAGTGAACCCTGAAACATGCAGCTGATATCCATCCATTTCACAATCCACAGAGAAGGACGAGTACAGAGCAAAAACTTTATTTCCTCCAAAGTCCTCCATATCCACTCTCAGCATGTACTTCTTCTTACGTGTCAACTGATAGATGTTTTCAAGCCCTGATCATAAACACACATGAAGAACACATTCAACCAAACACTGGACATGAACATTCAAACAAACACACACACGCTGTGAGGTCTTACCCAGCCAGTATTCACTCTCCACATTCCCAAATCCTCTCTTGTACTGATTCCACGGCTGATAGAAATTCACACTGCCATCCATTCTCCTCTGAATCACCTGTGATGGGTTTATATAGAATATATGATTCATAATGAATGTTCTGATGTGTTTATGATCCAAAGTCACATTCATACCGTCCATCCTCCATTGTCTGTATCGTTCCCACTTGAGATCATCTGACAGTTAACCCTGACAGGAATGTCCGACGTTGGATAAATAGTATAAATTCCACCTAATGTTTGTCCTGATTTATAAATGACAGAACAGTCGACTGACATTTCTTCATCATGTCTGCATTCACTCGTCAGTACAACTGGAAGGAAAGCCACCAAAAATACTAACATCTACACGAGACACAGAGAAAGAGATGAACTTTATACACAGAAATGAAGGTGAAAACGTAGACTTATTGAATGTAGTTATTGACGAGCTTACTGCCATCTTCTCAGTCTCTCCTCTGTAAATCACAGATTTATCTAAAAAAAAAAATTATAAACATCTATTTTTCAAATTGTATAAATGTCTGAACATTCTGTGAGGTGAATGAAGAATAAAACAGCAACTCACCATTTGTGTTGTGCCTTGAGTGTTTGTGGATGAAAGATTGAAAAACACCTTTATATCTCTGTCGGATTCTCAGGCTCCTCCTCTGTGTTTCAGTACAAATGTATATAATGAAGCCTTACATATTGAGTACAAATTGAAAATACATCAGTCCAGCTTCATGCAGGTTTAACATGCAGTGACACACACAAAATCATTAATTATTCATTCATTCATTTATTTATTTTTCCCTATTCAGTAAAGCTGACTGAATCCAGGTGACATAGTTACAGCTACAGTTTGTTGTTATGTAAGTTCAGATGTTAACGTAAGTTAGATTTCATGACAATCAAGTTTGTATTAATTTTCAGTAGCACACACCCAATAACCATGTTATTTTATAGTTTACTTAATGAAAAGTATGTTTTCTGTGTAGATTGTAGCTGAATGTGAATTTGTGTTCTAATTCTGTGAAGTTCAAAATGACATTGTATAGTTCCTGTTTTCATTTTTATATCAAATTATGTAACACAACAACACAAGCAAGAGTGCAAAATGAACTCAATCTCAGGATTTAGTGATGATAGGAAAACAGACAACAGCAGGTGAGTATCAGATGCAAACAGATGAATGAAACCAAGTAACTTGAAATTTTATTGCAGATGGCAGACGCTGATAAATAAGATAAAAAATGATTTTGATAATGACCCTACACTTTATGAAGTGTATCTCCATTTTTATGAATTGTTTTAAAAAAAGCTGATGAAAAGAATTGATTTGTCAGAACAGACAATAGGACATTGTAAGGATATTATTCTCACACATAAAGCTGGAAGTCATGTGTCCTGTGATTTAAGAGCCAATATTTCAAAAGAACAGCAATAGCTAATAACAATTACACAAAACGAAATGAGATATCACATGTTCCAACCTAATTTTCCTCAGCACACAGAATATGGGTTCAGCCTTGATCTGACAACAAAACTCATGCAGAGATCACAACTAGATCACAGGGGAATATATCATAACAAATATATCATATTTCTCTTCCATTCAAGCTCAGTATAGATGGATGTTTTATCCAAAAACATTGCAACATCTAACAAACTACAAACTGAATCATACACAGTGCTGAAAATCTGGAAACTTTCTGGTTAGAATAAATTTCTAAAAGTCTTGGAGGTTTTGAAGCCAGACAGACTTTACTAACAACGTAACAAAGCAGAGTTATGTTTGCAACGACAATTCAAGAGTTTTGGTTTGCTCTCACATATACACAACTTGAAGCTGTTCAAAAGATTCCATACATGTCTTTCTGTATTTTCCTGTATTTAGGGACAAGCTTATTTTCCATATTTGAGTGTTTTTCAAGTTTTAAATAGGTCACTATGTTCTAAGCACACTGCATTTTCTCACACACAGAGCTAAATACATAATAGTAGATAATAGTAGAATAATTTTCTCTTATGAATAGACATGATCCTTTTTATTACTTTAAATCAAGATTAATGAATATATTCCACATTCTCCCCTCTGGGGCTTATTAAAGTCCTACTTTACTGACTTTCCCAGGGTGCAGCTTCACAATCCAGCCTTCTCAGTTGTTGTATCATAGTGACAAAAATGAGTCACACAAATTTATTATCAATGACCCAATTATGTAACCACACTCCGGAGGACATCAGAACCAAGCATCTTCCCTCATCATTGTTCAATTGGACTGGAGGCAGAAGGGAGTAAAATATTCTGATTCCCTAACTTCTTTGAAAATGTTGGGAGCATGAGCATTAATTCAGTTTTTGTCAGCATATAGAATATATTACACACACTCAAATTAAAATAAAGCATGCATATCTTCACCCCAGATACTTTGCATATCGTAGAGGGTCACTAAGCATATGTGATGGTCATTGTCCACATTGTGACAACGATGTATTCCATCACTTGCTTATCTGACCCACTGTCCTTCTTGGCGTAAAAAATAAATAAATAAAATTAAAAAAAATAAATAAATTATATATATATATAAAGTATATATACATGCTGTAAAATAATGGTAATCTATTGGCAGCAGGGTTGCCAGTAGTGTACTGTTAATTTTCGTTGGACCTTGACCCTTGACACTTTTTAAACTTTTCTTTGGGTGCCTTACCATATGTTTGTAAAATACGTTTGGTATGGCAAAAAAGAGCCAAGGAAAAAATAATCAGGTATTGTTGGTTATGTTGAGATAATGACATAATCGTCATGTAATGACTGATTAACTGTTTTAATCCAGTGTTTCTTTCCTTACTGAAAGTGTTATTATTATACACTTTAATTTTACGTAACACCACTGTGAAACCAGAGAAAAAGAACAAGCAGTGCTGAGCAATTACGAAAGACTGTTAAACACATCACATCACCAAAAAAAAAAAACAAAAAAAAACTCAGAAATGTTATGACACACACACATCAAGAACCAGCATATGAATCTCAACAACGGTGACAATCAACAAAATAAATAAAGAGATAAACTCTGTACATCACAAAACACGCTACTAAAACGTAACACAAAACAACAAAAGCAAAAATAAAAGAACATAGTAAGAATTAAGAAAATAACTGGACAATTTAGCTGCATAATTTATTCATGCTGCAATGCATGCTGGGAGTCATAGATGAGTTTTGTACTGTGCTGGTTCAAATGATTTGCAATGGTTGACAGACTTTAGCTGTGAGCACAGTGTAGACAGTGTTAGTTTCAATTATAGTTTAGTTTTAATAATTTAGAAAACAGTTTTCAAAAATAATTAGTGAGTTGATCACTCATTTCTGTCTGTTAGTGAAGTTGCTATTTTTTATTTATTTATTTATTTAATTTTTATTAAGACGGCTGGACTGGTACCTAATGGAATAGCAGACAAAGAATGTGAGTTTAGCAGGGAATGCAAAGATCTGCTGTAAGACCAGTGAATAATTAAGAAAGATTAAGTTAATATAATAATTAACAAATCCGAAGCGTTCTCTGAGTGATCATTGGATATCTCGCACCTGTGTCCACAAAGGAAGGGATGGAAGTCCTTTTGTTGGACCACTATTCTGTTGAAATTTTTGCCTGTTACACTGGGTCTTCAGCCTGTGATGGCACTCAAAGGCCCATTAAGTGAAGCGGAATATGGACTTTCTTGCTTCTCTGCCTCTTCTCAGTGTGATTTTTGTTTGGTCCTGACACAATTTTACATCTAATGTACATCCATCCGATTGTTATCGCAAAATAAAGTCCTTCAGTCTTATACAAAACCAATTAGATTATCATTGAATGCAGCAATTCAGACACCTGCACTGCAATTATTTTGACTTTGTTTTCTGCGTTAAGACCCAAATGCAGCTAACAAAGAAATGCAAAATTTAATGCAAAATTTAATGACCGCGTACTGTTTATTCTGGATTCAAAAGCCCATTTATTATTTTCATTCTTAAGTCTGGAAGAGCTTTTGGGTATTCTTACTACTACGGGCAAATCTGGCGAACAACACAAACTAGTTTTATAAGCAAAAACTGCTTACCTTCCTAAGCCGGCCAACTGTTTGCGCTGCTCGTTTAGCCAGCCCGCCATGGCTTCTTGCTCTTGTAATTTGTTGCGGAAACTTTCTGGTTAGAATAAATTTCTCTGAAGCCAGACAGGCTTTATTAACAAGGCAACAAAGCTGAGTTATGTTTGCAAAGACAACTCAAGAGGTTTGGTTTTCACTCACCTTGAAGCAGTTCAAAAGATTCCATACATGTACCTTTGTGTTTTTAGACCATATATGAGCTTCTGAATGATGATCAACAACATGTCATGCACTTTATTTCTGGCTTCTGTATTTAGGGACAAGGTCTTTTTCATATATACAGGTGCATCTCAATAAATTAGAATGTTGTGGAAAAATTCATTTATTTCAGTAATTCAACTCAAATTGTGAAACTCGTGTATTAAATAAATTCAATGCACACAGACTGAAGTAGTTTAAGTTTTTGGTTATTTTAATTGTGATGATTAACCAAGAGAAGCGCAGCCTTATGAGGATTGTCAAGCAAAATCAATTCAAGAATTTGGGTGAACTTCACAAAGAAAGGACTGAGGCTGAGGTCAAGGCATCAAGAGCCACCACACACAGACGTGTCAAGGAATTTGGCTACAGTTGTCATATTCCTCTTGTGCGTCTTACTGGCTAAGGAGAAGAAGAACTGGACTGTTGCCCAGTGGTCCAAAGTCCTCTTTTCAGATGAGAGCAAATTTTGTATTTCATTTGGAAACGGAAAGGTCCTAGAGTCTGGAGGAAGGGTGGAGAAGCTCATAGCCCAATTTGCTTGAAGTCCAGTGTTAAGTTTCCACAGTCTGTGATGATTTGGGGTGCAATGTCATCTGCTCGTGTTGGTCCATTGTGTTTTTTTGAAAACCAAAGTTACTGCACCCGTTTACCAAGAAATTTTGGAGCACTTCATGCTTCCTTCTGCTGACCAGCTTTTTAGATGCTGATTTAATTTTCCAGCAGGATTTGGCACCTGCCCACACTGCCAAAAGTACCAAAAGTTGGTTAAATGACCATGGTGTTGGTGTGCTTGACTGGCCAGCAAACTCACCAGACCTGAACCGCATAGAGAATCTATGGGGTATTGTCAAGAGGAAAATGAGAAACGAGAGACCAAAAAATGCAGATGAGCTGAAGGCCACTGTCAAAGAAACCTGGGCTTCCATACCACCTCAGCATTGCCACAAACTGATCACCTCCATGCCACGCCGAGTTGAGGCAGTAATCAAAGCAAAAGGAGCCCCTACCAAGTATTGAGTACATATACAGTAAATCAATCAACTTTCCAGAAGGCCAACAATTCACTAAAAATGTTTTATTTATTGGTCTTATGAATTATTCTAATTTGTTGAGATAGTGAATTGGTGGGTTTTTGTTAAATGTGAGCCAAAATCATCACAATTAAAAGAACCAAAGACAAACTATTTCAGTCTGTGTGCACTGAATTTATTTAATACACGCGTTTCATAATTTGAGTTGAATTACTGAAATAAATGAACTTTTCCACGACATTCTAATTTATTGAGATCGATGGGGAGCCGGGGTGAACGTCCGAATAGCAGGTAATATGGAGAGAACCCAGTTGCTTCAGAGCGGGTGCAGTTGTATGCATGGACCACTTTAGACAGCGAGTTCTTCCAGTCAGCCTTCTTAAGATCACTCAGTATCCTGAGCATGGACAAGAGCGTCCTGTTGAACCTTTCAACTTGCCCGTTGCCCATTGGGTGATATAGGGTTGTGTAGGACCCACATACACCACTAACCTTCTGCAACTGATCCATCAGGTGATTCTCAAACTCTCTCCCCATGTCATGGTGGATTTTTTCAGGAAAGCCAAACTTGAGGGCAAAATCACCAAAGACATGTTGTACCACAGTTTTTGCAAACTTATTCCTTGTGGCGTAAGCCTGGGCAAAACGTGTGAAATGGTCCATCACTACAAGTATGTACTCGTAACCATTTTTGCACTTCTCAAGATGAAGAAAGTCAATGGACACAAGCTGGAAAGGGTATGTGGTTTGAATTGACATCAATGGGGCTTTGGTTGTCCTATGAGGTTTTTTTCCTTTTCAGGCACTCACACACACGCGTTACAAAGTGCTCTGTCTCTTGTTGCATACGGGGACAATAGAATCTCTCACGTATTAAACTAAGAGTCCTCTCTGATCCAAGATGCCCCATCTCCTGATGCAACTCTCTGTAAACGGTTTGATGATGTTCTTTCGGTAGAATAAGTTGGTTCTTCTTTCCTGCCCTTCTGTACAGGACTCCGTCATCACTCAAGTGCAGTCGTGTCCACTGTTTCAACAGGAGTCTGGCATCCTGAGATTCTTTTTTAAAAGTATGGCCGAATGGACGGCTGTTATTCTTTTTGTACTCCAGGACACAGTTGATAACTGGGTCTTTCTCTTGAGATTGTTTTATCTGCTCCTGCGACAGACACAGATTAGTGGGCAGTGAGATGTTGTCTTCCACCAGGTGTACAGCTTCACTCTCAAAAAGGATGTGTTAATTAATAACACATTTTTTGTGTTATGGCCATTTTAACACATTATGTGTAATTTTAAGTTGATCATGTGTAAAAAGAAAGAGAGAGAGAGAGAAACAACACAATGCGTCCAACACAATATGTGTTAACTATCATCCAATCACATTGCTGCCTACATCACTCCACAAGCTGTTAACCAAATTCGCGCCTCTTTTTTCATTGGTGGATGACATGGATGCACTCAGGTATATGGTCAGGTATATGGATTTCCTCACTAGAAAAGTAAAGTTCCCAGAGCATTCTCAGGAGGTCCCACCGGTGTCAATAACTTTCCCAGAACATTTCCTGAGATAATATGGAGCTCTTTAAAGGATTGGGCAGAGGTGGGACCAAGTCAAGTCAAGTCAAATCCCAAGTTCTCAAAGAGTTAAAGTTGATGAAATAATTAAGTGACTAATTAAATGATGATTGTGCATTAGTGATGAACACATGCTGTTATTGAGAATTATAGCGGATCAGATGTTGATGTTTTATTGGTTAAAATTTTGCCACCATCATGGAGATCAGTGTTTGCTTTAGTTGGGCTCTTGACCCTTGACTACTGTGTTAGATCTCTCTCTACAGCAATGCATGCGGTGTTGTAAAGCAGAGGGGAGATAATAGCTGTGTTTTATGTGATGAGCTAGTCAGTGTGAGGTGACTTGATTATAATCAAAAAGTAATTTTTTATTTTTTTTATAAATATGTTTAGGTTTTGCATAATCAACCCTGTGAAATTACAGCATGCAAATAAAGTATTGCCCTTATAGTTTTAGTGAATTAATTTTAAATCTATGTAATAAAAATAAAATTTTGAACTCCAGTATCTGTTTGACACATACAGACATCAAGAACCAGCATATGAATCTCAACAATGGTGACAATCAAAAAAAATGCTTCATGCTGCAATGCATGCTGGGTAACACCATAGTAAAAATTCCCATCATGCACTGCAGTATGAAAAATTATTGTCGCCACTGTTGAGGATCATATGATAAGTGTTTATGTCTAAAAGTCTGAGCAGAAACAGTTTTTTTTTTTTTAAATATTGAAGTGTTACAGTGGCGTTTGTTTAACAGAGCACATTTTTTTGTTTTGCAGATCTGTAATAGCTGAACATCTGTCAAAAAAACCAAAGACAGATCCTTTCATGATGTTCATTCACCATGAGTTATAAGCAGAAATCATAAGATAATCTGCTATTTCTAGGTTTGATTCAGCAATGCACAAATGTTTGCTGTAAAACAATATAGCAATTGTTTAAAAGCAAATTACTTTGAGTTAGTAAAAGGGACAAGAGACCAACTAAAGCAAACCTTGACCACAATTATGGTGGCATCGTGGTTTTTTTGTTTTTTGTTTTTTTTTCAGTTGATTGTATCCAAGGTTGTGGCTGAAGTCTGTAGTTCTTGTGTTTCTCTTTTCTTCAATGATGCCGCTTATTAACAGCAGGTGTTCATCACTACTGCACAATCATAATTTAATTAGTCATTTAATTTTCTCATTAACTTTAACTCTTTGAGGACTTGGGATTTGACTTGAGACTTGCTTGTGACTTGAAAGTCCCACTTCTGGATTTATGACACATTAGTGTGTTAAAAATTTTAACACACTGCCTGTGTTAAGAAGAATAACACACTGGTTGTGTTAAAATTGAACTAACACAAAATGTGTTGTCCTTAACTAGAGACACAGGTGTGTTAAAATATAACACAGGTTGTGTTGGTTTTAACACATCTGTTTTTTTAACACACTAATGTGTCATAACACAATTTGTGTCATAGATGTGCTATTCTTAAAGGTGCACTATTTAAATAGTTGAAGAATATCAACCTGTGTTAAGAAGAATAACACACTGGTTGAGTTGAAATTAACACAAAATGTGTTGTCCTTAACTAGACACACAGGTGTGTTAAAATATAATACAGGTTGTGTTGTTTTTAACACATCTGTTTTAAGAGTGTTTTAAGTGGATTCCACTTGTCCACAGAGGAGCATCCTTGAAAGTTAAAATCACTCCCTGCACCGTAGCACTTATCACATCTTGGTTTATCTCCTCTGTGCACAGTTTCATGTACTGGTCAATGTCCAGCGGCATCGTCGAAAAGCCATCTGCATCTGCATTGCATCTCCCTGGCCGGTATTTGATGGTGAAATTAAAATCGGCCAGGTCTGTGACCCAACGGTGCCCTGTTGCATTGAGTTTGGCTGTTATCAAAATGTATGTTAAGGGATTATTGTCTGTGTACACTTCGAAATGTGGAGCATGGAACAAATAATCCCTAAAGCGCTCACAAATGCCCCACTTTAGAGCAAGGAATTCTAGTTTTCCTGAATGCATGTGGTAGTTTTTGTCAGGTGGTTTGAGTGTCCTTGACCCATATGCAATCACTGACATCTTTCCTTTTTGTTTTTGATACAGGACTGCCCCCAAACCGTCCTGTGACGCATCACAATGGAGGACAAACGGTAAAGTCGGGTCAGGATAATCAAGAATTGGTGGCTCTATTAAATGGTCAATCAGTGTTTTCAACGCATTTTGATGAGTCTGGGTCCAAGTTATGGGTGTGTTGGAGGATGCCTGACCTTTTGACTTAGTACTGGCTCTTTTTTTCTTTCCCTTAGCCTCCGCAGGTAATGTGCTTTGAGGTGGTGCCGCTATCAGCTGATAGAGAGGTCTTGCCAGGCGAGAGAAACTGGGTATGTAAGTTCTATAATAGGAGAGGAATCCCATCATTTTCCTCAGATCTCCTACTGTAGCTGGTTTTTGGAGCTTCAGGGCCTGTACCGGGGCTATTTCGGCTGGATCCATGGAATATCCATCCTCGGACACAATACGGCCCAAGAAACGCACTTTCCATTGGAACAGTTCACACTTGTGTGGGCTGAGTCTGACTCCATGTTTCTGGTACTTTGGAGATCTGTGCGAACATGAGCCACATGATCATCGAAAGAGATACTATGAACAAGGTTATCATCCAGGTAAGGCTGACAGATAACATCTCTCAGATCCTCTAGACAGGTTTCCATGTTCCTCTGGAATTCGGCTGGAGCTGAGCTAAGGCCAAACGGAATCCTGTTCCACTGAAACAGTCCCCAGGGTGTTATGAAGGCTGTTAGGGGTCGGCCTTCTTCATCAAGGAACCCTTGGTGATAGGCTTTTCCTTGGTCCAAGACCGAGAACCAAGAACTGCCACTCAGGGAGTCTAACATGTCCTGGATTCTGGGGATTGGGTGCCTATCAGGTACAGACTTACGGTTTAGCTGCCGGTACTCACAGCACAGTCTGAGGCTCCCGTCCTTTTTCCTCACACATACGACTGGCGAGGAGTAAGGGGATCTTGACTTGCTTATCCACCCTCGGTTCAGCAGGTCTTGCAGGTACTCCTTCATCTCCTGTAAAAGTGGCTTGGGCACAGAAATATAAGTCTTTTGCACAGGTGATTTGTCATGGAGTGTGATATGCATGTTAAGTGTGGGGATCCAACCAACATCATTATCATCAAAAGCAAAAGCATTGCACTCTTCCTTTAACAGTTGTCATACAATCTGTTGCTGTGACTCTGTTAAGTGTTCAAGTTTTATTGGTGGATCCCACTGACTGGGCCTTTTTGATTGATGCGGTGTGACACTCACCCCACATGTCTGCACCGCAGATGTTGACTGTTCTATCACCTGCTCCATCTGAGTTTTATTTCTCTGGAAAGAGTCTGTTGTTATTGGGTAGGTTGTCTTTATCACCTCCAGATGGCCTAGTATGAGTTGTGGTGTACGTATGACTGGGTGACTGGCTGTATTAGCGATGGCAACTGGCACTTTCACTGTCTTCCCATTAACCACTTCGACTACGCCTTCCTGCATTACCAAACCCTCAGGTAGTGGTGATGGTTCACTTGGAGCAAATAACAAGCTTTGTTCTTGAAATTGCCCCACAATGTGTGCTTGTGCATAGACAGTGGTTATTTGTCCTGCGTTGAGCTGGATCTTTTGTTTACCAACTCACACCATTCCAACAGTCACATTTGAATTTACAGTCTTCAACAGTTTGAGCATGGATCTTGCCTTATTTATTGAAATAGAGAAAGCTTTGCTTACCCTACCGACAGTACTGGATCGCGGTCTCTGTTTCTCCCACCTGGTAACTATCTCCTCAGTGATCTTGTAATCGATGATAGGGTTTTCAGCCACGCTAGCATCACTTGCCACGAGCATGGGTACTTACAGGGTCCCTTTTGTGCCTGTACCATCACTCAATCGGAAGCTCACTTCCACCCAGCCATCGAAAGAGATCTCTATGTGATTGGCAGCCAATCCAGTCAGTGTTCCTGGCCCCAGGAGCTCCTCAATCGGCCTGACGGTGGTATGTGGTAAGTGTTGTTCTCTCCAGTCCGCTTGGGCTCCTGTGTCCCATAAGGCTTCAACTGCGACATCATTGAGCTGGCAGTGGACCAGGCACCTCTTCCCAATGATGTTCAAAAGTCCAGGCATGGCAAGGGACAGTGACTTGTCAACAGAAGTGGTCGCATCTGGGTGAGTAACAGATTGAAAGTTCTTTTCCTCAGATTGAAAGTTCTTTTCCTTACTGTCTTGCTTGCTTCGTACAGGTCTAGATGTCTGTCGCACTTCTGAACTCGTCTGAGACCCGATGACAGAATGGACTACTGAGGGGTCCAGCTCAGCAGTCCCCTCCCATTTCCTGATGCCGGCCTCTGTTGTTGACAGCCCCATGACAGATGTCCATCTTGTCCGCAGCGATAACAGTGCCTACACTCTTCACCTCTTTGGGCCTCCTGGCATGAACGGCAGCCTTTGGACCTCCTCTCAGTTCGTAGTGGAGTCACGGGTGGGTGAAACTGTGATCTGGTCGCTTCCATTGTCTCTCTGAACACTTTGGTCATTTCCATGACGTTTGCTTTGAGGTCTTCAATCGCTTTAGCAGTGTCATTGTCAGTCTCTTTGCTTTGTATCTGTTTCTTCTTGTCTTTGCCAATGATAATGTCTTTCATCAATGTCTCTTTCCTGTCCTTGAGTCTCTATCTCGCTGCTCAAATGTCGCTCAGTGCCGCAGACGTGTTCTACTGCTTGAACTTCACTTAATCTGAGAGGCTTTGGGGTCACTGCTTTCTTTAACTTTGTTTGTCTCTCCAATTCCAGATTAGCAGCTTCACCAATTTTCTCAATCAGCACTTCATCTGCTACTTTAGAATCACTAAGGTATGGTTTGACTTGAAACTTAACTGCGTCATTTAGGAGGCCTGTCTCCACAGAGTGAAGGAATTTCCGTTGAATGAGCTCAGGGCTAAACTGTTCTCCATCCTGCTCATCTCCAGATGTCCACAGTAGTTTCTCCCTCAGTTCAATGGTTTGGAACAGAAAACTTTGAGCAGACTCCTTGGTTTCTTGAGAAATGTTCATGAGCCTGTGCAGTAGGTCTGATGAAGAGTCTATTTTATAATGTCCTCTGAGGTTGGTCTTTAATGTGGAAAGTGTGAGGTCTCGCTTGATTTCAAGGAGTTCCCTGAGGGGAAGTCCAGGACTCACTGATCTGATAACTGCTTCAATGATTTCCGCCTCTCCATACCCCTTTCTCACTCCTGATTCAATCTAGCTGTTGAGGCTATTGTAAGACAGTTTTTCCTTTTGGCCAGCCTCTCCAATCTGTCCGAAGACTCGGAATTCCCTCCTCAGAGCAACTTCTGGAATCGATTCGTGTCTTGTGGCTTGCTCTTCCACACTCTTTTTTTCCGTTTCCTCTCTGACGTTTTTCCTCAAGTAGCCTGATCTGTTCCTCTAATGCGCGACGAGCATTTGCATGTGTCTGTTGTAGTTCTGCATACTGTTTTCTTAGCTTTTCTATCTCGGACTGGGTTACTGGTGACACTTCTGGCTCAGCTGGTTTCTTAAGGGACTCGATGAAACGCAGAAGTTCATTGAGGCTCTCTGCATATTGTTCCTCTTCTAAACTTTCCTCAATTTCATCCAATGTTCCCTCTGCCAGCCTTATCAGCGCTCGCCTCGTCTGGCCTGAGAAACCTTCACCCACTGGCTCGCTACACTTTAGATGGAGGCAGACTTTTATCAGTTTGGACTTCTCTAGCATCAGAAACTTGGAACTAACACAGTCTTGAAGTTGTTCCATTTTTTTTCTTTTTTCTTGGCTTGAATTCAGTCTCTATTAATGTACTTTATTCTCTATATTGATGAATCTTCTGTTATTTCTAGGTTCGTCTCAGGGAGGAACTGTCTCTCTCACATCCCATCAGTAGTCCTCCTGGCTGGCTCGCCATGATTATGTTACACACACAGAAGAGGCAGAGCTTTCTGGTGGCACTTACAGTCTTTTATTACTGTCACACCCTGCAAAATTAATAAACACAACAAGAAATTAGACAGAGTTTCATTGCCTGTTGAAATGACTGGCAGTGTGACTTCTTCCTTAATGAGTGAAACTCATTCAATAAACTCAAATTACACAATTTCCTGATATACACATTTAAAAGTGATTACAAAGTACTGCATCAAATAAAGACTGTATCTCACTAACATTAACATTACAGTAATCAAACCATAATTCTGTACGAACAACGGTGTATAAACACATTAAGTATTCTTTAAATAACTCTCTTATAAAACTATAAACTCTCTTCACCAGCATCTTACTCCTCATCAAATAACGACAGAATATTACAGGACACAAATGACTTAATCAAATATTACTAGGCTCTCTCCACAAATAGCATTGAGTGCATTGTAATCTGATGAGATCAAGAATTCTGTCATGTTGAAACACCTCGCGCGGCCACATTGGCCGCATTCCAGCCGCAGGTGCGCCGATGCGGTTAATTTGATCGATATAAAACACACGTGCATCAAACAAACACATGGAATACACCATTAAACATTTGATAAACATAAGCTGCGATGCCACATCACTCATCTTACCTGTAAAATTAATAAACACAACAAGAAATTAGACAGAGTTTCATTGCCTGTTGAAATGACTGGCAGTGTGACTTCATTAATGAGTGAAACTCCCTGCGGCTCACCATCGCCCCCTAGCGTCACCCACCAGTGTATACAGGTCTAAGTGATGTTATAATAGGCATCATTATACAGTGTACATAAATTTTAAGTAAGCACCAGTATATTTAATAAATGATAATTAATAATACTAATATATATATATATATATATATATATATATATATATATATATATATAGATGGCTATCTGAATCTATATGCCTGCACTTGCACTTAACATTTTCTGAAAATTATGCTCAAATGGAATTAACAAGGTTTTTGACGAGCGAATGATGGAGATCTGTGTTTTGTCTGTCATTAGAATGGCTGCACATGAGGCAGTAAATTGATCGCATTAAGTTTTCATTAATTTACAGGTTATAAAGTTTATTGTAGCTATCCACCTTTTTCTTCAGTGTTGAAGTAAGTCTATGGGTGAGGCTTCCGGTTCATTAGTCGCTATAGGGAAATAACGAGAAGAATAACAACTTAAATGGTAAAACTGTTTGCACTACAAACCAGTGTGTTTATAATTAAGATGATACATTAAAATAACTTGGTAAGACACACCAATTTGTAATATCAAGCTGCAGACAAGCTGTTTTGTACTGCTAAAAATAGCTGGATATCAATGAGACCGGAAGCCAGACCCATAAAATTTACAAATGGCCATGCCCACTCTTACGGGAAGAAAAAGGTGGATATGGGCGCTCAGTTTTTCTTGTTTAACACATTTGGCCAAAATTTCATGATGTAAAAGATGAACTGCTATGCACAGGATATTTAAAACATTAAAAGTGTATTGGCTACAACTATACAGCAAATACTTAGACTCTGCTCCACTCTTCAAACACACAAAAACATAAGCCTTTATAAAAAGCTGTACTTATTTAAACATCAGCTTTATTTACCCTTACATTGTGAAGTAGACGTCTGTCTTCAAACTGTGCGTTATGGCACTTCAATCTGAATGGAGGTGGGGTGCAGTAATGAGGTTTGACAATCTGAGGATCCATGCGTTATGAGGTTTAGTCACAAGCTCTTTTGAATAATTTCATTGGTTAAATATTTGTAAAACCCACAAACAGACATAACGATGTCCATGTAAAATAATTATGTAAAATATGTAAAATTATGTAAAATAATAACAATTATGTAAAATTATGTAAAATAATAACAAAATATAATAGAGATAGGAACTTTTTGATAATTTTCCATGGGTCACCCAACAACCTGTCACAGCACACTAGTTGGGAAACACTGATCTATGTGAACAAATGAGACTTAAATGAAACTTTAAGCATAACACAAAGCATTCAAATATATATATATATATATATATATATATATATATATATATATATGTCTTTTGCATGTCTAAAAAGGCAAGTCCAAGTGCAGTGCTTAAGACATTTCTGAACACGTGGTTTGATTGTTATTTACAGTAAAACATGTGAAACCTTTGCTTTTACCTGCATAAAATCTTATCAAATTTGATTTGATGTTGTACTCAGTCACAGAGCAAAACAAGATAGCAATAAATGTGCACAAAAATGGTAAGATAAAGAGGCTTTCAGGTTACATCTGACAAAAGGACACAGAGCCACTGTCCACCTTGAATGCTGCATAGAGAGGATCTTTAAAAGATGCGAGGAAGGTGTACAAGTGTGTGTGTGTCAGAGACGCTGTAGAAGGAGAAAACGCCAGTCGTCATGTCCACATACCTACTCTTTTAAATGAACAAGAGGATGGAGCCTTTATATTAATGTCTTCTTCAGCGTGTGAAACATATGGAAAAGATGCACCGGTAATTTTCCATGACATAATATTGTTTCCAAGCTGACCAGTGGCCTCTACTATACAAATATCATCATATTTCCTCAGGATGCTTTTGTACATCACCCCAACTGCTCCCCCCAACTGTTCCCTCCGGACCCGTCCTTTCGGCCTCCCAGTAACAACGGCCAGACAGGATCTCTCTAGACAGCACTTGTTGGACAGATTCAAATCTCTCTGGATGATCTGGATACGGCTGCTTCTGCATTACATATGCTGCTGTTCTATCACCATTGGAGAGACACAACTGAACGTGAGCTGTGTTTGGATCCAGCGTGAGATCACAGGCATCTACGAGACAGAAAACACATCCATTAGTGCCTCAGAGAGACATAGAGAGATGGAGAGTGAGAAACTTACACTTCCTTATCCCTGCTTTGATGAAGTGTTCACCCATAAGCTCAGTTCTGTAGAAATCAATGAAGAAGAAGACAAAAGTAAGAAAAGGTTATGAGAAAGAAAATGAATAATAACAAAAGGTCATGAATTTGATTTACAGGGAATGAATGAACTGAATAAATGAAGTAGCTGCACAAATGTATAATTACTTCATGTATGTCACTTAAACAACATTGACCTTATGACTAATGTTTTGTCTTAATTCAAAACAGCTCTACAGATTTTTATTAAAAAAAAATAGATTTTATTGAGACATTTTTCTTTAACTTAAGGACCACAAAAATACTGACAAATTTAAAAATTCAGACACTGAATTGTAATATTTGAGTCTATAATTCTTTGTCTGTATACACAATACTATTCAAAAAAAAATAATGTCACATCATTGACCCACAATGCATACTTGAGTATCTGCAGTTTATAGTTTGGATCCTCCAGTTTGTGTTTGAGCAGCTGGACTTCTGATTGTCCTGGGTGATTGTAGCTCAGATCCATCTCTCTCAGGTGTGAGGGGTTTGAACTCAGAGCTGAAGACAAACAAACACAGCCTTCATCTGTCACCATACAGCCAGACAACCTACAGATTGAAAAAAACAAAAAACAAATGAGAAACAATACATTTGTCAAATAAATAAACTAAAGCTCCTAGTTTTACCTCAGTATCTCCAGCTGACAGAGAGCAGCTTCACACCAGAGTCCTGTAGGTCATTGTTACTCAGATCCAGCTCTCTCAGGGGCGAATCTGAGCTGAGAATCAAGGAAAGGTGCTCACAACTGTTTGCAGTGAGTTTACACCAGCTCAACCTGCAGGAAAACATTTCATAACTGTCTTTTATCAGTCTTCTGCCTCATATAGTGTGTTGTTAAATATCATCAATAATTTCTTCAGAACCTGAAGTTTTGTTTTTGTATTTTCCATCCCATCTAGGAGCTTTATGGAGTCCAGAGTCCTGCAGGTCATTGCCGCAGAGGTCAAGCTCTCTTAGATGATGTGAGATATTTTTGAGAGCAGAGACTAGCTCCATACAGCTCTCCTGGCCAAAATGACACCAGGAAAACCTGAACGAGTACAATATCAGCATTACATTTCAGGCTACAAGTTCACACTGAAATGGAAACGGTAATGACCTGAGTGTCTCCAGATGACTTTGTGTGCTCTTCAGTCCAGCAGAACGCACCTTCACTCCAGCCTCAATGTTGTAATTGTGACTCAGGTCTAGTTTGATCAGAGGACAGTCCTTAAGCTGAAGAGCCACAGCCACTGTTTCACAGCACTGTTGTGTCAGTCCACAGTCTGAAAACCTGTAAAGATGTTAGCTAGTCATGAAGAGTTCACCTCTACACAGTTTTAATAAAGAGATCCAAATAAAGCAAAATAAAAAATACTGCATGTAATACACTGCACAAAAATGTTGGAACTCTACAAAAAGCTTAAATACTTGCAAGTCATGAAGAGTTTACAGTATCATACCTGCACATTAACAACAGAACAAAGCTGCATCTTTTTAAAAATGTAACACAATAAACCTAAACTTCGAAAATCTTGAAAACTATGTATTTAAATACTATGCTTCACAAAATTTTGTAAATATATTTTAAAAAAAAAGATACACAGTGGCTTACACTGCGTTTCTGCAGCATCACTAGGGTTCAAATCAGAACACAGATTTCGGTACCTCATTTCAGTGCCACTAATGCCTGAGCTGTCAATTGAAATATTTGCCCCTTCAAAACAGACTTAAGAAGCATCATCACCGCATGTGATTGCTAGTTAAATTATACTGCATTTACATTGTGTCAGAAAAATTGGAAAATTCATTTCCTGACTGAGAAAATTCATATGAACACAAGTTGGAAAGCTCTGATGATACAAATCCAACCAGGGGCGTAAATTTCATCTAACAGTAGGGGGGGACAAGAAACATAAAATTTCTCAAGAGCAATTTTTGAAGGGGACACAAATAATACAGCCAAAATTGTACTTGTAAGGACAGATATGTGTACACAGCATGGAGACCGTGTTTAAATATGAGTTCGGTTCATATGGTTCACCACGCGCTCATATTATCATGATTATTTTGCGTCCTCCATAGTATTTTAGGTTTCGTCTGGGACCGAGTACGTCTCTTTAGATATTCAACCGCATTAAGCCTGCCACTTAACATCATACTGAGCAAAACCCAACACATCGGTAGGTCTACAATATTAGCCTAATATCAGTTCACACACAGGTTTATCGCTGTGTTAGTTGTAGTGGGTGACAATCTACGGTATTAAGCTTGGTAACCTTATAAATTGTTCATAGAAAATACATCGGATATCATTATTTTTTGTCATGACTAATTTATTAATGATCCAGCGTCATCTGTATTAAAGAAAAAGAATAATTTCACCCGATGTTTAAAGAGAATAAAATAGTCTTGACAGCCTAATTACTTACACATAACTACTAAGGAACTTTTCTTTCTCCCACCAAGGGTTGCCAGGTTTTCACAGCAAAACCCGCCCAATCGCTTTCCAGGGGGGATTTCCGGTAAAAATCGCGTTCCGGTGGGGTAAAATACACGTTTTTTTGGTGGGGTGCCCCTGATAAATGTCGCTTTCCAGGGTCTAAATATCACGTTATTGGGGTCGCTCCATCTCGCGGACATGAAAAACATCCCGCGGAAACAGCGAAAAAGTAGCCCAATTGCGCGGGAAACCCGCGGACTTGGCAACACTACTCCCACCGGGCTCGTGCAAGTAAAACGCTTTTTGGGTTTATTTTGTTTTACTACTTACACAATTATTTTAAGTATATGTCCATTA
Source organism: Spinibarbus caldwelli (assembly GCA_039654775.1). Taxonomy (NCBI): domain Eukaryota; kingdom Metazoa; phylum Chordata; class Actinopteri; order Cypriniformes; family Cyprinidae; genus Spinibarbus; species Spinibarbus caldwelli. Next base: position 38,492,386 of record CM077225.1, on the reverse strand, counting down.
TATTATTTTCAAGACACAGAGTTGCTTGTAATGATATTTTTAGGGGGGACAACCCTCAGATGGGGGGGTCCTGTCCCCCCCGGGATTTACGCCTATGAATCCAACACATCTTTGTAGTAACGTTAGTTCTTGTTGTTTTCACATTTCGGCTTGCACAACTCGGGAAATGAGATCATCCGAGGAGTGTGTGAATGCAGCAATAATACATGCTCTGAAGGCAGCAGGTAGCCTACCGTTAGCTAGCTACATTAAACATGCCTAAAGATTAAACAAATTGAATATAAAAAATATTTTAATATAAATAATATTATAAAAAAAATAGAAATGGCAACTAAAAAAAATAAATAAATAACTCTAATGTTTAAAAGTCAAGGGTCAAGAGCCCAACTAAAGCAAACACTGACCTCGATAATGGTAACATCAAACAAAACTAAAACATCAGCATCTAAAGTCAGTTTGGTTAGTAACGTGTGAAGCTGGTGATGCTGTTTGTGGAGTTGTTTAATCGTCCTCTGCCGAGATCTTGAGAGACTTAATGTTTATCTTGTGTTGATTTCCTTTATGGCTGTGGCTGAAGTCAGTTGTAGTTCTTGTATTTCTGCTCGTCTCATCTCTTTTTTCTGTTCTTGTTTTTCTTTCAGTGGTTCTGCTTGTTAACAGCAGGTGTTCTTCATTAATGCTCAATCATCACTCAATTACTAAACTAATTATCTCATTAACTTTAACACTGCTTCAGTGTTACTTTTTTAACACTCTGAGTGTGGATTATATATACAGTGGGAGTGTTAATTTAACATTGGAGGTTTTACTGTTTAGATGTTTGTAGCTATTCAACAGAAAGTAAGAATCAGGTCTGGCTGTGTTTGGGATTGTTAAAAGAGCATAGTACTACATGAGTTTATTAGATGTAAAAAAAAAATAGTTTAAGTCAGACCCAACTTGTCATACATCTTCTCTCATCTGATCTTATCCACCTTTTCCAGTAAGTGAGGGCATGGTCATTTGAAAATTGTCTGGCTTCCGGTCTCATCTGCTTCCAGCTATTTTTAGCTGTACAAAACAGCCTGCCCTGCTGAAGAAAACAATAGAAACGATCACAGAAATTATAATGGTTTCCACTGCAAATACCATTACAAACATTACAAACCATAAACCATTAAAAAATGGTTTCCTGTAGTGTGTTTTGGGACATGTTCCATTAGGATTTAGTGGTTTTAACAAGCGACCAAGAGAAGGCAAGTATTTACCAGTAGAGACCAACAAGGTGTAATAATGAGATTACAAAACGACAATTTAATTTATTAATTATTTAATTGATACATATTTATAGTTTATTGAAGCTATTTATTAGGTTTAGTCAGTTTAAACTTGTGGCATAAATGGATGCAAAGAGTATTTGCATCAGATATATCAAGAAACTGGTCGGCTTTCACATGGCATTAGCAATAAAAGTTACAAACAAGTTAAGAAATAATAAACTCGCGGTACCTGTCCTGCAGCTTTATGATGCTTCCGTTAGTTTCACTTTAAACCGTGTCCTCCCGCAAGCCTTTTTCTGATGAGACAAAGTAATCCCGTCAAGAACTGCGCTTTCGCTTTCGACCTGAAGGGGGCACCGATATTCGGTAGTCATATATATTGTTTGGGTGAGCCAAACTAGTCAAATCAAGTACATTACACTGTGCATATACATTGAGCAGGAAATATTAAATAAAATTTTCAGCAGTCTTTTTTCACATTTCTGAAATTAATGGTGAGACTGAGCAATGTTGGAATCTACTGAATTAAGGCTACTCATCACTACATATTGCCTTATTTTGCTATGGATATTCCCTGCTCATGATCTCTATCTAGATCATGGAATGACAGAGAAAAAAAAAATGTGATGGATAAATCATGTGCATGTCTTCCAGAACTGTTTTTGAAATACAAGACACTTATGGTACATTCTGGTACATTTTTAATGCCTGGCGAAATGGGAACCTTATATAATAGTGATGTGTTTGTTAATACTTTTAACTTTTATTAATACACCACAACATTTATTTTCTTCACTCATTGAATTCTTGACTATGTACTTTGATTTATTATTACGTTTTAATAAAGGATTTGTGGGCATGAATAAATTACAAACATAAATGTAACCAAACATATGTCAAACAATCTTATGTCTCCAATACTGATTTATCCAAAATAATACCAAGGCCCCAGATTTAAACTCACAAAGCAAGTGAGAAGCATTCAGGCTTAACCTGGTCTCTATTTATGTCCTCAGTCTTTTATGATCAAACAGTTGCGTAGTCACATGTTTCCTGCCCATCAGAAGTCCTGTCTGAATGATGTGTAGCTGTAAATTTGATGCTGGAGTAGTTGAGATCGTCAGAGGGGCTGCTGGGTAATTGTGCGAGAGCATAAACAGAGGCATCACGTTCAGCAAATGCCGGAAGGACCAGACTATAGTCAGGATGATCAAGAGTGTTACTGGTGTCTTCATAATTGTAGACCGTATGTGTGGCCTGAAGAGAAGAAGAAGAAGAAATGGTTTAAGGGTGGAAAAGATTATTAGATTCATAAACAAATGATTGCATACAGACTGAACTCTAACAGACACATGATGAAACTCACTTCTCTAGTTTCTCCATTGGGCAGATTCTTAGTCGGGCCATGAACAACATCTTTGGGCTGCGTTCCTGTATTTTTGACACCAGATTTTTTTTGATTCGTGACAAAATGTATTAAAGACCTTTCTTTTGACACAACATGCAGCTTTGTCACACTGATGTCCATTTGACTATGACAATGCTGTGATTCACTATGGTAAATGATAAAAAAAAAAAAGATTCTATATCAAGTAAATTAACGTAAGAAAGACAGTTACCTTCTTTCTTTTGCTTTCGTCTTAAGTATGTGAACAATGAGAATCCAAACCCTATCAGTATCCCTATGAAAATCACCATGATGACTGACGTGAAACCTTACAAAACAGAAAAAAACATCTAATAAATAACTCAAAATGTCCTATTTTTTATGAAACTTGAGAAACAAATGTTTCTGGACATTCGGTCAAACTTTGAGCAACAGAATTTATCACACCTAGTTGTGGTTTTGGTGACACTGCATCAGCAGATGATGAGAAAAACATTAACACTGAAGGTGATGATGATGATGATGATGATAAAGATATCTCGGTTCTTTCAGATGCAGTATCTGCTGTTGCTGGTTTGCTGGTGTGAAATGAAGTTGTTGTTGTTGGTTTAGGTGACATCCTCTCTGATGTGTCTGAAGCACAAATAATCATTGGGTTTAGTGCATGACAGCCCATACAGTTATTTCCAGTTATGATGACAACAAAAACTAATTAAGATGGTTTTTATATATTGAGCATGCATTTCAAAATAATTATGGATTGTTTTATTTTTACATTCTTATTGTGGCAGAAAGTCATGTGACACTTTGTACTTCCCCCTGACAAAGCTGTTAGTAACACTTCACTAATGTTGAGGGTGTGGAGGAAGTATAATGGCGTAATTGTGGCCAGAGATGTGCGTTTAGCATTTTCACTACTTCTATTTTAAGAACAATTTTTTTTTATTTATTTTTTTTTTTTGATTTTTAATATCCCTAAACATATTGTAAAATGGCTGTTGTTATCTTACTGGCAGAAATTTTCAGGTCTGCCACTGAAATCCACTTGTTCTTGTGCTCTTGTCCTCTCTGTACAGCTCCACACCAGTATATCCCAGAATCCTCTTCTTTCAGATCAGCAATGTTCACAGTAAAAACTCCTGCAGACTCATTATCACGCAGAGAGAATCGGCCATTACTGTTGATCTCTGATGAAACTTTGATAGCTGATTTCTCACAGAGGGACGGGTCGCTTCCTTTGCAGATGAATTTGATATCATTCTTCAGTTCACTTTCATAATGGCAGTGAATATTCAGATGCTCTCCAGTCACACCAGACACCCGAGACACTAATTCAGAGCATAAATGAGAGATTTACATTCCCCCATCCTTGAGTCTCAGATTCCTCAGTATTGGCTGTTTTATCAGATACTTGTCTGAATAATGTCAGCTATTTCTGCTTTACATTCATTCACACCGTTTTCACTGGCTGCTCTGCTTACAAACACTGATAATGTCATGAATATGAAATAAAAATTTCTTTCTACAACAGAAAGACCTTGACCTTTTGAATCACTAAATGTTACTAGATAAATGCAACTCTGACAAGCTGTTAATTACAAAATTAACAAAATAAGTTATTGATTCATAAGTTTATTATTCCATCTGGTGGAATGACCTGCCCAACTCAATCCGAGTAGCTGAATCCTTAGCCATCTTCAAAACGGCTAAAAACACATCTCTTCCATCTTTATTTGACCCTCTAACTCTAGCACTCTCTATTCTAATTCTATTTTATCTATCTGTCTTATTTTTATAAAAAATAAATAAATAAATAAATAAAAAACACACACTTGATCCTCTATCAATTGCATATTTATTTTCTAACTGCTAGATTTTCTTGAAAAACTAACACCATCTTTCTTTTCTCTATTCTATCTGCTTGTTTCTTTCAAAAAAATAAAAAATAAAAAATCCTGCTTCGTATACTGCGTTAGGCTAACCGAGACTTGTCACAGCGCTTGCATGTTGTTGCTGTTTTGTTGGTTTTGATTGCTTCTATTGTCCTCATTTGTAAGTCGCTTTGGATAAAAGCGTCTGCTAAATAACTAAATGTAAATATAAATGTAAATATTTATAAGTTATAAGTTATTTAGTTGTTACAAAATAAGCACACCTAAATACCGAGGTGCAAGTTATGAAAAAAAAAAACGAAAAAAAAAAAAAAGAGTTTGAATTGTGTATAGTCATACTTTCTGTTTTTTGGACGAACATTTCTTCTCAAAGAAACTGAATGTCATGTGACAGGAAGTGATGCGGGTCAGTATTTTTGTTGTGTGTGGTGTGAACACTCGCTCATCACCATCTGCAGAGGATACTGTGGTTTCTGTTATCTCGCCTCTCTACATATTTCAGCACATGATACAGTACTGTCACACACGCAAACAAACCTCTGTATATTACTTTACAGTATTTTAGTGTTAGTTCTGTTTATATATTATAGGAACATTCATACATTATATTCTGACTCACCATGTTTAATTTCCAGGTAAAGCTCTCTCTTATAATCAAATTGTAAAAATCCTGTCTTTATTCCACACCAGTATCGGCCTTGATCCTCTGTTCTCAGATCAGTGATGCTGACGGTGAAGATGTGGGCTGTTTTATTGTCAGTCAGAGAGAATCTCTCGTCTTTAGCTGCTGATCCAGATTGAACAATTTTGTCTTTAAGCACTCTTGGACATTCTCCTCTGCAGAGATACTTCTTCTGTTTTTCATATCCAGACTCATACGGACACCGTATCTCAACTTTTCCTCTTTCATGTGCAGTGAAAGTCAAGATCTCATTCGTCTCACATGCCAAGACTATAAAAAACATAAAGAGAAACACAGCTCAGTGCAAACATGGACCTGATTGAGAACAGACAGACTGTTAGAGAGACACAGAATAAACTCTCACCTGACATGAAGAGCAGCAGGTGAAATATGAGGAGTTTATCATCACAAATATGGATCATTCTGCTTTATCTGTGTGGTGCTAGTGGTCTCTATTATTGAAGAGCTCTCTCTCTCTCTCTCTCTCTCTCTCTCTCTCTCTCTCTCTCTGTCTCTCTCTCTCTCTCTCTCTCTCTCTCTCTCTGTCTCTCTCTGTCTCTCTGTCTCTCTCTCTCTCTCTCTCTCTCTCTGTCTCTCTCTCTATGAAATACAGTGTTTGCAGCAGGAGCTCCCTCTATTGCCATCTTCATTCAATAAATTCCATTTGTTCATTTTGCAGACACAAATAAATTCAGCCTTGTGCTTAGAAGAGATCAATAACTTTTAAGTACACATCAACATGAATGAATATATATTTCATCAAGTCATCAACACTAATCATAGCCAAGAGACATCAAGCATCATTCAAATGCATCATACAGTTTGAAACCTGCATATGTGACCACTTGGTGTCAGTATGATCCAATAATGACATCATGAAATGCGGGCATTTTGAATTGAATATTACTTTGACATTGTATTATGCTTGTTTATGTGCATATTTATTTATGTATTTATTTATTTATTCATTCATTCATGTAGTTGGTCTTCCAAATATGACTTTTGAATTAAAAGTTACATCTATGCTCCCTTTATGTGGTGTATTTTAGAAAAAGACAATGTTATTCTATATATAGTGTACAGATGCATGGACCTGCACTCATTAAGGCTGACTACAAACATGTTCATAATAGGGTATAGTGGTAAGTTTCATTCAAAACGGTCAGTTTCAATTAGGAAGAATGAGATTAGAAGACTAAACTCTGTGCAAAAGAAATTTGGACAAACAGCAATTCAACATAGTAGCAGTAATCGGGGTCCAAGCACCAATGGCTGTAGATGAGGCGATAATTGACATACAGCTTTCCAAATATAATGGCGTACATTTACACAGAATCTATTGTCAATCTTGAATTTGAGTCCTTAATATGGTTACACACACGCACTTTGAAGCTTCAAAACCTTTGCAAAACATTTCTGCGTTCCCAGTGAATTGGAGCACGAATCAAAGTGCCAAAGTCAAGATTTCAGTAAACAAGTCTTTGTTACTTCATAATTGTTTCGAAATGTTTTGAAATTATAATGGTTCGCCACTAGGGGTCAATGATCTCTGAATCCATGAACCAGTGTTCATGGGTTTTACCTAATTTTGGATCAGTTTTATAAATGTATAGAATACCACATTTGTATAACAAAAAAGAAAGAAAACAATTAGTAGTTAATAGTCTCTAATTGGTCTGTTTACCATAAAAGTAAAGTACACATATTACACAGAAATCTCACATTTACTGGTATTGGATGATTTGTTAATTGCATTTAATAGATTTCACATTCAACAAAACATTTAGTTTTTAAGGTGTTTTTATGAAAGTTTGGGTTAAGTTTTCATTGCATTTACACCATTTTACCAGCAAGCACCACTAGTGTGTGGTGCTATGAAACAGTGAATCATTTTGCAAAGCAATTGGTTCAGTTGATTCAAAAATCTCAAAAAGTTAATTTCTCCCCTCACTATGGTTACATTTACAAACAGTTCAGTTATTTACAGTGACAACCGCATACGATATGGAAACTCACAGTACAGCTTCAGGACTGTACTGTACTATCCAACCTCAATTTGTGGACATGATACTATGGCATTATCTGGGCAAAATATTGCTTTTTATGTGTTTTCTGACTTCTCTGTTGCAGCACGGTCCACTTGGGCTTTGAATTCGTTTACTCCTTCATTAGAGAGGCTATTGCGTGACTAGAACATTTAGAGACTCAAACCTGTAAGTAAATGTGGTTGTCAACCTCAAACACTCACAGATAGCCCAAGAAATTTTAATCCATAGGCCTAAATTATATTTAACCAGACAAAATTATATGACCTCTTTATTTTAAGTGGACAACCAGATTTATACAACATAGTTTATTGTTCTACAAGACTAGAAGACTCTGGAATAAATACAAGTCCATCAGATTCAGATATGTAACTAAACAGTTTAACTGTTAATCAACCTGGTGTCCATGAATCTTCACAGTCTTTTATGGACTAAGAGTTAAACATTCGCTTGTTTCCTTCCCGTCTGAAGTCCTGTCTGAATGGTTTGTAGATTGAAGTATGACGTTGGAATAGGTGCGAGTATCAGAGGCATCGTGTTCGTCAAATACAGGTAGGCCCAAACTGTAGCCAGAATGATTATCTGTGATTATCTCTTCATAATGACAGACAGTATGAGTGGCCTGAAATTAGAGAAGAAAGACAGTCAGCAGAGTAAAAATACACTTGAGATAAGCAACAGTACGGTCAGTAGAGGTAAAGATAATAAGAATCCACAAATAATGGTTACATAGAGATTAAGATCCACCTCAAACAGACACATAATGAAACTCACATGTTTAGTGGACAGATTTTCAGCCAAGACATGAACAATGCCTCTCAGCCGCAATGCTGTTTTGTGACACCAGATTGAGATAAAAATGTATTAAAGGCCTTTAATCTGACAAGATATGAAAGTCCAGTTATGAAAATGCTATAGTGTGGTAAATGAAAAGCGATACAATTTCATTCAACATTTAATATGATGTGTTTGTTTGAGAGAGTAAAAGACAGTGTTACCTTCTTTCTCTTGTCTGCATCTGAAGTAAATTAACAATATGAATCCAAACACCATCAATATCCCCATAACTGACAATATAATGAATGGTGTAAAAGCTTGGAAAACAGACAAAACATCTAATAAATGACTCCAAATATCACATTTTTAATGAAACTTGAGAATCAAATGTCTCTGTACATTTAATCAGAAACTATGAGCAACAGAATCGATTGTACCATGTGGTGGTTTTGGTGACACTGCATTAGCAGATGATGAGAAAAACATTAACACTGAAGGTGATGTTGATGATGATGGTGATGACGATGAAGACGTGATGGATCTGTTGGATGCAGTTTCTGCTGTCGCTGATTTGCTGGTGTGAAATGATGATGATGTTGTTGTTGGTTTAGGTGATGGCCTTTCTGGTGTAACTTAAACACAAATCATTAGGTTTAATTCATGAGAATATCTCGTCTTTAGCTGCTGATTCCTTGTCTTTAAGCACTCTTGGACATTCTCCTCTGCAGAGATACTTCTTATGTTCTTCAAATCCAGACTCATATGGACACTGTATTTCAACTTTCCGCCTTTCATGTGCCAAGACTATAAAAACATAAAGAGAAACACAGCTCAGTGCAAACATGGACCTGATTGAGAACAGACAGACTGTTAGAGAGACACAGAATAAACTCTCACCTGACATGAAGAGCAGCAGGTGAAATATGAGGAGTTTATCATCACAGATCTGGATCATTCTGCTTTATCTGTGTGGTGCTAGTGGTTAAACCTAAAGAAGAGCTCTCTCTCTCTCTCTCACCCCCCCCCCCCCCCCCCCTCTCCCTCTCCCTCTCCCTCTCCCTCTCTCCAATTCAATTCAATTCAATTCAATTCAATTCAATTCAAATGAGCTTTATTGGCATGACTGTGTAACATATCACAATGTTGCCAAAGCAATAAGTATATTATACAGAAATACAGATTAATAAAAAGGGTAAAAATAAACACATATACATGTCCAACTTATCACAATGAAAAGAGAAAGGAAAAAAATAAATTAAATAAATAAATAAATAAATAACATTAAAAGAATACAGAGTTATTGTAAATGGTAAAGAGGATTCAGCCTTTGTCCCTCATTTGATGGCAGGAGTACACATACTGCGCTGCCAGGTGTGTGCACTTTTCCTTCTCTCCCAGTATATACGAGAGTTTCTCTTTGTTGCTCGTTTGCTGGAATTCAGGTGACACTAGCACTATTTGCTGATATGTTAATATTTGCTGCACTCCGTAAGGAAGTACAGCTCGTCCTCTATGGCTCCCTCTGTGCAGTGAGAACACTCTCTCTCTCTCTCTCTCTCTCTCTCTCTCTCTCTCTCTCTCTCTCTCTCTCTCTCTCACACACACACACACACACACACACACACACTCACTCTCTCTGTGCAGTGAGAACACAGTCAGAGCTCTCTGGCTCTCCAGCTCTGCCTGTGTCGGCCTGTCTCCACACACAGACTGTGCTCACTCAGACCATACTTAGTCAGCAGCTTTCTCTGACCATAGTCTTTAATACTGCTCAGGTATGGCGCTAATTTATAATCAGATTTTATACTGTGGAAGTAAGTTAATTTCTTTACTTGAGTTACTTTTTGTTGCCAATCATGAATGTATTCTTCCTGGGTTATTTTTTCAGTTTCTTTAACTTTTGAATGTTTACACCGAATTGTGGAATTGAGTTGGTGTTTTTCCACTAAATAGTGTAAGGGGTCACTCTCTGGGTGTTTTTGCCAATAAGTGAAAGCACTGTGATGGTAGCTATCTGTCGGCATGTCAGAAAGATGGAACCAGAACTTCGCTGCTCTCTTCTGGATTTCAGAGAGCAGAGGGAATCTGCCCAGTTCTGCCCTGCAGCCGAGATTTGGGGCGTTTCTGTGAATTCCCAAGATATTTTTGCAGAATTCAAGGTGGAATATTTCAACAGGGTTTTTGTCCCATGTTTCATAGTTTAGTTTAAATTTGGGGGCCCAGATTTCACAGCCATAGAGAAGAATGGGTTTGATGATGCTATCGAAGATTTTTTGCCACAGTTTAATAGGTGGGTTGAATTTGAACAGTGGTCTTCTTATACTGTAAAAAGCCCTGCGTGCCTTATCTGTCAGATCTTTTATTGCAGTATTGAACTGTCCAGAGGCTGAGATCGTCAGACCCAAATAATTACAACAGGTGACATGATTAATAATTGTTCCCCCAATTGTAAACTCATATTTTTTGTCAGCAAGACGAGGCTTTTTCTGAAAGATCATGACTCTCTCTCTCTCTCTCTCTGTGTGAGTGAATGGTGAGACTGAGCGTGGAGAGCGCGTGGTAGTGTGAGTGGTTTTTCTATCTTTTTTCTCTTTTATTTTTTATTTATTTATTTATTTTTGTTTGATATTTAGTGTAGGTTAGTGTGAGCTGCTTGCAGAGCGGCGGCTGCAGCATGGCTGTGGGCGATCAGCTCGGTTTGTTTAAGCTCACGAGCCGGCACGCTATTAAGCTGTTTCCGCCGGCCGGTTGTTCGGTAGAGGATTGTAGTTTAGCGGTCAGTAAAGAGGTCGGTTATGGTAGCATCAAATCTGCCTCGCGGATAAACAGCGTTGTTGTGATTTTTTTGGATGACATAGATAAAGCGAATCAGTTAATTGAGAATGGAGTAGTAATTCAAGGTACTTTTATACCTGTTCTTTCTTTAGTGAATCCTGCTAAAAAGATTATCATTTCTAATGTTCCTCCTTTTCTCAAAAACGAAGTTTTGGCTAAAGAGTTACAGAGACACGGACAGCTAGTATCTCCGATTAAACTGATCCCCATGAGCTGTAAATCCCCTCATTTAAAACATATTATGTCTTTTAGGAGGCAGGTACTTATGGTGCTTAAAAATGATGATGAGGAGCTGAACCTGGTGTTTAAGTTTAAGATTGATGGTTATGATTACACGTAACATCAGAGTTTATGAAGTGTTTCGGGTGTGGAACGGTAGGCCATCTGATTCGTTCGTGCCCAGAGAGGGCAACGTTAGCTGAGACCACTGCTAATGTGGTGGAACAGCCGAGCACAAGTGGAGCCGCCGCTTCAGTTACAATAAAGGGAAATACACGAACTGCAAGAGAGGAAAGCGACGGTAGTAATCTTGAGAAGGAAGCTGTGGAGGAGTTAACGAGCAAGCAAACAGAGGTGGAAGTTCAACGAGACCCAAAGGTAGGCACTAATACTGTTCATATCGTTACTAGAATAGCTGAATCAGCATTGTTTGATGAGGAGAATGTTGTGTGTGATAAGGATCTGGCTAAACAATCGATCAAAAGAAAAGAGCTAGATAACACAATGAACGCAGATCAGGCTAGTAAAGTATCAAAGCTGATTTTAGCGCACGGTTCGCAGTCTGAAGAGAGTTTGATTGACACACAGGAGAGTGTATGTGAGTTTGGTGCTGGCACACAGGTGGATGCAGAGAGCGTTTACCCTTTCACTAGACTCCATTCATTCTTACAGGACACTGAAGGTATGAGGTCAGTTAAGAGTTGATGATTTTTTTCCAGATTTAAAGATGTTTCTTGATTCAGTCAAGTTGTTTATGAAAAACATTGATAGGTCTGATCAGTCCACTTTCAGTGATCAAGAAATTTATCATCTCAAGAAATTGATGCTCAAAGTTAGATCGCAAATAGCCAATGATGGTTCATTTTCTTTTGTTCTTCTCTCTCCTATGTGTTATTTTCTCTGGTTTGTTTAAATGGCAATCCCAATGTATTTATTCAATTAACATGTGTGAAGTAAAGCTAGGATCTCTAAATATTAATGATGCCAGGGAGGATGTGACGAGATCTGCTCTTTTTAATCTAATTAAAGTGAGACAACTTAATGTGGTATTCTTGCAAGAAACACATAGTACAGTAGATAATGAAGCAGACTGGAAGAAGTAATGGGATGGGGAAGTGTGTCTTAGTCATAAGAGCAATAACAGTGGTGGAGTTGGGATCTTGTTTTCTAAAGATTTTATACCAATTTCTTTCGATATTGATATAAGGGTATTAAGGATATATTGATATTAAGGGACGGTTGTTAAAGATATATGCTTGCTTTGAAAATGTAAAATTGATCTTTATTAATGTGTATGCTCCAACTGTGGGAATTGAAAGGGTGATTTTTCTTAACATTTTAAATAATGTGATAAGGAATTGTTCTGATGATTGTTATATGATCTTGGGGGAGGGGGGTTATTGTTTCAAACATCAAACCAATGTTTTGAGAAATTGTTCAATACATCCTGTCGGTATTTCTGATCATTCTTTTGTTCAATGTTCTATTTTTATCAAAGATGTGAAATGTAATAGTGATTTTTGGCATTTCAATGTTGCTTTGCTTGATGACAATGTTTTTAGAGATACTTTTAAGTTTTTTTTGGGATGTTTTAAAAATATAAAATCTGAATATGTTTCTTTGCAGCAGTGGTGGGATATAGGAAAGAGTAAAATCAAACAGCTTTGTTTACAATATACTTTAAATGTTACAAAAGTTATTACCAGATCATTGAAAGATTTAGAGAGTGAAATATTGGAGCTGCAAGAGCTGTCAGACTCCACAGGAGAAAGAGAACACATTAAAGTTCTCAAAAGAAAAAAAATAGCTTTGTCCAACCTGTTAGGTTTTTCTGCTCAAGGTGCTTTGGTTCGTTCACGTTTTCAAAACGTAGTTAAAATGGATGCTCCTTCTCATTTTTTCTTTGCCCTAGAATGAAAGAATGGGCAAAAGAGACTTATGCATTCTTTGCGAGACAACACCGGACAATTACTACATGAATCTGCAGAGATTCGGGAATGTGCTGTTGACTTTTATGAAAAACTGTTTAAGAAAGAGTCTCAAGAGATACTAGAAGTAGTGCAGTCCTTTTATGAGGGCTTACCACAGGTTTCAGAGGAGACTAATATAGAGCTGAGTGGTCCAGTCTCTGAAGTTGAATTGTACACAGCACTACAGAGCCTAGAGAGTGGCAAGGCTCCAGGTATTGATGGGCTTCCCGTGGACTTTTATAAAGTTTTTTGGAAAGAAATTAGCAAAGACTTGTCACTTGTGCTAATGAACAGCCTTGAAAAAGGATTTTTACCACTAAGCTGTAGGAGGGCGATTCTTACTCTTCTTCCTAAGAAAGGTGATCTGCAAGAGATTAAAAATTGGCGACCAGTTGCTTTATTGTCGACTGATTATAAGCTGCTATCAAAAGTATTAGCTATGAGATTTGAAAAAAGCAATGGAGCAAATTATACATGTAGCATTTGGACCAATCAGACACACATTTGTTCATCAGATTTAACAAATCAAATTAGTTATTAGATTAACAACTAATCACAGACCCCTCACCCAACACACATTCTGAGTGCCGGTATGTCTGTGATGACTCCAGGCCCCCCGGTTCCATAGCAACCAACCTGATAACACTAGTTTTATTGCTCTAAGGAATGGACTCTTCTCTAATTAATTCATAGAAAAACCTTTCTTTGAATGAACACACACATCCTCAGGTCACTAGATCACTAGTTAATATTACCTCAATTATATCATGTTTGATCTCTATCAATTCTAATTGAGAGTGTATATTATATGTTGCTACCTATGCAACATATAAGTGTTCTAAGAATCTTTAATAGTTTGTATATCAACTATTAACCCAACCCCATGCAAATTACCATGCTCAGAGACAAAGAGTCGTAAAACCATCCCTCCAAAGAGACTGGAGACCATTGGCTCTTTGACTCCCCAGAGGTGTGACCTCTATACCAGATAAAGCTCTCACACATGGGTCCGGCTCTATCTTCTAAAAAAATCTCTCTTCTGCAAAAACTTCTTCTGCAAAAAGCTCTTCTGCTATCTTCTGATTGCTCCGTGAGGGACCCACGGAGGGCCTGAACCGGTGCGGGCGCGCCCGGCAGGACCCCAACATAGAGCCGTGGGTGATCTCCCCAGCCTGGGAGATGACTCTTGACCACAAAGACCCAGTCTGCGGTTCTGTTAGATCCTAAGAGGATGAGGAAGATGTGAGCTAGAACTCTTCTGGACCATTAAGTTTTTGTGCCAGGCTTTACGGCCTTGTCATTCAAACAAAGCTCCTCGGACCTCAGCAGATCTCTTTCTTAGCTCTTTTTCCACTCTCTACCTGGAAGAACATTTCTACCTCAGAACATCTTTGGAATTCATCACTCTTCAACCCGGAAGAACGTGATCGCGAGTCCAAAAACCTTGAAACCATCAAGACTTTTCATCCAAGACCACATTCCGGACACAAAGGAAGTGCAAGTACAGTACATTTAACTAAACGAAACAGAGGTTTAGTATAAGTTATAGACCCTGTTATAAACGGCGCTGATGGGGTTTTACTCAGGTGGTTAAATGACTTTTTCCATAACTGCATTGTCTGTTTTCTCTAATGGCTTCATTCATCCACTTTAGCTCCACTTTGTATGCATGCGTGAGTGTATGTTATTCGTTGTTTGTTTAGATTAGATATGTGTGTTATCGTTTAGTTAATAAAACTCTTGTGCACAAATTACATGAGTTTCTGATTCTGCCTTGCATATTAATGTCCCTTTACAATTTTGATCCTTACTACATGCTCTAATGCATTAATACTTAGGAAAGTATTTTCTGTGGCCACGGAAATATCCTTTCTTAGAGTTGATTTGAACATGCACTGAATGTTCGCTGGATGAACAGATCAGCTGATGGTAATTTAATTCTGCTACAGTTCTTACTGTCAGTCGATATAAATAATTGTAATTAATCATAATTAATTGTAATTATTTATAAACAATTCCCTTTTGAGCTAAATTTGCTACATACATGAGGACCAGACCTACTGTATTCTTAACAGGTTGATGTCGGACAATATTATTTTAATTCGCAACTCTGCTCTTGCTCTGTCCATTTTTGTCTATGTCTTCTTCTCTCTATTTCTAAATAATGGTTACTTAATCTGTATTTGGAGAGGATTTGTCTTTCTTTAAATGGTTTAATCAATAAATAATTGACAAATTTAGTGGTTCTGTTTAGGGTTGAGTAGCATTGGAGTTCTCTCTCTCTCTCTCTCTCTCTCTCTCTCTCTCTCTCTCTGTCATTTCCTCCTCCTCTCTATGAAATA